>JAOQGH010000001.1:121901099-121950946 GCA_025769975.1 Gallinago jamesoni | reverse complement strand
CCAGGAATAGGAGACCGCTGCGGACCCCTTCCCTTAGCAAGTACCTGTCGCAGGGGCTGTGCCACCACCACTGATTGTGAATCCCATTTGTTCCAATTTTGTGATATAAAAAGAGCTCAAGAGTGTGTCAACAGTACAGATTTTACACACTGGAAATGAGAGGGTGAGAGCACGACAGAGAGAGCGCTTTCATCTCATCAATGCCTCTTCATCAACATTCAGATCACATTGCCTTCATTTCAGATCCCTCCACTCCCCTCTGCCTTTATTCTTCTGTCTTGTTCCGATTCATCTATCTCTACCGCTGAAAACAAAACTTCCTCCTTTGCACTGACAGTCATCTCCCTTCTTTCAGGAAATGCTACACCGTCACAGTTGCTGTCATAAGGAACAGCTTGTTGCCCCCTGTAAGAAGAAAGAACACTGGCCTTTGAAACAAAATGGCATTTTTAAGATAAAGCAAGGAGAAACTACACATTGAAATGGGAGTTATGTTTCTTCCAAGTCCACAGAACAAAGTTATACAGGAGTGTTCTTGTAAATCTTAGTAATTTCTGATCCTCCATTTTTCATTGTCTGCAGCTTGCTTTCTGTGCTGTTACAGACCTGTAACAATCATGCTAAAATTTATCATTTCTTTATGCTGTTTCTTATTTAAATAGAATATTTAACATAAGAAATAAAGACAGAAAAAAGAAAACATTGGAACTGGGAAAAATGAATTTCAGAGTATGGATAACAAATGTTTGACAAAATCGTTTATAGATTCACATCAGGAAAAGCTGGCCCCCTTATTGAGCCATGTGAAGCCTCAAATTTGTGTATGCTGTAAAGTTGTCCTATAGCCCCAATGCATTTCAGTACCATACAATACTCTCCCACCAAGGCTTTCATGTTTCTCTGTAGACTTGAGGAAAAATTCAGACAGCAACAGAACCTCCCCTCTCGCCCCAGCCATGTTAAATACAGTTGTCTTTAACCCCTTTGAGGCTGATACTACAGAGGCCCTGACATGGTGCCATCACCCCCACATGCTACTCCAAATCTGACAATAAGTTAGGAGGGTTTCTGTCCTACAAACAGCATTTCTAATCTTCCTGAAATACTAGAAGCTCTGCTAGTAAGGTTACAGGTTGTAGAGCAGGAACAAACTGATTTAAAAAAAAACACAAAACAAAACAAAAACAACCGAAACCGGAACAGGTTGCCCAGGGAAGCTGTGGATGCTCCATCCCTGGAAGTGTTCAAGGCCAGGCTGGATGGGGCTTTGAGCAACCTGCTCTAGTGGGAGGTGTCCCTGCCCATGGCAGGGAGGTTGGAACTAGATGGGACCTTAAAGAGGTCCCTTTCAACCCAAACCATTCTATGATTCTATGCTTTTGAACTGACTGGTATACCTATTACAGCTCAGTATCTTTATTAACAGTCCCTGACAGACAGAACTGAAATTCAGCCAGTATTTCCTGCTTTTTCAGGAAGTCTTGCCCTTCTTTCTATTGCATTAATAATATCTGTTTACTTACACTTGTAAAAATGAGCATTGAATCAATGCAGGGATTCTTACCTGGTAGTAATATTTTACTCCTCATACTCTAAAAGTAAACACCAATGGAAAATGAAATTCCTGTGCACTAAACCCAGGCAAGATACATTCCTTGTCATTTGTTTCCAGATTCTGTGTTGCAATAACCCTGAAAAATGTGTATTAACTCTTTAAATAATGCAAAACTTTCACAGTCCATATACCATAAAACCAAATAAAATGTCCACAGGGAGTCAGCACAAAGACCTAGCTAGCCCACTGCCTTGTCTTTAAGAATGACTAGTAGAAGATCCCTCGGCAAAGTGTGAAAGAAACAAGTGAAGCAGACTGAGGTCTTTTTCTGGTATGTCCTTCCACCTTGGCCATATGTAGTTTAGGCATTTTTTGACTTGGAGGTTGTAGTCAGATTATTGCTTAATACAAGAGAGGAGACAAAAGAGGAGAATGTACTTAGTCTTTTGGAACTGATTTATACTTTGGCCTTCAAAACATCCTGAGGCAATGAATTAATTTTACAATTTACTTATTTGTTGTGCATCTGTTTTGAACATGCCACATCATAATTTCACTGGCTGCCTTCTCATTCTTGTATAACAAAAACAATCGTCCTTATACTACTTGTAACTTTACAGATCTCACATGTATTTCCCTTTGTGTCGTCTTTTACAAACCAAACAGACCTACTCTATTTTGTGTTCCTCCATCTCTCAGAGTAAACATTTTGCACTCTGGATATTCCCTCACTAATTACTTTGCTTAATACTAATTGCTAATTATGACTTTTTTGAGAAAGGGTGACCTAATCATGTATTACATTAAAAATCAAAGTGCACTATGGATTAATACAGTGGTATAATGTTTCTTTCCAGTTTTGTTTTCAATTCTTGTCTTAATCATTCTTGAAGCTTTGACTGATTGTTCAAGACTGTTAGACATTAAGCTGACATTTTTGAGAAACTTTGATCTGATATTGATAGTTCAAACTGTGGTAGCAATAATTGCTTTAACACTCTTTAGGGATACTTATCTCATACGTTCTAGAATAATAAAAATGTTACCTATAAATCTAATATTTTGCAAATTGTTACTGCTCTGTTCACTGTTTTTTTCTACTAATACTCATCCTATTGAATCATCTGCTGTTACCAGTGATGACAAGCTTCATCTTCTAATGAGTTTGAAAATATTTTTTGTCTATGCAGTATGCTGTTAGTAGGTTGATTCTCAACATTTTTGTCAGGGCTGAGTTCAATAAAAGAAGGGAGGTTGTTTTGATCTTTATGGATGGATCTAGGGAGATTTGCTCCAGGAATTTGAATACTTCACAGTAATTATTGTACAGTGAACTTACATAATTGATTCATGAACTGGCTTCTATGCACTGTTCAAAACTAAAGAGCTGCTTCTCTTCTTGTGCGTTTTCTGCTTATTTTTTCCAAAGATCAACTGTTTATTGTCCTAAACTCTAATCACCACATCCTGTTACTCCATAACTCTTACTTTAACTGAGGTTTTGTACCACTATCTTTTTTTTTTTTCTCTCTAATCTCCCATATAGTCATTGTCACCATCTTATATCGTATAGCTCCACTAGTACATTCTTCCCATCCAAGTATTTTAATCAAGATCTGCCATATATCTAATGAAGACCTTGATTTTCCCCTCCCTTTTTCCATTGTGTGCGTTGTCCTTGTCTTGCCCTCGGGTAAATTATTCCCACAAGTACAGGCCATAACTGAATGTAGAAGTCTAGATTTCCCCATGGCATCCAAATGGCAAAATGAAGCTACAAAACATATTCACTGCAGATAAATCCTAATAACTTATATTGATAACTGGGATAAATCTTTGTAGGTCCTCAATCGGGTTCATTGGTAAGCACAAAGTCAAGTGCCTTTGTATGCACACATGAATACATGTGCAGGAGGAAGACAGAAAATCAGCAACACTGAATTACAAACATGTCTTAGGTGAATTAATTTTGACATGTATAGCTTTAATGCAATTGATTCATGAGCTCTGTGAGGTAGGTAATTCACACAGCTTTGATTTTACTGATCTCTTATTCTGCTTCATAACATTCCAAAGAATAAAAATACTAAGGAACATTAAACCAGCTAAATTTTAGTCTGTTCCTGTAAAAGTGGTTTACATCTACATAGGCAGCTTCTGGATTTTCACAGAATCACGGAACTGTGAGAGTTGGAAAGGACCTCTAGAGATCATCTAGTCCAACTCCCCTGCTAAAGCAGGAATGCCTAGAGCACATTACTCAGGATTTTATTTTGTTTTTGTCAATCTCTCTTTGATATATGCAAGTTTGGTACTCAATGTGCCTCAGGATGGAAGTAACTGTACTTTTTGGGGAATTTGCTTATATGGAGCTGCACCTGAATGAACACCTTGCTGCCCTATTCCTGGCAGTCCCTCCACTATGCTGATCTACACAACTTCACGTTTTGGTTGGTCCACCTGCACCAAGGCTGCAGAATTCATTTTAGTGCTGAGTGAAGCACTTCAACAGAAGACCCTGCAGTCAAAGGAAGAAAATGTGTATTACGCACCTATTAATTACATGTTGAGGGCCATGATGCAAACGGCACCAATATTGCATCTCAGAGGGACAATGGGCAGGTTTTCATAGACGTCCAGCACTGAATAATAAATGTTTATTAAATTATGCATAACATCCACTACGCACACCCAGGCACCTGGGCCATCAGGCCCTGAGGGCAGCAGCAGGCCTGACCATCGCTGCCCAGCCTCCTGGGGCCGGGACTGACCTGGGGCCTGGCTGCGGCCCTTGCCTTTGCCTGGTGTTCACCAGGCAGCTGGAGGGACACACACACTGTCCTTCTCCTGGCTCTGCTCGCTGCCTCTGGGCTTGGTGGGGTAGGGGTGCTGTAGGAGGTCCCTGCCCTGCTGCACTGGCCTGTCCCTGCCTGCCCCAGCCTGCTCTGCTAACTCCCAGCCCAGCCTGCCCTGGCTTGCCCCATTGCTGCCCACCCTGGCATGCTCATAGGCAGGCAGAAGGCCATGAAAAAGAATCCCTTTACTCCTGAGAAAATCTTTCCAATTCCGTGGGCTGGGCTGGAGGAGGTATCGGGCAGTGTCCTGGGCAGGGGAGAGGCAGAGCGGGGAAGGGAGCTGCAGCCCACGGGATCTGCTCCTAAGGCACATTTTCCACCTTGTGGCAATTTTTAGAATGAAAAAAAAAACAACAACCCACCTTAATTGAAAGACTACGAATCATTTTTTTACAAAGCAGCTGGATGACTCAACAAGGTTGCGCTTGCTTTCTTGCTTTTTTCCTTTTTTTTTCTTCAATTCAGATCACATTTGTCTTTTAATTTCTGACACTTTTCATATCCGTGATTGGCATTTTCTCATGAAAAATCCCTGAACTGATAGTTGTCACCAGTCGGGAGGTATATCATGTGAGTATTGCTTTTGCTTTTCATCAGCCTTGCCTTTCTCACCCACTGTCATTCAGTTCAGGCCGCTGCTGGGCGTAGATTGCTGGCAGAGGTGGATTACCCACCTGGCTCAGTTCAATCATTCTTATGCAGCTTTCTTCCAAATAATGCTTATATTTAAAATCTCCAATTTACAATCTTTGATTAGGTAGCAGTAATGCAAGACCTCCTGTAACTGCTATTGAGCTAGTAGCAGCCTTTCTATTGACTTTATAGGAACTGGATAAGATTGATATTGCTCAATATTCTAAAAGTAGACAGACCCTCAAGGGAAAATAATCCCTTATTATTGCCTTCTGTGAGGTCTTGGGGGGAAAAAAGGCAGTAACTCTGAAATGAAACACACAAATCTTTATTAATGCATGAATGCACCCCATCTTTTTTAGTTTTCTTGTCTTATGATAGAGTACTATTTAATTAAATAGATTAGGTATATGTACTAAGTAGCTTATGGGTGGAAATTAACTTCATTTGAGATACCCTAATGAGAGACTAGAGGAACAGCAAGTAACCATTTATTCTACAAAATTAAAAATGTGCAAGAGGTAAGCATTTAATTATCTTGACATTATCCTTTGCTAAAAAAGGTTAAAGAAGTAAGTTGCAGGACAATCAAGCTATTTTTATATATAGATATCTAATTTCATCTTCTTTAAACAGTAAGAATCAATGAAATGCATGTTTTGAAGGAATGGCTTTTTGAATGAAAGTATCCTCCCACTCAAGTAGTAACAAGACACTTTGCTTTTATGTAATGTCACTTTTCATCTATAGGTGTCCTAGTGCTTTGGTGAGGCCACCTACAACTGATGCCTACCTGACATGGAAAGGCTTGTCTCAGCTGCATATAGAGACAGCAAGGCCCTGGCAGAGCTGTGTATCAAATAGCCTGAGCTGTCTGACATGCTCTGCACAAAGCTGCTGGATTAGCCACACGAAAATGATACCAACAAGAAAAGCATGGTAAAAGAAGTGGAGCATCTGAGACAACACAGCTCAGAAGTGAATAGAGCATGTTTGTACTTATGGAAAGGCATAAGTAGTCAATGAAGAGAAAAATATAATTGCAGCTAAGTCTATAAACAAGAATTGTTGTGATTAAATCTCTTAGTTATGAGATGAGTATTATTCCCTGACTAGAGATGTACTCTTTGCAGTCAGCCTCCTCTGCAAACAAAATTGCCTTTGAAATTTTCACGACATGGAATTATGGATTATTGTTTTTAAAATATCTGCTCTCTTGAACATTCTTGCCTGGACTTATGAAAAATATTTAATATGTAATGTAACACATATAAAGCACACACTGTAAATAAAATGTAATTATAGATAAATTAAAATATAAAAAATACACAAGAATTCAAGGAGATAGCAGTTTTCAGGTTTTATCTTTTTCTCTCTGAAGCATTCTACATTACTTAGTCATGCCAAAAGTGGACCAAAAGGGAAGCTTTTTTTTAATAAGATCAACACAATTGTGATTTGAACAGGGGAACAGAAAAAAAATGACAATGACCTTTTTGCTTTACTGAAATTGTTTAGTAATTAGATTGAAACTGCAGTTTATAGGGTTCACATGTAGATTTTTACATGCGCGGGGCTTCTGTTTGGTGGTTTTGGTGGAGGAGCAAGGTATATTTTGAAAATTTTTGTTTTCATTTTTTTTTCATCTAAAAATTATGCTTGTTTTACATACTGTTAGACTGAATACATGTCATGGTTCTGTTGTATATGCACACTAAGCAAGATAATGTGCAAGTGCTGGTGTTTTACTCAGCCTGCTTCTCCCATTACATTTGTTAAAAAGTGGGAAATGGATACATAAACAGAAACATTATTTAATACCTGAAGTCCACAGGTAGGTGGTAAGAAATCACACCCCACCTGTCTTTGGATGCTCTGGACAGATTTACCAGCAAGATGAGCATGAGGCCTGGAAGTTTCGAAGGACACCATGCAGCTAAGTGATGGTATTAGCTCTTGGGTACTACCCATTTGAGCAGAATGAATTTACTAACCCAAAAGCATTCTGCATGATGTTAGCACTCTTCAGAGCCATATACTCTGTTAGCCCTTTCATTTTAAATATGTATTACTTTTAGAATAGCAAGTTTACTTTGGCTGTACTGTTTTGCTTTCCTTTATACACATTAAAAGGGATAATCCTTTTAAAGTCACTTACTGAAGTATGGATGAGGATGTGGTTTGTGCCTCTTCCTTGCTTCAAGGGACACGACGCCTCAAGATGATACACGTGGTGCAGGCAGAAGGTACACTACTCATTTATATTAACTCATTCAGCATGCATTGAATGTCACGGAATTAAACCAATGTTTAGAAAAGGGATAAGATTTTGCTGCTCTCTTTGGTGAAATATCTTGAAAACACTCAAGTCATGATGAGCACAAAGGAGATCCCCTTCTATATTATACACACCATACTTAGGAGAACAAAGCCAAAAAGAGATTCAGTATACAGCTGAGAAAAAATCTAAAGCTGAAATCTCGTTTATGGCTGCATTGCTGTTCATAACAATTCAGTAACTGAGAAACAAACTGAATCCAGTTTCGTTAAACCAGGGATGAATTTAACCCAAGAATGCAGGCAGTTCTGTACTTGTGAATGGTCTACAGCTTTTGTGTATTAGTCTGGTTTCAGCCATTTTAGCAATTACATTGTATTTTGTTCACATCTTTTGGCTTCCCCCCTTTTTCATTTTCCCTTTCTTCTGCCAGACCCTTAATCAGCCTCTCTGAGAACTTGTATAGCTCCCATGACCACTGTGTACGAACACCTCACAAACATAAATGCCTTATTATCTTCACTACACGCTTGTGAGCAAGAACAACGTCAACTCCCATTATACAGAAAAGGAACAAAAGCATAGAGAGATTAAATGACTTGCTTATCAGTGGAAGAGAAATCTGTAAAACACCAGAAACTGACGGCAAATGCGCCCAGTGCCTGGCCAACTTGTTAACCCCAAGTACCTCCTTCCTACCCTTTGCCCATGGCAGAGCACCAACAGCCTCAAGCACTTGTTGTTCCGACTGGGTGCAAAGAAGACTCTTGATGTCACGTAATGGAGGTGCCTGTGCTGGCCTGGAGCCTGGTATCACTCCTCCATGGTGAGAAAGCAGTCCTCCCAATGGTTAATGGTGAGAATCAAAGTTGGGAGCCCCTCTCTTTCCCTCTCTCTCCCTCTCTCAACCAGCTGGGATGCCTGGGCTTCTAAATCAAGGACCCAAACCAGCTCTCTGAAGTAGAGAGCATGAGTCATTTAACTTACAATGCCCTGTACTGATCCACAAAGAGAATCCCATAAAGTTTTTCATGTCTCTCTTACCTACCCACGCATACAGATAACTCATCATAGTAGTATCTGAATGCCTGGTTTAACCAGTCACATTATTTTCTGTGCTTTAAAACTGAATTTTGACTACTGGTTGTTGCATTCATTTCTAGTTTCTTTTTTTTTCTTTTCCCAACATGAAGAATGCCGTTCTGTTACCATAAGGAGAGGTGGAGTGGGGTGTAAGAGAGCTCCACAAATTCTGCAACAGCTCCCACCTCTCCCACAACCCACTGACTCTTCATGGCACATTATCTGCCTATCGATAATCCTTAATCATGATCCATAATAAAATCACACTTTCCCACGTGCCGCTTTTCTCTTTTTTTTTTTTTTTCTTCTTTCTCTCTTCTCTTGTAACGTGTTGGGGTTTAGAAACAGCAGCAGTTTGGATTCTTCTCTACAGCCCTACAAGGAAGCCAGGATGGGTTGATGGTAAATGAATGTCGCCGAGCCTCTTTGCCCCCGTTTTGGAGAGCAGCATTTACACGGACATAAACAGGTATGTGACTGTACGCGCTTAACTCACATTGCCCAGGTTATTTCACGCTGTAAGGGCACAAAATCCCTCCCACCCAACCTATGTACAGGCAACCTCGAATATCTCTCGAATACCTGCAGGGCAAGTGAGACAGAAGAGTGGGGTGCCTATTCCCTTCATGCAGGAATGTGATCAATTTTATTGGGGAGGAGTGTCAGAACTTCGCAGAGTTACGTTTTATAGAACATTTGTTTAGTATTATAAACATCTGCAAATGACTATTTATTTCATGAAGTAATTAACATTCCTAATTAGATGCACCTTGCAGCTGCTGTTAATCTTAATTGGCAATAATGCAGTTACATTTTGATACATATCTTCAGAAGAGTTACAGAGAAGGGGAAAAAAAAAGAAAAAAAAAATCTGAAGGGAAGGAAATAAAACTGTTCCCACACAGTTCAGAGAGTTCGCACAAAGAAGATCCCATGGCAACAGTGAGGCCCACAGTTTGCCTTATAAAAATCCAAGAATAGATAATGTATCATCTCTCCTAAAACAACACTTCGCTTCGGAAACTGGAGGGGAAAGGCGGTGGGGGGAAAAAAAAATAAAAAAAAATATATTAAAATATAAACCACAACAGGAAAAGAGAGGCAGGCTGACCCCTGCACATCTTGCGCGCCCGGCCCCAGTTCCAGCTGCAGCTTCACACCCCACACCCTGCCCCAACTGCAGTCCCATCCCCATCCCCATCCCCAGCGCTGCGGGCCGAGGCGGCGCGGCGCGGCGAGGCGGGCAGCGCCGGGGCGGAGAGAGGGAGTGAAGGAGGGAGGGATGCCCGCTTCCCAGGAGTTTCTCCAGGTTCCCTACCGAAGGGCCCTCCCCCCCTCGCTCCCCCCTCTCCCACCCCCCACCTCCCTTCCCCCCCCCCCCCCGCTCCGAAACCCCCACCCCGCTTCCGAGAGCGGCGCCGGGCGAGCGCCGGGGTGTCCATGGGGTGGCAGTCACGGTCCCTCCTTGCCGGCTGGCGGCCCGGCGGAGGGCGCGTTCAGGCGAACGAGCCCGTCTCGTAGAAACACAGGAATCGTTTGTGCACTGCAGTTTCCCTCGCCTCTCTCCCTCGCTCCCTCTCTTCCTCTGCTCCTTAGGATATTTTTGGGTGGATTGTGGTTATCAATCAAGACCTCCTCTTCTTTGCTGATCACTTGCCGTTTTCACCGGGGATTAGTATCGTTCGGGGCAAGCGGACAACCGATTTTTTTTCCCTTTCTTTGGATATTTCTTTTTTTTTTTTTTTCTCCCACCCCCTCCTCCCCAATTTTTTTTTTCCTCATTTTTTTTTTTTTTTTGGCGCGGCGCTGAGGGTGCCAGGACCCGGGAAGCACCCTCACCCCACCTACCCCCCAACCTTGCAGCGCTGTCCCCCACATCCTCCAGGCACCAAGGAAGACCCCACCGCGGACCGCCGCTCGCCGGGATACTTGAGCGCGTCAGCCCGGATCCGGCCCCTCGGCGGCGGCAGCGGCGGTGACGGGGCGCTGGGCGCGGCGCGGCCCGCGGGGTGCCCCCCCAACCCGGCCGCCCCCACCTTAACCCACCCCCCCCCCCCCCCCCCCGACGCACCTGGATGGTACCTCCCTCCGGCGACGCGGGCACTTTCTGAACTAGGAAGGAAGGGGCGACTCTGTGGGGGTGTGTGTGTGTGCGGGAAGAGGGGGTACGGGGGGGGCGCCGAAGTCTGTATGGAATTACCTGCGCCCGCCGCGGAGCTGGCACCGGTGGATGGATGGGCGCCGCGTCCGCGGCACCGGCGGCCAGCTCAGCCCCAGGAGTAAACACGGGGCTTCTCCGGCCGAGTGCGCAGTGTGGTGACCGGCGCTCGCCCCGCTGACCGATCGCACCGGAGGGATATTTCGGGAGCCTCCTGTGGGTAAGGTCATTTTCTCCTGGCGGAAGCCCGGCATTGCTAAACTTGGTGGCGTGTGGTTGAAATGGGGTAGTTTGGGGATTGCTGCATTACCCCGATGAGAGGGGCTCCAGCCGGTGTTGGCAGTTGAGTGGAATAACTGCAGTAGGTCTCCTGGCCAGTGCCTTTTGCCATAAATTAAAAAAAACAACTCTGAAATATCTCCTCCTCCCTGTCTATTCTTGCACCCTCTGGATTTGGGAGAATACCATAAAAGCAAGGAGTTTTTCATTTTCCTTCTTTTTCTTTCTTTTACCCAATTGTAATATTCTTGACTGAAAAGGGTATGTGATAGTAAAGAAGCTGTGATGGAATCTATTTAGTATAAGATCGGATCCCATCCGCTGGTTAAAACAAATATTTCTAACTCTGTGCAGCATTCTGCTGCATTTCATAGCTGCAATGGAGGGAGAGAAATCCTGCTTTCCAAGTTGTTAAACTTTAAGGTGGCAATCCTTATTAATTGTGGTACAGTGCTCTGGTGCTAAGGGGGTTAAATGCCACTGGTAATTTGGGATTACAGCTGTGCCTGTAAATCCTGCAAGGAAATTATAAATTGAGGGATGGTAAGGAAAAAAAAAGATTTCATCTTGCTAGTTGAGGAATATTGTGTCACCAGCCTGAAAATCTCTCATCCACCTGCTCTTATAAAATATTTTTTTCACCACCCAATAACTTATCTACTAAAACCTTGGACCACGTGTATGGCAATTGAAGATTTGCAAACAGAGATGCTATCTTCAGTATTTCATACATATATGCATCTGGCTGAGGGACTGTGTGTGAATTAATTCCTCTGTTAGTTGTGGTGTGAAGTGAGACAGGGAGAGAAAGGATAGAAAAGATCGTCGTCTTAAGAAGAGAAGCGAGCCAGGGAAGCACTTCAGCCTTTAAAGATTTAAAGGGATCCAGGCAATGCACATCAGTAATCTTTCTCTGCAAAATCAATTCTGATAGAGGGGATGGGGGAACGTGGAGGGAATCGATAGTGATGACGTTGTGCAGTCCAATGCATTGCAATGCTAAAGTTATATGGTGTATGCGAAAATATGTACCCTTATGTACTGCTGGTGGGTTCATGCATAATGGATGGAAGAAGATATGCAGATCTATCTGTAGGAAGATGGATGTATTTGTGCAAAGTCGGTGATTATGTAACTTGATTACATCAGTGGCATCAGTCGCTGATAGTGAAATAATATGCCCAAATAGTGTTTCGATCACTTGGGTTAACTTTGTAGCGCTCCCAGCCGCGGGGGATGGAGACCTGGGCAGAGGAGGGGAGATCCTCGCTCAGCTCCTGGCAAGGGGGTTGCCTCTTGCAGTCTGCCTTTTGCATCACTGTGCTCCTGGAGGAGTTTCCCTGGGACAGGGAGTTCATGGAGGAGGGAGGAGGCTGCTTTCTTGCTCGTTCAGCCACACCCGTGGACTGGGCTCCAGAAGAGCCCCTTCTGAGGCTGCACAATGGTCCCATTGAGCAGATCCGGCTGCGTGCTCCTCGGCAAGGTCACACGGCAACCTGGGACTTCGGTGCATGGCAACAGCTGAGCGGGGGAGGAACAAAACCGAAATTAAAATTTATCCTTCTTCCTCCCTCCTCGCTGTTGCCTACCTCCAAACGTGGTGTTCTGCTGACCCCTCTTCTTCCAGTGCTCACGGCAGAGCTGATGCTGTTTCGCCCCAAGTATGTGCAGCACTTAACACAGACAGCGTTGTCTCTCTCGGTGTCTGCAAGGACTGCTTGGCAGCTTCAGCAGGATGCTGCTTCAGTATTTTAGAGTACAGCATGACTGACTTCAGAAAAAAAGCATTGTCAGATATAACAGCCTAATCTACCCAGTACATTTACAGGGAACCTAAAAGGTGGTCCATTTATACATTTCAAGCATCTTCTGTAAGTAGGTGAAGAGCAAAGGTGCCACAGAGGTCCCATCAGTTTAACTCAGATGGTCTTTTTTAGTGAACTGTCTACAAAGATAGTAGTATCAGGATATACTTTACTTCATTATCCATTTTAGAATCATAAATCACTGTTGCTATCTCTTTGGGAGGAGGGGGGGGGGGGGCGGGGGAGAGAAGACAGATAAGCTTGCAAAGGCACTGCTGAGGCCCCATACCTCTAATGGATGCATTTTCTGAAGAATGTAAGCCTGATGAAATCTTAACTCAGCTGAAATGAGTGATCTTATCATCATTGGCCTATGTCCTTCCCCACTTCACTCTGAATTCATTCTTGCAAAATTTCACTAAAATACTTTTCAGTTAAGAAGGGGTGAGGGCAGAGTGGGTTTTATAGCTCTTGATAAACATGATCTCCACATAACTACTAGATTTAATACACTATCAAACTCACAGTAATTTTACCATGGAACCAGCCTGAAAAAAACAGTTTTTCCTCAGATTCCCTGAAACATCAGTATTTTAAAGTTAGTTCACCATTCGTTCATGGCTATTTTCATATTTCTTGAGGATAAGTCTGGGCAAGCACTAATAAATCCTGCTAATGTAGTTTCGAGTTTGACATTCATAGAGTATACTAAGTAAATTGGAAAAAAAGGATATGAAGTTAACTCTATTTCCATCCTTCAGGGGTCAGAATAACACTATGGCAACTCCTATGCATTGCTACAGCTCTTACAATTTTCAGAAATGTCCATGGCATACTCTCTTCCGCCACACATGATTACAGGCAGACTCTTTCCCTTTAATTCCTTACAGGACTTCTTGTGGCTTACAGGCTACATACCTGTACCACCCATCTTAAAGGAGAGCACAAATTGTCTACAGAAAGTGTTATAAAACTGGTGCTGTAAAAGAGCAGGCACTGACAGCATGCAAAGATTTGCAAATTCAGGGTAATAGAGAGCAGTAACCAACCAAGTTTTATTTCTAGATTAATTTCATCGTTGTAGTTAGCAATAACCACTCGGTAAAAATAGAGGATTTCAGCTCCAATGCAATATCCATTCAGTTTGCACCAAATATAGCTTCTTTGAGAGGAAACTTTCCTTGCTGAAATAAAACTGTAAATCACTCGGACAAATGAAGAGAAAATGTGAAGAGAAATATTTACATAAAACATTCCCAGGCTCCACATCTCAGACCACTGAAAGCAGTGAGAGTTTTGCCACCCACTCCTCGCTAGCACTGGGAAGCTGGCTTTTAAAGAAAACAGCAGTGCATGGAGAATAATCTCAGTGCCTGCCTCTGAAAGAGCCGGCTTCTGACTGTCGTTACCACTGAAGACAGTAGACTTGTTTTACTGCTGATAGGAAAATGTGAAACATGCAGGACAGATCTTAATGAAGCTTTTTTACTATTCAGTGATATTCTTGTAATGTATTCAGAGTACTTTCTGTGGCTGTTATGTCGAACCCGTGTATTGGGAAACAAAGCAAAAAATGGATAACCGATTGAGGTTTTCATTCAGTATATTTGCGCTTACAGAGGAGTGTTTGAATATACTTCTGTGTTTCGTAACAGCTATGATCTTTAGCAGCTGGGAATCTTCTTATTTTTACAATGCATGCTGCGTGATAATATATGGCAATTGAAACATCCAAGCTCTGATTAATATGATTAAAAACTAGCAACTTATCTAGTGGTGTTCAAGTTGTAAAGTTTAATTATAGCAGCACCATTTGCACAGCAATAGATAAGGTTGTGTCAGCATTTCTATTATAAACCTCTATCTTGTTGCCATCCATTGTGTCAGGGGTCCATGAAATAAGAAGAATTTACAGTAGAAACTATAATGGCTGTTTTGGATTACCATCATGGCCTGTCAGGTCAGTAATCCATGTGTTTCTTTAAGTCTTTACATGCAGCAGCAGCACCAAAACAGCAGCACCAAAGCAGCCATTATGCTCTGTCAGTTCAAATGTATGCTTGTTTTATTTTAAAATGTAATTAAATATGAGATGATGGAATATAGTGACTCAGGAGGGACCATTTAACCTATCATTTCTCATGCACTTTTGCATTGTTTTCTTATTCTTAAAACATAACCAGAGCAAACGCAACAGTGAATTTTACTTGTGATAGCTTAAAATTAATGCACATTTGGAAGAAATCTCTTTTCGAGGGAAGGGAGAAGAATGAAGATGAAAGGTTGTGGTTTTTTAATGTTAATATTGAGGCTTTGCATGTTCCTCTAAGGTAGTCATGCAGGGAACTCCATTCTGTTGCAACAGGCAAAAATCCTGTGTTATATTCCAGAGCTATGTAAGATCAGGGCAAGGATATCAGGTAGTGCTGGTTCTCTATTGTAACGTTGGCTACTCTGTTTTTCTAGGTCTCACTGTACCTGTGTATTATAGGTACTCCTAGGCCATTTCATGGTTTTACACAGCACACTATTTATGCCTCAATAACTAGGTCTGAACAAACGAAACAAGGACATCAGTCTTACTGCTTTCTGTACTTAGAAATGTCTTGTTTTTAACAATAGCACACTGACATACTAATAGTCCTTCAATGGTTGCAGCATCAACTGCAGCAATTACCCACAAAGATTTCTTTGATTGAGGATGAAGAAGGAGAAAGAGAGAAAATGAAAACATTTAGATTTTTGCCAATGCAATAGTTATTATTTCCATTTTATTTTTAGTTTTGGGCATAATTTTGGAAGTGCTTAATGTAGCTTCTGAAAAGAAGCACAGAAACCTGATTAAGGCATGAAGACCAATGCAATCTCTACATATCTATCCAATCAGCAGGCAGACAAGACACAATGGTGACTGGATGGTTAATGGTGTCAGAAAGTTTTCTGTTCTCTGATCTTTCACAGCTGTCCTCAATAATGCATTGTAAAAGAGGAAGAAGACAGAGAACATCAGAATGGGTTAAAAAGGGGGGCAGGAAAGTGGATAAATATATAGATATCGGTGATGTAGCTCCTGTATCTTCAGAGATGGGTTGTATTTCTATATTTCTTTTGTCTGTTCTTCATTTGTGAGACTCAGATGCTTATAGTTACTGCAGTTCCCAACTCCCACTGCTCTAATTTTTTTTTTTGGTAAACTCTTCAGTGCAAGGGCCATCACCTTTACACCATTACACACATGTTTCCAGTTGCACAATGAGACTGTGATCTCTCAGCTGAGGTAACTTGAGGTGCTTCTCCATAAAATAATAAGTTTGTGGCAGGGACATGACAGAAAGAATGCTTCCTGTTGGCTATTTTAGAAAAGACAGATATTTTACACAAATCAAATTTGCCTCTGACAAAGCAGAAACAGTTGGAATTTCCGGCAAAAATCTCACAGCACTTTTACAAAACTGCCTCTTACAAAGCAACTGCTGTGTAAAACCTAGATAACTCAGTTTCATCTGTTAAGTTCCACTTAACAATGTGTGCTTGGACTGTTAGTAGCAGTGTCAGTAAGCTCAATCCCAGCCAAAAATTTCAACCGTTTCAAGGAAAATGAAGTCATAGTACTGTGCATCATTATGATGCAGAGGGACAGGCTTTTGCTGGTGAGATCAGGAGTGAGTTTAACTGGCAGTGACCTACCTGGGTTCCCAGACCAGTTTCCTCAGGCTGAGAATTTCTGTGCCTGAATGGTGTAAGGGACCTGTGTGCACATTCATCCCTGCCTACATCCATTTGGCAGTGCATCTCTACTGGATTTGACTCCGAGCTCAGTAGATCGTATGCCTCGAGGATAATTCCTACACCAAGAAGATCTGTTGACATGATGGAAACCTTGGGATGGAGCCACTATGTCTTCAGAGGAATGCGTTTGGCCGGGATGCTTTTGTGTGGCACTGATCCCTGGCAACAGTTTTAGCCCTGTGTCTGTCAGGTTGCTGTTCGGTGCACAGAATTTCAGGATGACAGCAAAGCGCAGCTGTTACCATATAGCACCTTGGCGTTCCTGCATCCTCAACTTCTCTTCAATGCTTTCTGGCTGTCTCCTCCCAGATTGAAACTTTTTTTTGCAGGAAATCTTACATTTCCTCATTTTATTATAACACAACTGGAAACACATGGCTTTTCCTTTCTGTCAAGGTGCATGCATAATGGAGTTGTGCCTGTATGTCTATGTATCAATCTATCAATAAGAACTGCCTATTTACGACAAATAGAGTTTATTTTATTCAACATCTCTTACAAAGCAGAAGGGGGCTTTCAGCTTTCTACTGTACCTTTTTTTGGGGTGTCCCATATTGAGGTTGGTGTGTTTACACCACTGTTGAATCAGGTTCACTGACTGGCAATGTGTCTCTGTACATATATACATATTTCGTTATGTACACACACACTTGCACAAATACATATGCCTATGTATGTGTATGCATACATATGCATTTACTCAGACACCTATGCATTTATTCACATACATGCCCAGAGGAAGCCAGAGAACAAGCCATAAAGAGAAAGTACTCTAGTTATTTCTTATGCTAAGTGTAGGGAACAGGGCATGATTCACCCATACTATGAGATGGTAGCTGGTTTTGAGGGTTGATTTAGTACTAATTTATTTTTTAGCCATCTGTAAACGCAGCATGTTTGAAGACAACATAAATTTATTTTGGAACGCAAATTCTAAAACATGCTTTGAAAGGACAGTCAAAGATCAACAGTCAGTGCTGTATGGTATCATCTGCAATTTTAGAAATATACACGGTAACACTTTGGAAGGTGCAATCTGAGTGTGTCCTGTATACCTCCCCACCAGAACACCAGATACTATTGAAAATCTCTTGTCCATTATTATGGAAAATCTCGATCAGAGTATTTGCTGAGTTCATAGCAGAAGAAAGCTGTATACATTATAAAAGGAATCTGAAACTCGGTTTAGTATTTCTTGCGTTACACTTAGTTCACCAACTGGTGACTCTCTAATTCAGTATGAGTAATGTGTCTGGCTTTGGCCACTTCATGTCCAGAAAGCTACTAAGGAAGGAAGGAGCAGAGAATGACATCAAAAAAGAAGAAAAGACTTCCATATGAAAAGATTCCTATCTGAATAAAGAGATGAAGGTTTTGTATTATTCAGAAAAAAAAAGGAAGAGATAGTATGGGAGTACAGGGGATACAGTGGGAAATACTGAAGGCTATTGAGAGGTACTTGCATATTGTTCTTGAATATTGTTCTCTTGCATATTGTTTTCCTGATGACCAATAAAATTGAAATGTTGCAAATCGAGTAAAGGAAAGCACTCCTTTACATAGTTCATTCAAATTCTTCATCTTTTATTGGCAAAGATAAAGTGAAGAAAAAGGTCTAGTGCATTAGAATAGTTTAAGTGCATGAATAAAACAAAAATTTTAAAACTTTACGTTGTAAGAAATAGCTAGATAAGAAAATTATCAGCCTGTGTAACAGACAGCTAGGTAAGAAGGCTATCAGCTTGTGTTCCTTAAGGTCCACCTGCTAACTTCCAGTTATAGTGCAATCAAAGTGGACATGTGCGTCTGTGATTTCTAAAGTGCTAAAGGATGCTTCTTCCAAAGGATTTGCTGCTGTCTTCCCGTGGAGGTCTACTGTCTAACTAGATGGACTTAAGTGTGTTCCTGTGACTGTATTCTTCACTTACCTGTTCAGTTTACAAACCTGGCAATTGTGGTACTGCTTAATAAAGACTTTATTAGTGCTGACTGGGAAACATAATTTGGCTGTTTAAGTTCTCATTAATAAGTCCTGATCCAAAACCTGCTGAAGGGAGTGGAAAGATGCCCACTGCACTCAGTAAGTTTTGGATCAATCTCCAGCATGATCATCTAATTTCCTCAGTTTTGTTAGTTTCTGTGAAAAAAACCAAAAAACCTCATGCTGCTTCTTATCTTTAATAGGTTAACTTTGATTAGAAAAGGAAAATCTTGTAAACTTTGATAGAATTCAATAGAAGTTCACTATGTTATTGACAGCATAGTCAGTCCCATCAATTTCCATCATTAACAGATAGACATATTTTGTTTCTTTGTAGAAAGGAATGTCTAGACTCTTGAGAGGTTGTTAGACCGTCACTGGTCTCCAGTGCTTTCATTGCTAAAATAGGAAAATCATAAAGCCCTTTAAAAATAATCACCAAAAATATATGCTGTTTTGGTGTACATCCTGAGCTAGTTCTTTCTAAAACTTTGGCAGGTTAATCAAATTATAGATATGTTTTAATCTTTAGTCAGTTTAACATATCCTTCTTCCTATTCCTCTTTAGTGCTTTATAGTGTACATTCTGTTAAAGGACAATCACACAGCTCAATCGACAGACACTGTACATCTATTTACAGCTGTTCACATACAAGGCCCCTTTGTTAATTAGTGTTTTCTCTGAATTGTGTCCATTTGTAGTAGTACTTAATGCTTAAGACCTCCACATTAGCTAAGGTAATGTATGTCGTCTATTTCTTTGGCATCCTAAAATTAGTTTGGCAGGCTTAGAACAAAGACATAGATAATTAGGGTAGGTAACAAAGGAAGACGTGTTTTCACAAAGGCTCATGAAACTTGAGGACCTCTCTGTCGTTACTGAAGGGAGACGTGCTTCCGGGGCAACTAAGAGCCAAACGCTAACTTTATCACTATAAACTTTTCCCCTTTCTGAGTATTCCTCAGAGGAACAAAGAAACAAGTCCTTACCAATGAATTTTTAATACTTCAATGTAAGACAAATAAAAATAAAATTACTGATGAGTGATGTTTAATTCCAGTTACTGCTTTGCCATACTACTTTCCCAGGTACTTAATAAAATTAATTTGAGGGTATTGGACCTCCAAGGCCTGAAATCAGTTCCTTTCAATAGTTCCGAATATTTATTCTCTATAAAACTTTTCTAAATTTATCCATGCTTCAGTTTTCTGTCTCTAAACTCTGAAAGACAAAACCACCTCCTGCATTCTTGTCTCTTTAAGTTCATCTATTTGTAATATAAACTCTTTGTTTCAGATTTCTAATTTATTATATATGGAGTAGGGTTAGAGGAAGAGTTAACGTCAATATCTTCTCCCTACGTCAGTGGAAATTTAGTTTTCTGACAACCCTTGAAAATCATGGAAAGTATTTGCTTTCTTCCAGGAAAAAAAGTAATTTACACATTGGTTAAAAGGTGAGTTTTTTCCTTTTTTTTTTTTTTTTTGCACTTAGTACTTAGATTTTGAGAGAATTGAATCAAAAGATGACATTTTAAACATAAAATATTAATGAAAACATTTTCTTTTCTCTAGAAGATTAACCAGGGAAGATAATTTCAGAGTTCTTAATGCCAAGTTCTTAACAGAACAGGACTCTCAGCTAAGGTCTTTAGTTGCTAAATAATACAAATATGAAAATAGTACTGTGAGTCATACTACTGGGGGTGGTTGGGTCAGCTGCTTGTTTCCTAAATACTAATCAGTCTTTTTAATTTAAGGTTACCTCACTATTCATCTTCTTCTTTTTCCGTGATGCCTGCATTAATTGTGTATAAAATATTGATGTGCATAAATCAAAGATAGCTTGCTTTTTTCCTTTTTGCTAGGGTTCAGGTGTGACCCACCTGGTTAACAGAACAAAAATATTCATAGCAACAGGTTTTTCTGGTTTAGATGCTGAACTTTGACCCTGTGTTTGCTCTTATTCATCAAATCTTAATCCAGTGCCCGGGGAGTTGCTGAAAAGACTGCTCTTGGTCTCAGTGAATCTTAAAATCTTAACAGCAAGTTTCTCTCATTTCATGCAGTACATTTGCCTGTCAGTGCAGGACGATCACCTGCTGTACAGATGGGTACTGCCTTTGTGAAGAGCGTTTTTCCTATGGGATGCCAGAGCAGGGCAGTTCCCATTTCGTTGGGAGATAATCCCAGAGGTGAAGGGATCTCCTGTTTCATACTCAAAAACTCGGCCCTTTGTTTTAAGTCTCGTGACTTGAAATGACAGGCCATGCTCAGTGCCATCCTTTGGGCTAATTCCAGCTGATGGCTTTCGCCCGCGGCTGGACCGCAGAGCTCAGCAGTGATGCCGGCAGCGTTTCCCCCAGCACAGCCGGCCTCAGGAATACGCCCAGCCAGCGGGCTCTCTGCCCGGCAAGACCTGTCGCCTGCAGACTCGTGGTCGCCGTATCTTTGTTTAATACATGACATTTTTGTCTGCTTCGAAGATACTCATGTTTGCTGATGGGGAATAATATTAAGTGAAGCAAGGGTAAACCGATTTCACACAGAAACTCCTGTCAGAGCTCTGGGTTACATCAAAAGCTTAGAGTAACTCCAGTGAAGCCATTTCATTCAGTTTGCCAGATTGAATCCAGTATGAACCTTCAACATAGATATTATTGCATTAATTTTAATGAATAAAGATCACAGACACATTACTTATTTAATTAACATAGCAAACCCCATTGTCAGCAAGCAAAGAAGTTATACTGTGCAGCCGCTCTAATGCAATCACAAGAGTATACTTTATGGCTGTGAGAATATAATTTTCTTGTTAAAAACCTTTGATGTTTCTTTAAACATATAAACCACAGGAAATGTGTAAATAAGGCTTGCCTGCCATCTCAAATGCCTCATATAAAAATGAATCTTTTACCTTTCATCTGTATTAATTTTGATGTCTTTCAAATAATGCTGATGTATATATATATATGCATATATAAAAATTCAAGCAGAGGTACATGTGTATAGACACATCATTTGTTACAAAATCATAGGCGTTAATATTGAAAATACAACCATAGTGCCGATTTTCATATGTTACCTTTACCATTATTTCTGTCTTTGTATTTGCACAGTTAAGGGCTGTGTAACCACACGAGTTTCACATATCTTGTGCTTTCCTGCCTGCTTCAACTCGCTGTTCAACAGAAAATGCTCCTTTAATTTGTCCTTACGGAATTTGAGAGTACCGAGTTGGACATTGCAATCGGTGACCAAGACTGACTGTGAGAAGTCTCGCTTGCACGTGTAGGTTAGACCTACACGTGTTTTTCCATCTAAAGGTCCTTCATGCATTACTACATGAGCTGATTCGAAGTTTCTGAAGTCAGGGAGTCAAGAGGCCACCAGTCAGCTGAATGACAGTATCTCGACGTGTGCAAGATGGGCCGCTGGCTCTGCCTTAGTCCTGAATTCGTAACTCAGAGGGAGTCTGTGTTTCGTACAAGAGGGGAAGGTGTGGGCAGTGTATCTCAGACATTGGCAGGAGCTGCTTGCTGCATAGATAGGTTTAGATTACAGTGGGAGTTAAGATTTTAACACATATTTTGGTGTGCTTAATCCCACACTGGCACAGACTATGAAAACTATTGCTTGGAAGCAATATTTCTCGTCAGGCTGTGGTTTATCTAATAATGAAACCTGAACGCGAAAACGGAAATGTAAATATAATGTAGTCCAAAGTGTATCAGGCTGTATCACTGCCACCTGAAATATGGGAATAAGTGAATTTATTCTTTGTTTGGCAGGAGCTGAGGTTCTACAATCCTTGCTTTTATTATTATTTTTAGTGCTGTGATTTTAGCCCCGCAGAGTGCTCTAAAATAAGTTTTTAACCTTATGCTTTATTGTGATGAATGAGGATGACTGAATTTTCAACTAGAGGCAGTTTCCTAAAGCATTTTTTCTATTTTTTCTACCAAAATTGGCATGGTAATCTTAGTTTTAAAAGATTTTTTTTTCTTTTTTTTTTCCCTGTATTGGAAATTTATATTCTAAAGGTTATTGCAGGATAGAGGAAAAACAGTAGACTATGTTCAAATAACACCATTTTTTTTACACGCACAAACTTTTGATTTTGTTATAAGGGTTATCTGTTAAGACTTAAAAACACCCAATATAGTGGCCCCCCTCTGAAGACAAGAGAAAGTGGCACACAAGAAAAAAGTCAAATTTTTGTAATTAAATTTAGATACACATGTCTTTA
Organism: Gallinago jamesoni; assembly: GCA_025769975.1. Taxonomy (NCBI): domain Eukaryota; kingdom Metazoa; phylum Chordata; class Aves; order Charadriiformes; family Scolopacidae; genus Gallinago; species Gallinago jamesoni. Next base: position 121,928,281 of record JAOQGH010000001.1, on the reverse strand, counting down.
ATTCCATCACTTGTTTTAAAATGCAAATTGTCTTTCTGCTTATCTTAGAGGGCAGACAGCCTCTCTTACTATTTAAAACTTATTTTTAAAATAGCTTCAGTATGAAGAGGCCCAGTGTTTGTTCAGTCCTTATCAAAGAATAGAATTAAACAAAACATGCTGTCCAGCAACACTCACTTTCCTTTAAATGTTCAGAAATAGTTAAAATACAGATGCGACCACCATTACTGATTTGAGTATCAAAACAATATAGACTTCTAGGGGGTACCATAAGATTTACTTTATGGAACTCAAAAGTTTTATAATACATGGAGTTGTTGGTCTGGTCTTTGGTATATGGAATCAGTGATTTCAGCAGGAATTGTTTCTTGAAATCTGGGAATGTAGCCCACTGTTACTATTACGTGCTGTGCATAGTGCATAGCTCTTAAGGTGACCACAGTCTATAATTCTGGCTGTCAACAATCACTGACAGTGACTGGGGCTTCCTTCTGCACAAAACACTTACTTTATGGGATAAAGTATTTATGTAGGACGTTGTTCCTGAGATTTCATAAGCCAGATGGAAAACTAGCTGTATACCTGCTAGTTAAAATAACTATAAATAGTAACTATAAGATAATTAGATCATGTGGCTAGCTTTGACAAAGTTCAGCCTCTGTCTAGAGGCAAGCTGTGCCCTGGCAGTGCCTGGCTGATGGGGAGTGCATCGGGAGCCCCAGATGGGTGGGCAGAGGGTTTCCTTGGAAAGCTGCAGGCAGTGGTCGGCAGAGCACTGCCTCCCTGTCTTGTTCAGCCCTGTCGTTACCACGTGTGCAGAAAACAGCTGACGGCATAGGGAAGGCTGCTCTAGGACGGATGTTAAAGAAGGGCTATTATTAACTGAGAAATTGAGAAACCCTGAGTGTTGGTCAGTGGCCTCTGGCATGACTTCGGCTTGTTCACATAATCTTTTCTGTTGTCATCCCTAGGGAGATATCCCTGCTCTGAGGTTCAATGTCAAAACTTGGCTTAACATCAGCTCCCAAGTGAAGGAGGGCACTTAGCTGGGGAGGGGGGGTGGTGTGCCTCCACCAGCCAGCTGGCCAGGGGCCGTGAGGGGGAACAGCGAGCTTCAGGAGGTGACACCAAGTGGTGGAGAGGGGTTCACAGCCATATGGCCCAGTGCCCTGTCCTTTCTCAAGCACGTTGGTCAGGACCCGATGCCCAATATTTACCACAGTATTGGGCCCCAAGTCTCGTCTCAGCCACTTGTGGTGGTCCCAGCACTTAGTTATTGCTATTGCTATTACTGTTGTTGTTTTCTGTAGGTTTTGGGGGTATTTTTTGTTTATACTATGTGCAGTGCAGCCCCGCCAGCAAGACACTCTTTTCATGCACGGAACTGGTAGTAGATGTTGTGTCTCCCAGACTATGAGCAGGGATAAGCTTAGGGATGGTACTGTATCAGAGGACTGTTCAGTACAGGCTGAACCAAGGCTGTTACTTTGGTTTTGGAGGCAATCCTTGGGGTGAACTGCCCTCCCTCATCTGTTGTCTCCAAACCAGGCACCAGCAATGAACTGGCATTATGCAATGTAGATAGTCTGGGAGCCATGTTGAGGGAGTTGATTCAAAGAGGGTGCAGAAGTGTTGCCTGACTTCAGCTCCCATGAGCAGAACGGGGTGATAGCACTTCTCACCTCACTGACTTACTGAAGGAATGGGTACATTAGGGACTGTGAGATGTTAAGATTTGGTAAAATGCAGTGGATTGTGGTCTGAGGAGAGCACAAAAGACGACTCCTGTCTGAGGAGATGGATGCGTTTCCTTCAGTAAAGCAAAGCATTAATGCATGCTGTATTCCTCTGAAATGTGAGTTTATAATCACAGGCTCTGCAGTTGTTTCTGGCAGATCAGGATGGGCAGATGTAGGCTTTGTGCTCTTTGAGTCTCCAGAGCAGGTCCTGTTTAGGCTATCCCTCTGTAACACGGCTATGTGTAACCTATGAACCTTCTTGGTCTTTTACACTCCTTTCCACAAATTGTCCTGCCAAAAAAGGGCCAGTAAAACAAAAGTCTGGTGAAACAATTCCACCGAAAACCGGAATTTGCCACAGCCGTATTTCCCATTTGTAGAAGAACTGAAATGCACCCGGCACTCCAGCAGGTCATGTTTGTTCAGCAGATTTCAATTAAGGGTGTTATTGCTTTTAAAGGCCAAGCTGAACATTTTCCACAGCAGATGTTTTTTTATTCCTCTCCACACAAAAGTCCATACGATGACTTCAAACAGACAAAATGTGCATCTGCCTATATTGAGAGAGAGCTTTTATGATGGAGTTGTGGAAAAACTTCTTTTCCCATGCCCTATCCGAATTGGCAATAGTGTATGGCATGGGAAAATGCAGGCAACGTGGCTAGGGTTTAGATGGAAATGGAGATTTTAATGCTGCTGGAGAAATTATTATTATTTTTTCCTTCTATTACCAGATTGCCCATAATCACCCAGTTTCCATTTCTGTCTGTGTTGTGCACGCTCAGAACCCCTACCATATAGCTCAGAAGAGCTAGAAATTGCGCAGGGGTGGCTGGGGAGCACAAGGTAATAACAGAACCATATTGGCATACTCTATTGACAGTAGCTGTCAGCTACCTTCTCAATTTTTTGTAGACATCACAGTAGAGAAGGGATTTGAAGGAACAGAGGTTGGAGTTCATTGTCTTTTTAGTCCGCTTGAATGATTGAGGAAGGCTATAAAAAGCCACCTCAGGCTTAATTTTGTAGCAGCCAATTCTCACAAAGGGTGAGGTCTGTCTGTAGGAAAAGCACAAAGCTACTACGATGCCAGAGCACCTGCAAATGTCACCTAAGAAAAAAAAAATCAACAGCCCAGTTTTCATTTGGCTATCAAAACAATTCACTTGCTCAAAATCATGTTGATTCTGTAAGGTGATTTTACCTACAGAAGAAGAAATTTCTGCACAAATTCCTGTGAGTCTTTCAGAACTCTGTGGCATAATCTTTCCTCCATCAGTGAAATTCCAGCATTTTAAGTTTAGAAAACAGAAAACTATCAGTGAGGAGAGGCAAGCAGAACTTCCTATTATGCAGTATTCAGAGTATTTAAATATTTGGGCTCTTAGTTTGAATTTGGGCTTTTGAGCTCTTATTAATAAGCAAGTTTTAATCTATTTGAATTTAAAGGATATTTAATTTTTAATGCAGACTTTGTGTCCTTTAACTTTCTTAATAATAAGAAGGTCACATGGTACCAGATGAAACACCTTATGACAATCTAAATTGAGTATATCATCATTATTACCTTTATCAGTCAGAAAGAATTAATTGAATTGTGAGTATTGCTCATAGATCATGATGTCTGCTTCTGAAAAATGCATTGACCTATAAATTGTCCTCCAATAGCCATACCCAGACTAGACAGGAATTACTAGAAGAAATTTGCAAAAAGATGTCTTCTGAATGATGGGTATTTGCACAGTAAAGCTGAGCAAGAAGGTGGCTACTTCAAAGCCCCTTTTTAGAGGCTTTTTGTTAGATCTTTAAAAAAAATAAAGTTATCTATTTCTACTGTGAATTAACATAAGTCACATATGAGATATATCTAATTTCTTTTATCTTTTTAGTTATTTCCATATCAGACAGCACACTGGTAGAATATGTACTAACCACAACGTGAATTTATAGGTAAATGATCCTGGTGCCACATTAATTTTTACCCAAAATACAGTAAAATTATTCAGCAGATGAATGATTCCTGGAACAAGTTATATCTTTGTAGATATTTTTTAAGATCGATTTTACAACAATTCATAAACTTCAATTGTGAATTGTTTTGTAAATTCTATCATTTGCTACTCAGTTCTGAATATATATACCCATCCTTAGGAACAGAAGGCAGGGCCTTATTGTTATGCAATCCATACTCCCTCTTGAAACAGTTTTCTTTTTGATTTGTCCTTCTACTCTGGTTTTGCTTTCAAGGCCAAAATAATTGCTGGACAGCCCAGATTTAGTGCTCTTTGATTGACATGGCTTTTTTTTTCTGACTACTCTCTGTTCCCTGATGGTATACAGCAAGCAGGCATAACTTCTCAGATATTTATCACAATTAGCAAGCTAAAATTTTGTATTCTAGTTATACTTCTTATTCCCCTTATGTCCTTTAGCAACTGCCTCTGAACTTGTGATCTGAGTTCATCTTTTAGAGGATACTCACCAGAAACCTCCGCATTATGCCAGAATAGGTCTCACTAGTGCCATACGCAGTAGCTCTCCTACATACCTGTCTTAAAATACAGATGCTAAATTTGCAGCTATTCAGTGATATGTCATTCTGATTTGTCATTTAGAAGATTGTACTTATCTCATATGGTTTTTCTGACATACGGTGTATATCGGCGTTCTGTTTTACTGAGGGTCTGTGGCTGCCCAAGACAATCTGTAATGCTTTACCACTCTAACTTAAGTATGTATTTAATGCTGAGAATCTGCCTAGAATCTGAATAGTAGCCAAAAGTATTGCTCTCTCTGCTCCTCTAAGTGTTCTTAACAGTGGTCTTTCTTCTGGCAATGTGGGAAATGACATTAATTGTTTATAGTTTAAGCCTGCTTAAAATTCATCCTCGTACCAGAAAGATTGCAGATTTCAGTGCTATTTCCTGGATTTAGTATGTATGTCATGGTAGCTACTAATATCTTGGTACACGAGATGGAATGGATCAGTTTTAATTACTAGGTATGAGCACATTGACCAAATCACCAGAAGTAATGATATACATGAGGCAAAGACCTTGTAGAATACGTCTTATCTTACCATAATGAGACACTGTATTTCCCATTGGTTCCTATAGTTATCAGATACTATTTAAAAATCCCCTCCTCTAAGCTGTAAAACCATGCCAGCAAATCTGGCATTCCAATGCAAATCACAAATGCAGCTAAGAAAATTTCTGATTTCTTTCTTCCAGACTTACAGAAACTTTACATGGCATATGTTTAAGACAGATACCTCATTATTTACAATTCAACGAATAGAAGAATATTGCAATTGGCATAGAAGGAATATTAGCTTCTAAAAGAAGGGATCCTAGGAAAGTCACGAGATTATAAAGTGTAATATCAGCATGATTTTAAGTATAAAAAACAGGTTTTGGCTAAGTTTAGCTAGAAGTAATGTAAATTATCTTTTTCTAGAGTATTTGTGGCAAACCCTGTCTTTAGTATCCTAACTATTTCATTAGCTGTTCCTCAGTTTTATGGCCTCCTCATGTATCAAATTTTTGTTAAAAAGCTCTCCATCTTACATACAATTAATCTTTACTAAGGATGTAAAATCACACTTACATTGTGAGTGAGGTTCATCAATAACAGTGACATCTGTTAGACACAAGAATAAAACTATTTTAGGCACCCCCAGCCTTTCTGGTATCATTTCAAATTTGCATAACCAGTGTTAAAAAATCCAGTTATGTTAGGCACTTAGTGGTTCAGAATGGCTATTGTGTATAGGAGCAAGACTGGAGGGGTATCAGATTATTTTAAATTGTAAGATTAAGATGCCAGAAACCATCTGGAGAAGTGCCCGTGCCTGTACTGCTGAGGCCAAGTGACTAGGCCAGGCCGTATGTATGCTCAGTAACTTTACGGCCCAAAGGGGTAATCCTGTGAGGAAGGCTCCTATTGCCTGAGATGACATTATTGGATTTTGTGAGGGTGTCTCTTTCTTTCGAGTTGAAGTTGTTGGATGTGATGTGAGGGCCTTGTTCCAGCCTGCTGGACTGGTGTTTCCACAGCATAAATGGTAGAATTGTGCTGTGTGACGGGATGACGTGCAGGGATGTTTGTGTGTAAGACCTCACAGGTTGTTGGTCAGGCAGTCTGTAGGGCAGAGGGACTCTTGTCCGTACTGCCACCCCTGGTGCTTCCTCCTGCTTACATTTCATAGAATAGAACCATAGAATCATAGAATGATTTGTGTTGGAAGTGGAAGGGACCTTAGAGATTATCTAGTTCCACCCCCACTAGACCAGGTTGCTCAAAGCCCCATCCAGTCTGGCCTTGAACACTTTCAGGGATGGGGCATCCACAGCTTCTCTGGGCAACCTATTCCAGTGCCTTACCACCCTCATAGTGAAAATCTTTTTTCTGATGATACCCAATCTAAATCTACCCTCTTCCAGTTTGAAACCATCCTATCGCTGAAGATGTCCTATCACTACATGCCCTTGTAAAAAGTCCCTCCCCATCTTTCCTGTAGGCCCCCTTCAGATGCTGGAAGGCCTCCATAAGGTCTCCCCTGTGCCTTCTCTTCTCCAGGAGGACAACCCCAACTTTGGGGCAGGGAGCATCATTTCCCCCTACCCAAAGCCACACCAGGGTGTGTGCTAGCAGGGGAGCAGTGGGGAAGGCTGCAGATCCAGCGCTTGAGCTTCCTTCCTGGCTTTATTTCATTGTGTACTGGTGCAGCCAAGGAGTCTGGTTGACTGCAAAAATATAACACGCAGTTTTTAAAGGACTACATTATACCAACCTCACACCACTTACATATCACAAGCTGCAAGGTAATAACTCTCAACATCCTATAATTAATTAGAATAAAAAAAGCCCCAGAAATTACAATGTGCCACAGAAAGAGAGCAGGAGAAATCAAGGGCATTAGGGATGTCCTAATATATATACTTATGGTGCAGTGGTGAGAATACTGACGTAACATTCTTTATTAAAGTAGATGAGGAAGTTTTAAAGAAGAAATTACTAAAGATATAATATAGGAACAAGTCCCATGTTGCATAAAAATGGTATCATTTTTCTTCGTTAATGTGTAAAATGGGAAAGGACAGATAGGAAAAAGCAATCCAGAAACAATATGTCCTTACCTACATCAGACAGAGGAGAGCCAAATGGGACACATCTAGACAGGAAGCACCTTCACAGGCCCTTCTGTCTCACTACTGGGCACATAGCAAAAAATTGCTTTTCTTACTGATCTCAAGCATATTTAATCAGCTAAGCAAAGGTGTACTCATCCTGGCATAAGATGTAATAATTGCCTAAAGAAGTAGCGGGGGGAGGAAGAATTGCTTTAAGGCTGCTGCTGCAGAAGCGTGGAGGAGCTAGCCAGGGGTGAAATAGTATTTCCAGAAGGGGAAGGCCAGTAATTTTTCAGGCTTATGTCTTCTCCCCCTCCCCTTGGGTAGAACGGTTTAGTCACTTGCTGGTAGCAATACAGCCATGCCGAATGAATCTCCCCAGACACCACCTGAAGAAAAATGACAGGAAAAAAATAGAGAGATGTTTGTTAAATTTTATTTTCAATTGCTTTTACTTTCTGCTGCAGAAATTAATATTGTGCATTTAGCCAAGTTAATAAATGTGAGTTTATCGTATTCAAGGCATTTACACATCATTTTGAATATTTTCAAGGTAAACAACATCCACATTTCCATATCACTAGAGGAAATAAACTACACGGCGAATACAGGAAATGAGTATGTTTCCCCAAGTAGTAATTTTGCAATATTTCTTTTGCAGTTTGCAAAGATGAGAGAGGATTTATATTGTTCAATGAAGTAAAGTTTAAACTGCTCTTGTATACAAGAAAAAGTGAATTGTTATGTTGCAGATGAAATACGATGTTTTCTCTACATAGGATTCTAAAGAGAATTAATGCACTTCTCACTCATATATAATTTACTAAAACTCCATAAAAACAAAGAGCGCACCGAAGAGAAGCTAAGGAAAAGCCCAACAACAAACCAACCTGCCTGTTCTTTTGCTGGGGCAGAGTGAATGTTGCTGTGGGATGAATGATAATTAAGCTGATGGTCACAAGGAAGTTCTCAATTACACCTGAAGCATTGGGCTCTATCTACCTTGGCACTTTGGTTTGAGGCATTAGCACAATCTTGAGACAAATCTCTTGGCTGTTACCTTGTCATACATATTGGTTCCGTGTCCAAGGCAGTTTTTGGAGCATGCCAAACAGGTTGTGTTGGAGAACAGGGCACCACTGGAGGCTCTTTCCACCTCTGCACCTCAGGCACGCGCAGATCAAAACCCCTCTCTGATCCTCCAAACAGCCTCAAGATGGGTTCAAGGACCAGATTAAATCTATTCTGAAATGCAATCTGCTGCACAGTGTAGAAACTGAGGGCTTCCATGCCACATGATTTCATCTAATTATGGTTTCACTCTTATTGACATGAATTAGCTGATAATATGGGAGGGTTTTTTGTTGTTTTTTTTTTTTTTTTTGTGAAAAGGGGGAAAAGTCCAATGATACAAAAGCAGAATAAGTGAAAAGGTGGCTTTTCATAGGAATAGTGGTAAATGCATGAAGGGTATCATATATGGGCTGGTAAAATAAAGTGAAGGAAGTCAAATGAAGAACCACCTTTAACTTTATGGAAGAAATTTTTAGTAAAAAATGAAAATACATAATGATTAGTAAGTGCTTTTACCATTCACATAATCCTACAAAACCATCTGTCAACAAATTAAATAAAAATTCAACAAAGTAATGCCATGTAGGCTAGTCTTTTTAAAGTGCTCAGCCTGAAGTTTGTTTCTAGAGCTGCCATTGCTCCTGTTAACACAGGAGCATCAACTATGTGCATGCGTATTCCAGCCTTCTCCCCCTGCGCTCCTAGGCTAAAGGAGTTTTCCACTTCTTCATCTGGTTTGTAAAATTTGACAACCAAACTTTTTAAAGCAGAAACTTGTTACTGAATTTGACACAATTTTGCAAATAGTTTTAAAATAGCTGAAATCACAGTTTGGCACAAGAAGAAAAGAAAAGGAAGAAAAGAAGTGGAAGAGGAGACTTACACATTTCTTAGCATTATTTTGTCAGGTTTCATAAGAAATTCATTATATAATATGGACCTTTAATCCATAACAGGATTAGAAATAATTATTTTCCAATTTTCTGCTTTCCTCTGAGGCTGCTTCAGTACGTATCCCATTGTTTGTGTAGTCTTCCATTATTTAGTAAAATCCTCAGATATTGAACAGCTGTTTGCTGGTTTTGACCTGCAACATTAGAATAACAGCACTACTAAGACAACAGATTTTGGCAGCTCTAAACTGTGTACAGCTGAACTGTGATATTTGCAATTAATATGTTACTTGCAAAATTGCATCTGCTTGTTTTCATTTCTCACTGTTTTCAGGTAACACCACTTACTAGAATCTACAAAGACCTAAGAAATTTTGGAGATGCATATACAGTTTGCATTTATTTGCATTATACATTTCATATCCAAATTTAAATTTGGAGTCCTAAATTGGTCTGTAGATTAAGTCCACATGAATTTAAGAATTAGCCAATAGTCACTGCTGTCTGAATAGCAAATGATGTCTTAATAGTAAAAATTCGAAGCATGTATTAAATTATAACTTTTTTTGTTTTATTTTTCAAATGGCAGTTTCCCCTGTTATTTTAATTGCAGTAATTGCTTTACTGAATGTCATAAGCTGAGTCCAGATGCAGATATGTTAATTTAATGGTATTTTATGCATAAGAACTTATTGACATAAGTTCTGTTCGCTACTTAACTCTAAAATGCTATTTGTCTTAATAAGGTTAGGGGACGGTCATTCCTTTACTGAAGGGAAGCTGGGGGAAGAGACATTAGAGTAGAAACTGGAAGACGGCGACTTGAGGAGACTTCGCCAGCTGCATAGACAAACAAGGCTTACTTTATTATTGCCTTAATAAAAGCTATTGAGCCTGAGTACATAGTAGTTTCTTGGCACCTCATACCCTGTGTGCGTGGAACATCCGATTCTCCCGTTAAGTGGTCTGTTCAGTTACACTTGATTTCTTCGGCCCATTTTTCTTTGCTTTCCAGCCATGCTGTATTCTCACTAAACAAATTCCTAAGCAACTGCTATAAAACTCTTCCAAAAAAGAAAAAAAATATTCAGAAGGTGGGTCAACTCCTGCCCAGTTCTGAGCAGCCTGAATTCTCTTGAAGCCCAGCAGGAAAAGGGTGCACCCAGCACATCAGGGGAATGGGCAAGTGCTTGTCAGACCTGACCTGGGTTTAGCACTGCCTGCCCTATTGCCTCTAGCTGGAAATCAAATTTTCATGCATGTGACATAGCTCCAGGAGCTAAATAATCTGCAAGACTGATTCTCTGTGTATTTATTTTTGTTAGCTTTGTAAAGAAGATACTGCATTAGCTAAGCTGTATTTACCTTGTCCAAAAATAACTAACTTTACCTGTATCATAAGCTCTAGAGCTTTTTTGTGTTGTTGTTTTGTCTTGCTATATTGTTTAATACTCTCAGGGTCTTGGGATATGATACACTTCCAACTAAGCATGCCAACCATTTTAATGAGTTAAAGAATGCTAATTCATAGCAACAAAAGAGAAGTATTTTTTTAAGGAATGTTTTAAAGAAAAGTAAGGAAAACAATTGGTCTATGTGAAGTTTGTGTAGTATAAAAATGAAAATGTATTTGAATATTACAGAAAAGATTCAAAATAGTTCTCATGAATAGTTTTTTTGGTCTAGTTCACAAATGAAAAATACAGAATCTGTTCTTACCTATTTAATAACCATTCAGAGAAAGCTATGCCATACTTGATCAATATTCTTGAAGAAGGTTGGTGAATATTCATTATGCTCAAAAGTGACCGTTCTAGAAAGGGGTGATGAGTAGATCACAGTCCTAAAACAATAGATAATGCTGTAGCTGTCTGAACATAGCCAGCATGTCTTGCTTAATAGTTTCTAGTTAATTCTTTTTGATTTTTAACTGTAACTGAGGTTGATTGTAACTATTGAGTGAAACCGGGGTTTTTGTTGTTGTTGTTCTTACATGTGAAAGAGTGATTCTAGAGCTTGCTAAGTGCACTAGCTTCCATGCAACAAAGCACATGCTTAAGTTATTAAATGGCTTCACTCAAGCCTTCAGGAATTCTTTGTGGTTAGAGTGAAGTAGAAGAAGATTTTGCTAGATGGATAAATGAATAAGGTTCTCAAAAAAAAACATTGGTGGTTCTCTGTCACTGTCACAAAGCAGTGACTTGCAATATCTGGATCCATCTGATCCAGAACATATTTTTTTCTGTGTTCAGATTGGAAATACCTTGTGAATGACTTTCTCAAGTAGTTCTTGCATTTTAGATTGAAGATGCATTTTACATTGAAGACGGTGTATGTCTGCTGTAAAAACTAGACTCTTGCTGAAAAATTTTTAATATATATTATTTTACAAGTTTATTATTCTTTGAATAGATAACGGGCAATGAAAATACATCATCCTTGATGAAACGTGAAAAGTAATGGAGGCATGTTTTGCAGAACTACAGAGTTTTTTTAAAATTTTGCTTCCAGACCACAAAAGGTGACAATTTTGCTGATTTTTTTTCAGTGCATTGAAATATCTGTTATAAAATAAGATCATTGAGAAAGAAAATATAATTCAACTGAAAATGAATTAAGATTGAAAGTAAGTTTTGAAGGACCAAACAAACAAAAAAAAAAGAAAATATTTTTACAATGGGAAGACTATGAATTTGAAGATTTACTGTTGGAAAATGGAATAAATTAATGCTTTTATGGCTGATGAGTTCATAAGGTACAGGTTCACACATATTTGTATGCCCTGAATTTTTTTTCACTCTGCATTTGATTATGATCATTTTTTAAGGCTGATTTTTTTTAACCTTAGCTTTTGTTTAATTTCATTGGACTCTGAGATGGTTCAGGTGGAAAAGAAATGAAACATCTAATATTAAAGTGCAATCCATAGTGTCAATGCTATTAAAAATAGCACTGTGAGATTATAGCATTTATGGCACAATCTCCTTTTGCCCAAACTGCAACTGAAGTGTTTAGATGAGAAAGAGGGCCTGTGCTTGCTTTTTTGGTCTCGTTTATGGTGTATGAGTATATCGCACTCTTTTGCACAGTAGTGAAGGGTAATGCTGATTAGGAACTAGCAAACTTAATTGGTTTCATTTCATCTGAAAGTTTCACAGTTGTGTGTAACCAAATTACACACAAAGATAGGGCAAATTACTTCGTTTTGCCTAAGATAGTCTACTCCTTAAGATAGTCTACTTTGATCTTTGACCTTTAAGACATGAACAGGTTACCTTTATTTAAATAGCACTGAAACTTTTATTTACTTACTATTGTAGTAAGTTTCTTTTCACTTGCACATTCTGTTACTAAAATCTTCAAGGACACTTGCAATTAGTTTTTCATGCTGGTTTTAGCATCCGTGAACTGTAGCACAATTTGCTGTACATATAGGCTTGCTATATCTATGTTTGCTATTGCATTTTCTGTGTTGACATACCTCTTTCCAAGAGAGATAGTGAGGCAGTGAAACAAGATAATGGAAGGCAAAATGGCATGTGAGGAAGCGAGGACTGTGCTGTGTGTGCCGCCTTCACCCCACTTGAGAGTGTGACAGAGGAAGGGCTAAGGGCAAAGAGTGCCGTGGTCTTAGCTGGAAGAAGACCAGTCTCACTCCTCTTCCCACCCCAGAGGGAGCATCCCCAGGAACTCCTTGAAGCTGGCTCTTAGTGTGACGGATCATTTTGGAAAAAGATAGAGGTGTTTTAATTAAAACAAATGACAGGGTCTGTTATGTGTCATCTAGTTACAGATTAGGTAAATATGTTCGTCTTTTAATTTGCTGTCTTTGAAAAACAGTGAGGATTATTGCTATTAACATATGAGTATCAGCTTTCGTGTGTTGGCTCAGAGCTAGTTTTATGAGTTTTTAATGATGTTGCCAAGTTCATCAGGCTCTTTGATGTAACCTTTCATGAAGTTATTAATGAATAATTAAAACAAAACAAAACAAACAGAAAAAACCCCAGTGGTTATAGACCAAGGCCTGGTATTTTTACAAACACTTAAGGCTTTCCAAAAGAGATTTAATGGCATAACTTACAGACACAATACACTGTGGTACAAGTGCTTTACCAGTTACCTGTGTAGATGAAGATATTTGATAACTGATGATATTTAGCAAATTAGAGATTGCGTTTTGTTTTCGTGCAATACAAATTAGCAGAGTACAATATTCAGGTTTTTTTGTTCAGTAAGCTTCTGTCTAGCTTGCGTCAATGGTAAAAAAAAAAAATAAAAAGAAGAAACAAAAAGATAATTGTTCCTTCTTCCCAAGAATTTAACTGGGCTGCAAGCATTAGTGCAGCAGTATGGCATAGTTCTAGAGGTTAGGGTTTTTTTATTTTATTGTACGCTGGGTTCCCAAAACAGCTTAATTGAAATTCACTGGAAGTTTGGTTTCTTTTGTTTAGGCCTAAAACAGGAATGCTTAAAGTGAAAGGTGTCTGACAATGAGGACAAACTCTTTGTTAATAGCTTATCATAGTGGGGAAGAACCTTATGCACTAAAAATGCAAATAATAATAATTGAAGAAAGAGGATGTTTTATATATGCTTTTATACTGTCATTTTGTTATCAGTATTTTTTGAAAACAGGAAAAGTTATCTTTTCAAAAATTAAACACCTTTAATTGAAATGCTCAAACATTCAAATATGCTCATTTAAAATTTTAAACAAGGATAATGCAAGGTGTCTTAACAATGGTCTCCATGGTATTTTTTTTGCTATGGTGTATGTTTAGAGCTGAGTTTTCAATGAAAATTTATAGCAAAAAACCAGAACAGGTCAGGGTATGTATGCTATAGCAGAGTATTTATAGTACCACACACATAGTAATGAATCATGATACTTTGTTGGTTCCAGCTTTATTATACTGCAGTGTTTCCTGTCCAGGAATGTGCATATTTATATAATAAGTTATAAATATAAGTTCATATAAAGTATGATCAGTATTTAGCAACTGATGTAAAACATCTACAGTGATTCATGGACAACATGGGAATTCAGCCTTACTTTTCTTAAAAAGGCATGCAATCGTGTAATTTTTAAAAGGTACTTTACAAACGGTATTAAAGTATGCTATCTTATAATCTTCTCCTAAATGTTTATTGATTTTAAGCTAATGTTTTCAAAGCATCCAATGTGAAATATTACAGGCTAGAGTCTTTCATGTTTTTCTGTAAGCATATAAAGCAAAACAATGATACATACCAAGCCAAAGTTTTATGAAATTGATGATGCAAAGGTCTGGAAAGACGGAGATGTATCTTTTAATGACATGTGCTCTAGAGCTCTGCTTTAACTGGAACATATGAAATATAGTTTATCAGGACTTAAGTAATCTTCTCCTATTCTTTGACCACTGTCTGAATTTTTAGTAGGTCTTGGGGGGCAAAGAGGATCTTTCATGTCTTCCTAGAAAATGACAAAAGAATGTAGCTAGTGTTCCTAGGTACTGCTAGGTATTAATTTCATAGAAATAGTGCAAATAATAGCAGGAACTTGTTCCCCACGCTAAGGAGATAGTACTTTCCTCCAGCATTCAGGAATTTTAGAAGGGAAGGTGGATTCTCCAAGCTGCTCTGGGTTACACAGATTACATCAAAAACACAAGAAAACAAAACCACAGAGGGTCTTTTCACAGTGCTAACAGTTACAGCATGATTTTCAAGAGTTGCTTAGATAAGATGGGAATTAGCCTTCCCCAAACGCAAACATTTATAGACTGATTTTCCAGGATATAATGCAGCTTTTATTATTTGCATACAAGTTGTGCATGTATTGCTTGGGTTTTGTTGTTTATTTCCCTCTCTTGCCACTTTTTTAATCAGCTTGTTATTTATTTTGAGCTTTCTAATTATTTTCCTTATGAAAAATATGTACTTTTCCGTATTAGAACATGTCAATTGCAAATACTGTACTATCTTCCATCAGGTAAAACTTCCATTACGGCATTTGTTAACATTTTCCTGTCTGCTGTACTATGGCTGATTTTGGTTGCAACATATTAAAATTCTGTACTTGATGTTGTTTTACACTAAGTATGATTGCTAATATCGGTACAGCAGGCTTTAAGTGCAATTTCTACAGCTTTCATTAAGGAATAAGGCTTCATAAATGTATCAGACCCGACTGCTCTGTGTGCAGAAGAGGCAGTGGACCACACACTTCTGTACAGAAAGGCAGTTCTCCAAGTGTAGGATCCACAGCTTGGTAAACATCTTAGGGAATCTTTTTCTGTCATCACAGTTATCATCTTCACAGCCATTAGGGCTTGAACCTATAAACATTAAAGATTTTATTACAACTGTAGGCAAGAACTCCATTTTGAGAGTTGGCAAGGATAACATTTTGGAACTCTACTGTTCAAAGACGTCCTCTAGCAGAAAGGCTTTAGATGTAGTCATCTAAAAGAGTTATGGCTAGGATCAGGCAAAGCATATGCTTAACTTTCTTTGCATTCTGAATCAATATTAGCATATATGTGAAGGAAACTGTGGGTATAGTTAGACGGAAAAGTTAAAAGTACGTAAAAATTGATGTATACACATAATGTTTGCCGAAACAACATTTGGGGAAAAAGATAAGATCCTGATAAATCCCACTTTATCATAGAATCATGGAATGGTTTGTCTTGGAAGGGACCTTCAAAGATTGTTTAGGCCAAACCCCCTGCCATGGTCAGGGACACCTCCCACTAGACCAGGTTGCTCATAGCCCCGTCCAACCTCACTTTGAACAGTTCCCGTGATGGAGCATCCACAGCTTCTCCGGGCAACTTGTTCCAGTGTCTTACCACCCTCATTGTAAAAAATTTAATCCTTGCATCCAATCTAAATCTACCCTCTTTTAGTTTAAACCCGTTGCCCCTTTGTATATATATATTTTTTCAAAGAGCGGCATTTCCTGTCCTTGTACAGGTAAGTTAGAGGATCAGAAAATAAATTAATGTGGTTTCTTTATTAATAAACTAGGCTCATGCTCAGGAATATATCAGACTGATCCTTGTTGCTTATTGACAGCTCTGCCTCTGATCTCCTTCTGTAAGGAAAGACTGCTTAGATAGTAGAGGAATTTCACTAGTGTTTAGCTTTTCCAGAAATCTTTAAGCCAGATCAGTTTGGTCTTGCTCTTAAATATTTTATCAAACTGTTTATGTTGTGCAAGCTTAAAATCTTCTATCTATATGCATTTACTTTTGATCTGTCAGTCATCTGGTACTATAAATATCATGTTGATATGGATTAAGACAGTAACAAAAGTATTTTTTTGTAATAAGATGTCTTTTTTTTTTCTTTTTTTTCTGAGAATATATGAACAGCCATGTTTTGCTTCTCTTTGAGCAGGAGAAAGCACATAACTTCTCTATTTTTCTAGAGAAGTATTTTAATCTTTCTTGGATAGATATCGTACAAAAGTGAATTTTCTGCAACAGGTCTGTCCTTTGTGTTTATGTATGTCACCTCTGTTGACTTTGCTGAGATAATTTTGACTACTTTATTCCTTCTACTGGCACTATGGATTCAATATAGTTCAGGCAAAACCACGAGGTTCTATTCTAGGCCACTGAATTTAACTTCTGGATGAGATACTATTACAAAACCTGCAGAAGATTGTAAGTAAGGGAAGATAAAAAATAGGTTAGGGAAATGTAGAGGAGAGGAACAGTCTGATTCTCAGATTCAGGAACGTATGCGCAGGACTAGCAATTCAAAAAGCTGTATTTCTAATTTAAATCCTAGATTTTTTTGACCTGGAAATAATTGGTAAGAAAATAATTATTATATTGCACCATTTAAATCGCTTTTCAGACTAGAGATGTATTTAAATTGCAAATACAAGCAGCTATTACCTAGTTACACTAAATTAGAAGAAGACAAAGATAAACTACATGTGAATTGATGAGGCTTTTCATCTGATCCCACAGCTACAGATTTCTGTACAGAGTTCCAAGGTCTGGGGTAAAGATGACTTATCTCTTTTATGTCCTTCATTCATTTAATTTTATATTCATTTGTTTGTTTATTTTTTAAATATTTAAGCTAGCTTCTCAGTTTTCTATCAACAGGAATAATTGTGAGATATCAATTATTCCCATGTTCAAAGTTATTTAAAACCTGAATTTCTTTTATATACACTTGCTAGCTGGGGTTCCAATATTTTCTTCTAACATTTACCTTTTTTTGAATAAAATACACATTTTGAGTGGAAAAATTGTCATTGCATCCCGAGATGCTTCCTGCAGTAATTTCCATAGACTGGAGTTTATGTGCTTGTGAGAACAGAGGTGATCAACTGCACTGAGTCAACAAGACACTCATTATACTACCAGAAGCTTTTATTTTCACATAGCGGAAGGAGTGTTATGGTCCATTGTTTTCTTTTTCTCCCAGAAGGATTTTCCAGAGTACTTATAATTCCAGAAATGGATGCTCTATTACATGTTCAAATAAATTCTTAGCGAGACCTTAAGAAATATAGGCTATGCTACACAGACACAGTCTTTATGAATGTACTGAACTTTCAGCATTTGTTTTAAGAGCTTATTCTGGGGAAAAACAACAACAGCAGCAACAACCAACAAAAACAACCAGTAACCCCCTTTCCCCCATATATTGCATGATTATTTTTCTCTTTGTGAAAGAGATGACAAAGCTACTCCCTATCTTTCATGTCTCAGGCTATGGGCACAAATCACAATAGCTATCTGCGTATCACCCCAGGGAAGTTATTTCTGTGCTTTCTGTACATTTTCAAACAAAGTGTGAGATTTTTTTCCCCACACATACGTTATTCTCTTTCTATAAGTGCTTGTTACAAGTTGACTGTTAATTTATTAAGTACATGTAATGGATGTTGCCTATTTGAGGTATAGTTGACCTTCTAAAGGTTGTGTTTATTCATTTATGTCATTTGGAAGCCCATTGCCAAAGTTTAACAAAGGCTTTTCAGACCTGCCAATTGGTGTGGGAATATCACCAGATTATTAATGCATTCTGATTCTCTTGGACAAATGAGCAAATGAGAGAAATGTACATCTGATATTTTGCACTTCAGGTTGAAGCTAAAGCAAGAAACACGGAATGAGCATGTATTTTAAAGTAGACTGTCCTGGTGATTGCAACAAACGTGGATTGAAAAGATGTTGTTTGAATCAAGAGAGAAAATTTCAATTTTTCCATTCAATAGGACATTTTTTGCTGTCACATAAACTTTAAAATATTTATTCACGATTCCTACCGTGCTGCATTAAACTTAGTTTTCTTCGTACAAGTATAAGAAATTCCATCACATTAAACTAAAGGAGATGGGGAGAAAGCTAGATTTCCACATCTGTTAGAGAATTTATAGACGTCATTAGAGCTGTAATAATGTATAATTACATAGTACTGACTGCAGTCAGAATAAAGACTAGTAAATGTTGCTACACTAAGAGCATTTCTGGGAAAAAAAAAAGAAAAAGAAAAGGAAAAAAATGCTAGTCTTCTTTTAGTTTATGCTCATCAAACAGGTTAGCCAGCCACAGATGCAGGTAACAACAGAGTAATGTGTAAAAGCTCCCTTTTTTGCAGACTAGCCAAACAATTTGTCTGTGTCATTGTTTAGTTTGTAAGCAAGCAAGTGTGATGTTTGTACTGTTTGTTAGAAATGGAACCAAATTCAAAATAAAAGCATGAAAAATACTTTTCAGAATGTTTAACCAGGAAGTAGGAAGTAGCTCTGCCTTCTCTACCTGTAAGAAGGATCTCTTGGATTTATGTACTTAACTGTCTTCTCACAAAAGTGAAGGGCATTTTTGTCTTACACTCCTGTGTTGCTTGGATCACTTCAGAGTGAGCTTAGACTGGCTTCTTGGGAGAGTATAGAAAACAGTTACAGTTATTTTCCTTCTCTATGAGTCTTGAGGGCTCTGGCTTTTTCCTGCTTAATATTGCAGATATATACATATGAAGCAGTGCCTAGCAGCAGAGCAGTGATTGCATAGCACCACACGGAGGGCAAGTACATTTCCATTTCTTTTTCATGCATCATTTAGTGCTCCATGCAGTGGTTTTGCATACCCTTTAAGTAATCAAGGTGTACAGAGAGAAAGGAAGGAAGAAATTAAAAAATAAAAGGAGGCAAAGAAAGAAAGAAGGGAAAAGCAAGCAAGCAAGATAAGAAGCTCCAACAAGACAAGTAACTGTTGGAACACTGAGCAGCAATGACATTGTCGCTCTCCTGCACTCATAGAAGGTATCATGTATCCTCAGGTTTTAGACATAATTTGTATGTCTTGTAATGCAAAGGGGCGAGAATACAACAGCAGGCAATTACATTCAGTGGTTGGTAATTTCAGCTTCTACCAGTTAACTTGTATGTGATAGGACTTCTGAGGCAGTGAAAGGCTAAATGGGTCATAATCAGGTCTGCAGCAGCTGTTCATGGCCCTAGAAGTCCCATGTCTTTTCACCGCCTGGGGAATGACCAAAGCAATAGCGTCTCCATTCTTTACCATAGTCTGGCTTGAAAATTAATTTTAAATCCCCATTGTAACTTTGAGGTATTTTCTAATAGAGAAGTTACTCGAGTATGACATCACTAGCACTGCCTGCTGCCATTGAACGCAAATCTCTTCTGGACTGAGCAGATCAGAGCAGAATGTAGAGAAATATAATGTGGGCATTGTTATTCTGAACATTGCAATATGTTTAATTTCATTGTGTTTTGTGTGACATCTCAGAAAGAGTCCTTGAAGGTAAAACTTCCCTTTCTCTTGTCTCTGTTCAGCCCATTTATATTTCCTCATATGTAATACAGTTGTGCACTGAAGTCTAATAAATATTTCAGATTTCTTTGTCATTCATTTTGGGATAAATACACTACAAATTCTATGGATAGCAGTCACATTAAACCCTGTAATGCAACATTATATATTTCTAAGATTTTCAAAAGATGAGCCTAGTGGAAGTAACAAAAGATCGTGAAGCTTATGTTCTTGCCATTTAAGCCCAGTGTCAAAATTCCCAAAATATATATATAAATAGATGTATAAATAAATGTAGGTGTATAATAGATGTATAAATGGAAAAAAGTGACTGATAAAAAGAGAAAGCTAGCTAAGCACAGAAATTATTTTCAGAATATTCAACAGAGTATTTCTGATGCAGGAGTAACAAAGAGGTTCTCTACAACTTAATACATGCTACCTGGTCAGGAAACTGGAGAAAGTGGAATTTATTAATACATTTTTGTGTTAATAGAACTACAGTAATGTGCCTCTATTCAAAATCATTGTATTCTACAATATATAGATCTGTAATTAAGTAGAAACTCAAAGGGTATCTCTTATGTAGAAAAATCACTCAAATTGAAAAACTTGCAAGTCTATTTCTGACAGAACACTCAGAAATTTCTCTTTTTCTCCTGTCCTCAAAACTCTTTGATGGGCTGGCCTTCTCTAAGGAGGAGGACTCTAAAATTAAAGTAAAGCTACCCCAGAAAAAGAGAAGTAGCATCCATGAAATATTGTTAGATTATTAAATCACGGTTTTGATGCAGATAGATTTCTTCATTGCCTGTACATAATGAACATGATAATACTTTCAGAGCTACTAAGTTCCAAAGTCTTCCTGATGAATCCTGTGGAAACTCAAGAAAGGAGCCCACCATGGTATCTACCTACTGATTTGATTGCCTCATAATAAATCTCTAGGTTTCAGCAACCTGGTCTAGTGGGAGGTGTCCCTGCCCATGGCAGGGGGGTTGGAACTTGATGATCTTTAAGGTCCCTTCCAACTCTAACTGTTCTATGATTCTATGACTGAAAGCGTAGTTTCTAAGAACAAATGACTTGGAGGGATGTCTTGGGTTATTGGAAACAGTTCCTAGCTATCAGATCGCATCTCTCAGGTAATGACAATTGACATTGACTAGCTTCTCCTCAATAATCACTGAAAGGGTAATTACAATTTAAAGCTCTTCTCCAGGAAATGTATCCAGTAGAAATGCTGCTAGATCTAGAAATTATGTGGAGGGTTGCCCTCTGTGGTCTTCCATCCTTAATCATGCTCACAACTTTCTTTGGGCATACTGCCTACCCTTTCCTTGCCACCATTTAATATTTTGAAGAGAAAGCTAGCATAATCACAATGTGAAAATTGTTTTACCAGATCTATTTATGAGATACAATCTCCACAGAAGAAAAATGATGGCTTTTATTCTGTATAAACATTGTCTCATATAGCCTGTATTTAAGTAAAGGAGCTATGCATTGATGACAAGACTAAGTGCAAGTTGAAAAAAAAAAAAAAAGTAGGAAAACAGTAGTGTTAGTTATTCCTCAGCTATGAAACCTACTCTGTGGTTTTCTTGTTAATGTCTATAGTGCAAAAGAGAGAAAGGGGTGTAACAAAAGAGCTATTTAATTTTTTTTGACTGAAGACAGTACTTTAAACTATTTAATTTGATCCAAGTTGTCTAGGCACTAGTAGAAAACAATGAAACG
Organism: Gallinago jamesoni; assembly: GCA_025769975.1. Taxonomy (NCBI): domain Eukaryota; kingdom Metazoa; phylum Chordata; class Aves; order Charadriiformes; family Scolopacidae; genus Gallinago; species Gallinago jamesoni. The sequence goes on along the minus strand of JAOQGH010000001.1, from coordinate 121,906,910 downwards.
TGCTCCAAAAAGCTACATAATGTTTCAGTTCAGATCAGACAGTAAAAGAAACATTTATTTCTTCCTTTAAATATGGATATATTGGAGATATAAAATAACGGGTGGAAACAAAGAGCCTGCATTATAAATTTGTTGAGAAAAATCCTGTTTTTTTTTCCTGAAAATGTTTTTATAGAATTTAATGTGAAACAGTTTCAAGGAATTTTATAGCTTTTTGGTTATTTGTGAGATAATGAATAAATTATTTTAATTCGTGGAGACCTGGATATTTCAGTACATCCCCCAGAAGACTAACAGAAAGAAAAGGCTTCCCCAATTCGGTAGGTCAAGCTACATTCATTCAACCCAGTAACAGCCCTGGTATACTGTCTATAACTGAATGTATAATGTTGAGAAATGAGCAATAATCTCTAGACTGGGAGTATTATCTAACACCTTAAAATCATACTGTGTATTTTGCATTTTCAGTTTTAATGTCTTTTGATAAACACTATTTATGTAATGTCAAAAACCAATCATCTAGTGTGCTTTTGTTCTCATAATCTGGCTGTTGTCTTTACTGCTAAGAAGTCATGATTTAATAATTCTTATTGGAAGTGTCCGTGTTTTTTAAGAGTGTGAAGTGAAGAATATGCCAAACTACTTGTTGAAAAATGGCCTTGGCCCAGTTTTGCAAACTAAATCAAGGAAAACAAATACAGATGCTAAATGGGTTATTTTGTAAGGTAGTCTTTGAAGTTACTGTAGAGGTGCTATGGTTTTGAAAGACTTTATTAGCTTCATGTAACCAGGAATACAAATATATAGCACATAATGTATCTATATCCTGAAGTAGAATTTTTTAATCATGAAAGAGAAACTGATTAAAAAACAAGGTCCCATGTCCAATATTTAATTTTGAACTCTGTAGAAGTTTCAATAGGATAAAAATAAATTAATTATTTTTTTTCTTTTGGTTGTGGTGCTATCCTGCTTGATAAATAAGTTTACCGAAGAACAGGTTGGACCTTCCAGTGCTTAAAAAGATGGGAAGTTTTCTCAGGATTTAGAGGAATAGGGACAGAAAGATTCAGTAGGTGGCAGTCTTTCCTTTGAATATTTTCACCACCAAAATTTCATGTTAAATTGGTTCTGAAAGCTGTTGTCTTATAAAAGGACCTTAAAATAAAAAGGTGCCTTCAAGTGGTTATTAGAGATTGTATGGGATGCTTTAGAAGAATAGTGCTTGCCCTAACCAATTATTATGTCAGAAAATTATATTCTATTGCCTTCATTTCCTGTTATGTCAGTTGGGTATCATTCCTTTTCCAAAGTCTTGAGAATTTTAGTTCTTTTTGAAACAATGACATTATCTCTCAACTTAGTTATTGCAATGGATTTAAGCAAATGCGAATCCTTACAACACTGTAGTTATTGGCTTTTTTTTAGGATCACAGAACAATGATTGATTTACAAAAAAGCACTATTTTTCTTTGAACGGGTGTTGGTACAACCTTGATTCACCTCTTCTTAGTAAAAAAGGCTGTTTGCCTCAAAGTAATCAATGTGGTCTGACATCTTAAGACTTTAGAAACACTTCGTCTGGTAACAGAAATTCAGGCCTATTTCACAGACCCAAACACTTCGTAAACAATTTGTATTCTTATTTAACTAAATGAGATTCAGTATGAGTATAAACACAAGGTATTTGGAACTGGCCAAACCAGACACAAATCTTTAGTGCCATCAGTACAAGCTGATATGTGTGTTCTTAGAAGTGAATGCACATGTGCACACATACAGCTTTGAAATACCATTAAGTTCTGTTATCTTTTGTCTGTTCACCATGATTTTGCTTTTTATATATTTACCAGTGGTAGAAGAAACAGGAAACATGCAGTTTTCCTCCAATGATGCACACTGGGATAAGGTGTGACCCAACAAAAGTGCTCTAGGAGGAGCGCAGAAACAGATCAGGACATACATGAAATGTCAGTATACACCATAATCATGTTTCCAGCATGGTTCTTGCATACATCTTGGTCTAGCTCTCCTGGAAGTTGGCAGCACTCAAAGACAAATGTGACTATCAGCCATGCTCATCCATGACGAGCTTTTGGATATTTGCCATACTGTTCCCTTATGGTGTTTATACTGTAGCTTACCTGGATTGTGACTCCTGTACTAATAGTGCTAAAGTAAAAATGAGTTACATTATACACTCACTTCTCTTTTATTCCTGTAGGCATTGATATAATTTCTCTACTGAAGAGCACTTTTTCTCTAAAATTCACATTGTAAAGATGGCTCCCTGTTATTTTGATTTTCAGTCCTATCATTTCATTTCAAGGACAAACCCACATTTTTGTTCATGCTAATTTTCCAGACACAGTATGGTTCAAAGTGAGATAATATTCCTTCTCTTATACAATTAGTGTTATATTAACTAAGTTTCCATACTAAGATCTAATTTTTTTTTCCCTTTATACAAACATTAAGGAGAAGAGATGTGTTACAATGAATTGAATAATTGCAGAAGCTGGGTTAGTTTGTTTGTACTTCTAGTAGTTGTTGTTGAGCAGGAAAGGATACCACTTGGTCTCCTGACCCCAATTTGTAAGTGTAAGAACCAGATTTTTTTCAAAAGAAATGTATTAATATACACTTTATGATCTGTGAGTATTGAGAGAAAATAGCTGCTTTCACACTGTAAGAATTCAGTGGAATATACTTGTAGTGCCTTTCTCTCTTCTTTGTAAAAAGTGGTTAGATAACATCTTGGCACTGTCTGGGGAATAGAACTAGTCGAGAATACGGAAGGCCAGTTTCTAAGGTCTGCTTCGCATAATGCTGTGTACCTTCCACTGACTGCCGATTAGATTCCGGATAGAGGTTAAGACGCCAGTCTTGACCTGCAGAACCCAATAAGGCCTAGTTTCAGGGCGACACGTGGTGAAGTCACAGCTAAAATTAGTTCCCCTGCTTAAGAAAGGATAAGTTGGTGGCAAGCTATCTTTTTTAAAAAATCATTATTATTTGACTGTAAGGAGGAAAGGCTTGTTTTCCAAGGAATTTCCTCCCTGAATCTCTTGGAGTGTGTATCTCTTGATATGTATGACCCCGCAGTACCTTTTCCTTTTTTCTCTCTTTCTTTAACATTTTGAGAGAGAAGAGGAGTTTTAATACATTGATTGTTAAATATGCTGGTCTCACTGCAATGTTTTAGAATGATGCTTTATTATCATGGGAAATATTCATTTAGCTTGAGGGAAAACTATGATTTACAGTTTTACTTTATGTTCAGTAAGGATTCAGAATATGTTAATATGGTTCTTCTTCCTGAAGGGGAAAACGTTAACTATGGACACAAAAAGAACATATGGCTCCTGTGGGTAATCCTATATTTCTTCTAGTTGTTCTACTCTTTGAGGAAGCAGTTGTCATATGATGCTGTGGTTTGGTGCTGGGAATGTAAAATGGTATGTGGCTGCCCCATGAGAGGGATTTTTATTTCGAGTGGACAAGCTATTTTGACTATGGTTCAGATTTTCCATATCCTCTGTGTGATGGCTTCTACTGATGGACTTGATGTTCATAACATTCTTCTGCCTTTCTTAAAGTCATCTTTACTTTCTAGGCTCTCTTTCCCACAAAAGGTTGGGCCACATGATCTTTTGAGGTCACTTCCAACCTGAGCTGTGGTTCTGGGTCTGAAGGAGAGCTACGATAACTCAAACAAGAAATCAGACAGACAGTGCCATTACCTGAAGTTCCGCTGCAGTATTTGATAGAACTTAGTAGAGAAATGAAGGTATGGTGGCTGTGCTTGCCAGGGAAGATGAAAGAGGGCTCTTAGATGCTAATCACCTGACCTTTTGGACCTATGAAGGGGTTTTATTTGCTTGAACATTAGACCTGACATTACTGGTATGAATACAGACTGGGCAAGATACTGGAAAAGAAGGTGTTTGACGACAGAGAAAAAGATGAGGCCAGATGAATCGGGATTTCGATGGGGCATAGTCAAACGAAGTGGATGGCAAGAAGAGACTGACTTAGCAAAATCATTCTTGGAGAATCTATGTTTATAAGGCTGATGCTTAGTTTATCCAGTGATGTGAACTGGCCATCCTGTGGTTGTAGAGTGCTTACTTGTGACCAAATACATTAAGTAATTTTCACTTTCATTAGTTATTGCCAGCACTCTGTGAAAAAGCTAGAAGATGCAGAGATGTAACAAGATGTCTTATGACTTCTGCTGTTTGGGTGCCTGCCTGCCCACTCCTTTCACAAGCATTTCCCTGTGGCAAGCAGCTCCCTGAAAGCTGGTAAAAGGCTTTGAACTGTTTTACAAAATGCAGTTGGCAGAGGAAAAGTGCTTTCCATCAAGAAAGCTGGAGCACAGTGTTTTCCCAGCTGCTCTCAGGCTCCATATGTTTGCTGCATGGCTACTAATGTTACTTCTTATTTCTTCAGGAGACACTACAGACATAAGCCTCTAGTGATATTTGTATGAGGATAAGCAAACTGCTGGTGTGTGGCAGTATTTCACTAGGGTTAATGCCAGGATCACCCCTGTCAAAGTAGCTGACATGAGATGCTTCGAGGAACATGGAGATTAAGACCATCAGTATTACCGGTCTCATTTGACACACTTAAGACTTTGGGAAGAAGACTTGCAAATCTTTCTGACTTGGTCAGCACAGCAACTGAGATTCAGCTGACCAGGATACTAGAAGGATGTTCATCCAATGGCATTATAGATGTCTATGCAATTTCTGTTAACAGTAACTGTAGAATTTTGCACAGTAAAATCACATGGTGTATAAGCAACCAAATGTGCCTCCCTCATGCTCCCAGACCTTTATTGGGATGACTATCTATGGATTCACAGATTCATGGATTTGACAGAGTTGGAAGGGACCTCTAGAGATCGTCTAGTCCAACTCCCATGCTGAAGCAGGAATGCCTAGAGCACATCACTGAGGACTGCATCTAGGCGGTTCTTGAAAATCTCCAGAGAAGGGGACTCCATGACTTCTCTCGGCAGCCTGTTCCAGGGCTCCGTCACCCTCACCGTAAAGAAGTTTTTCCTCATATTTGAGTGGAACTTCCTATGTTCCAGTTTGTGCCAATTTGTGCCCATTTCCCCTCGTGTTGTGTGTGGGGTTGTGGGTGTGGGGTTTAGTTGGTGGATGCTTTTTTGTGTGGTTTTTCTGGTTTTATTGTTTTGTTTTGTTTTGTTTTGTTTTGGGTTGTGGGTGTGTTTTTGTGTTTGTTTGGGTGGGGGTATTTTTTTTGTTTGTTTGTTTTTTGTGTGTTTTTTTTTTTTTCATGTGGTTGGACTTGATAATCTCAAAGGTCCCTTCCAACCACTAAGATTCTGTGATTCTGTCATTCTGTCCTTTCACTGAAAACCACTGAAAAGAGTCCGGCTCCATCATCCTTCAGCCCACCTTTTAGGAACTTGTAAACATAGATGAGGTCTCCCCTCAGTCTTCTCAAGACTAAAGACCCCCAGTTTTTGAGCCTTTCCTCGTAAGGGAGGTGCTCCAATCCCTTAATCATCTTAATCAACATTGGACTTTCTCCGGTAGTTCCCTGTCCGTCTTGAACTGGGGAGCCCAGAACTGGATGCAATATTCCAGTTGTGGCCTCACCAGTGTAGAGTAGAGGGGGAGAATGACCTCCCTTGACCTGCTGGCCACACTTCTGTCTATGCAGGCTAGGATTCCGTTGGCCCTCTTGGCAACACGGGCACATTGCTGGCTCATGGAGAGCCTGCCATCCACCAGGACTCCCAGATCATTTTCCTCAGAAGTACTTCCCAGA
>JAOQGH010000001.1:121841119-121900999 GCA_025769975.1 Gallinago jamesoni | reverse complement strand
CATGGAGAGCCTGCCATCCACCAGGACTCCCAGATCCTTTTCCTCAGAAGTACTTCCCAGAAGATCCACCCCTAACCCAAATTGGTGCCTGGGATTCTTCCTCCCCAGGTGCTCTTGTTGAATCTCATTATATTCTTTTCTGCCCAGCTCTCCAGTGTGTTCAAGTCCCTTCCAGGCAGTCATTCCCCTTCACAGTGAGACCTTACACTTTTCTGCCCCAACTAGTAGTCCTGACAATAAACAGGAAGTTAAAACACTGGATGGGGAATAAGGTGCTGAGCAGATGCAGGTAGGGCTGAGTTTCAGAGCTCTCCCTGGGGGCTGGCAGGACGACAGCCACCAGGAAGAAAAAAAGTGAACAGTCAAGCATGTGGGAGAGTCAGGGTGAATGGGAGTTGCCCAGGGTTTGAAAGGGATATCAGCTAGGAGAATATAAAACAAAACCAACAATGTGCTGGAAGGACATTGTGATATTTAAGTGACAAAAGTCTCTTTAAAAATTACCATCAAAACCAGACACACGAATCTTCTCTCTATTGGCAGGCCTTGAGACAGTCTTATGTAGTGTAACATGAAGAGAAGATGTCACATTATGGCCTGAGATTTTCAGTCAATTGGAGAGCTAAAACCAGTAAGACACTGAGAGACTATGAGGAGAGGTATCTGTGGGGAGGGAAATTGGTCAAGGTTTTTAAGTTACAAGGCCCTGGTTTCCAGGATGACACTTCCAGGGGAGCCCACATCCATTTCTTACCTCTGCAGAGCCTCAGTAAATGGTAACATTGATTCACAACTGCTTAAGGTTATTAATCATCATTCATTGAGTTGGCTGCAGATACAATCAGGAATTGGGGTCCTGGTGAAGTGCAGCACTAAATCTCTGTTCTGCTTCCTGCAGAAGTCAATGACAGTCTGGCTTTTAATCTGTTTGAATGTCAGACTTCCAGTTAGGACCCTGGGAGAAGGGCTGGGCTCGGTGCGGTCAGAGCACCTCTGAAGGAGGAGGAAGAAAAACAGGGAAAGAGGATGATGACTTCGAGGAGGCAAATATGCAGGAACAGGTTTGCAGTGAACACTGGATAAATCCCACCTCCTTTGTGATGCAAATTAAACAATTAGTTTTCAATGTGGAAAGCAGTCAGGAAACTCTTTGCCAGCCACAGTACGACTTGGGCATTTGCCTGGTAGCGTCACCTCACCAAGGCAGTACCAAGGCAGTCTCTGCAGATTACTGACTACAGCTGTTGCATGGGGGTACATTGTCATCTTGGTGTGACCAGAGCTATGAAGGATTAAAAGGAACCATGGAGTTCCTCCTGAGTCAATATAATAGTTGTATCATTATAATATAATAATATTTTGTGCAGTAAAAGTGGTGGTCAAATTTCGATGGGGATATGGAATTTCAGGTCATGCTGAACTCTAAATTTCTAAACAAGAATGGAGTGCTCATAAAAGTCCATCTGTAAGCAAGTGAATTAGAGATGTTTTTCTCCATTTGATAGCAGAGGTACCTTAGTAGGAAGAGCTGTATTTAAACAACAAAACCAAAAACAACCCAAAAAGAAAAAGCCCTCTTTTTCTTGAAACAAAATATAGTGATATGGCTATGTGGCTACACAGGTCTGGTGACATCACACTTCTGTCTCCCTCATGGGATGACAGGATCAACATCAGTATTTACTGCCATGAAGTCCTGTAACTGACATAGATTTTCAATGAGATGAGAAAAACTTGAGAAAGGTAACTGGTATGGAATTAGGTGGGAAAGAAAGTTTCCTGGATTGCTCTGGACAGTTACATTATTGCTGTGCTACCTGATCTGCTCAGTAATACAGTTGAGAGAGGTAGGTACTGTGCTGGATGACAAGAATTCATCATTAGAGTGTGACAAACACTCAATACTAGATTGTGAACGTGAATGAGTACAAAAATTGTGTGCAAGGAAATACACTGTGGTTGACTGGATAAATTTAGTAATGATGGAGTTCATCTGCCAGTGAAAGATTAAGAAAAAATAATCTTTAAATGGTGCAATGACCAACTGAACTTACTAAATATAAGGAAAAAAATAATTAAAGCTGTCCAAGCATAGAATCAATAAGGGTTTCTGTGCAGTATACAGCGAATTTCAGCGGAAGGGCAAAGGGCCAGCCCTAAGAAGTAAGAGATTCAGCAGTAGGCTGATGAGCTGAGTTACAGACAATAGAATAAAATACTGCGAAAATGGGTAGTGGACTTCAAATTTTGTTCAAAGGAGAGTGTAGAAACTTTGGAAGACAGACAGACCAGCTTTTCAGCTATGTTAATTGTCAAGCACGACTGCTTGACTACATGTATTTGATTATAAATTTGCAGACTGCAATATAGCACACCTTAGTTTCTGTCATTTAGTGTTTGAGAGTCTGAGTCAATGTCTGTGTAGGCTTAAATCTAGTCATATAGAAATGTATATTTTCCTCAATCAATTAAGCTCTTACCAAGATGAAAGTCTATGTTGTCTATGAGATCTTTATATGCAAATTATAAGTCAGTTCTGGGGAAAAATAGTAAGTTTGCGGTCAGTTTGACTTTTAAGCCAGTTCATGGCAAAGTAGAGTAGGAGTGGGAACTGTTTTAACATTAAAGTATAATAAATTTAAACAGTCTCCTTCAGGCACTAAGGGGTGTGGAATGAGTTTCAGTGAAACACTTAAAATTTCAGCTGTTCCAGACTGTGCAAACTTCACTAGCATTTTAAACATCCTGAAACCAAGAAGGCTTAAGCATATGCCAGAAGAAAGTGACAAGGAACTACCTGCTCCAAATTACGGAAAGCTACCAAATCCATACTGTTCATGTAGAAATTGAGGGTCCAGCTCTCTCCAAAGATCCCTGCAAACAGGACTTTGAGCTCAAAGGAAATGAGCTTTACCTTGCCTATTTAGCAAGTTATAATAATCTTAAAAAAAAATATGGTAAATGCTCTTGCAAACATAGTTTTGGGGAGGCCTACTTCTAAAATTAATGTCTTAAGTGTGTAAGAAAGAAAGGATGTAAAAATTTTTTTTTCATCCCTAGCTCCTCTATAATTTATGCTTGTAGCTCAGGGATTAGGGTTATCATATTTTTTCCCACTTACCTGAAAGACAGCCTGATGTAAGGCTACATTTGCTATCAGAGTGATTTTGAAGAAGCTTCTCCCTGTGCTTTTTTCACCTCTTGACTCTATGCTGGAAGAAAATTGATTGAACATAGAAGAAAGTACACAGTAAACCTTAAATAGATGAAGTAAAACTACTCCTGCCCGATGAGCAGAAGAGATGTGAATTCTACTGGACTAGTATTTCAAAAGACAAGTACCTTAGTGATGTGACAGTGCTCAATAACAGGCAGTGCTATTTTTTCTGATTTTCTGCGGATTATGATTTGGGTTTTTTTATGGTTGGTTGGTGGGGTTTTTTTAAGGCTCTGAGTATATGTTTTAGATTTTGAAATATTTTATTTTCATTGAAACTAATTGCTCTGCGAGATATTGATTTTATACTGCAATTATTGAAGTGTTTTCTAGTAGCACTGGTTATATGGCCATATTAACAATCTGCAGTTTCTATTGTCAGAATACACCTTCAACTTAATTGCCTTTGGTAAATAAACTTAAATTATCAGACAGGGGTGCTTTGGTATGATCTTTCTTCTGATCTCAAGGCACTGCGTTTCAACTGTTGTTATAATTAGTGCCCTGTTGTAAATGTATTTTGAGACAACACTAATGCATTTGGGTTTTTGTAAAAACCCAGTGTTTTTACAAAAATAGTTCACATGGAATACTGCAAACACTGAAGTATTAATTCTGTAGCATTCATAAGGTCAGGCATCAAGAATAAGATGCGTAGAACTTAGAATTTACTTTAAAATGTAGGAAAGGTATATGGAAGAGTAGAGTGACATGCTAGTGAGAATGGTGAGGAATAGTGTGAACCTAGTGAGATTTAGAAAAGCAAATTGTCAGTGAAGAGAGACAGCACTGCAAAAGCACAGTGCAGCAGCTTTCAGTGTGTAGGTTCACTCTGCTGACTGTCAGGAGTTAGATGTCCTGAGGCACTGTACAGACATTAGATGGATTGTTTCAGCAGTGGTACGTGGGTGTTTTAGGCCCTGTATTATTCTATACATTGTGTCCCTGCTGCCCCACTGTAAAAGAACATGCAGGTAGGTCATGTGATGTGTAACCGAAGGTAATAGCTTAATGTAACTTGAGATAATACGTAAAAACACAGGAAATATAAAAAAAATCATCTAGTAGATGAACTCCAAGGAAAAAGTATCAAACTACTATTACTTGATTATCTCAAAATTAAGAACAAATAAGTTCAAGGCTTTACTTGGAAAACTTTGAATTAGATTTTTGTACATCTACTGGCATGGACGTGCTTTTACTGGTGGAGTTTTAGTGCATTTAGGCAAGAAGATGAGTTTCAACTTTACAGGCAGATAAAAAATCACAATTGGAAGAGAATTGAAAAAAACCCAAAAGATTAAAAATACAAATTTTGCTGAGATTATCTTTCAGAATGAGAAACTGAATGAAATTGTTAGAAAATAAAAGGAGTTCTTCATGATGCAGAGTGCTCAGTTTTGAAAAGCCGGAGAGTGCTCTCTCCTGTCCCTGAGTGAAGTTGAAAGAAAATCATAAAATCATCACTGTGCAAACTCTGTTTTGTTACTTCATGCTGTCAGTGTTCCATTGAAGCTTTCTTTTATTCAGTGTAAGGCAACCATGTAGTGATGTTGCTTCGTGCTGCTGGATTCTGTGGCTTTTCAGCTTTTATTTGATGTATTATCTGATGTCTCTTTTCCCTCTTCTCACGAATGTCATTTTACTACTTTTCTCTTTAAAGAGACACTTGTATCTTGATCGCTCCTTTAGGCACATGTCAGAAAAAAGTTAAAAAGAGAAGGCTGTGAAAAGTGATATGCTGGATATTTGCTTATATCCCTGCCACAGCAGAGCATGCTCTCAAAGTGACCCGAATTGCAGTTTAGCTCTCCAAAACCCTTTGCTCCACAAATAAGTCAGAGACACGCAAGTGGACCTGCATTTGTGCATGTGTTTTTGCATGTAACCAGTTTGGCTAAAAAAAACAGTTAATGGCAGAAATAATATATTTGACTGGTAAAGTGTTAAAGCGGTAAGCTGCAGAAAGTCTTTTACACGCTAATCTGGAACATAGGCTAAGGGCTAATGATTGCAGGAATATTGGGAATTGGGTCAAAAAAGGGCCATTAAGCAAATAGAAATGTCACTATGAAGTTAATTATTGGAACAATATATAAATAGGAAAAGGAATGAACTTTTTCCTAATAAAAAGCAAAGCACTAATAGCTCTGACTGCAAGCAGATAGGCACACTAATGCTTGCAACGCTCCACTGGTATACATCAGCCCTGACCTGTAAATGTCTTAACATTGAACCTCTGTTGAGGAGATACTGCCAGAAGAGTCAAGCTGAGTCACATTATGTTCCAGTTGTCTGAAAGTGAGTACATAGGAAGGCAGCAGAGATAAAGTGACCTAAATTAAAAGCTGAATTTGTGTTTTCTGAAGTGAAACCACAGTGCGCTAATTTCTACATTTAACTTCCAAATCAACTGTCTAAGGATACTCAAAGATTACAAGGATTAATTAAAAAGCATACTAAGCACCCTTTCCTATCAAGTATCACATCTGGAATACTTTGGCACTTCTTGAATAGTATCTCAATTTTTAAAAGCCAGAATCATTTATTCTTTCATGTAGGTATGCTGGAAATTCAGAATTTAAAGCAGGTGAGATTATTATGTATTAAATAAAATTAGGTTCCCAGAATAAGCAGCTGCAGAAAGGGAAATCAGATAGCTCCCTTGTGGATTTGTTATCTCTGAATGGCTTGAAGCATGAAAAACAATCTGGGTAGTACAGTGTTAGCAGTAGTCTGAATTCAGATTTTCAGATTCCATCTGATAATATATTTTGTAATACCATCAGTGTTATGTCAATGTTATTATAATTTTCTCTTACCTTTTTTTAAACTGAAAGGATTCTATCTCTCTGTCCTGAAGGGACCAGTAAATTCTGTTATTTTTTATTTCAGTTCAACAAAACTCAACAACCCAAAACTCCCAAAACTGTGTGTCCCCTCTGGTCTGGTGCCAGCTGTTTGAGAGAGCTTCTTAGTGACTTCACTGCACTGCTGTCAGCTCCTCTGTGAGGATGGAAATCTTAGTGATGACACTGAACTTTGCCCATTCCAAATGAAATGATTCCTTCCTTTGAGATCTGTTTGACCGATGTGAAATAATATACCTTAGAGACAGACCAATATTTTTTTCTAGCTTGTGGCATGATATGTCAGATGTTTGACACAGAGGTGACTTCGTCTCACATTCATTAATCTGTTTTTTCAAAGTTTAACTATATGTACCTTTGAGTGCCTGTTCAGATGAAACAGATTCAACTAGGTGCTCACTTTGGGCTTCAGGAATAATACCAGAAGTTAAGCTTCGATCACATTCAACATAACAATTAACGTTCTTGGCACTTGTAGTGTTATACGGGTAGATTGTAAAATATGAGGTGTAAAATGTATGTACAGTAAATGCAAGGAAAGGGAACTTGACTGTAATTGGCTTCTCCATATCTTTGGGGTAGTTTTAAGAAGTGTGAAATGCTTCACACACTACTTGATTCCGTTCGAATTTAATCCCAGGGGGTTTACAATTTTGAAACTTTGAAAGACCTACAGAAAAAAATGAGGTAAGTACAGCTTTTTAATTGTGACAAACAGAAGGTTTATAGTAAATTAACTATTCCTCCTGACAAACCCAAAGGACAAGCTTTTAAAGGCAATGTACTGAAATCTCCTTAAAGGCAAACACAAACACTGTTCATGATGCCTAATCTTGGTTGTCATACTTATGAAAGTCCTGGAGAAAAGAAATATTTTTGTCATATATTAAAAATTTGTGGTGTTAAGTAAACACAATCAGGTTTGTAAAGCTTTGAAAATTGGTATCTAAGCATTTTATATAATGTATTTCAACTTGGGAAGTGTGATGCTATCTCAGTTATAATTCTAGACTACTATTACTTGTAATCTATGTAGCCTTATATAACATCCCATATTTTTTTCTGCTAGTAGAATAGAGGGTTGAGAATGGCAGCAAGAGGAGTATTTATGAGAACAGAAAGCAAAGTGTCCTCTGGTGCAAAACTTCATATGGATACTCATTTTTCACACTTGTTCTTATATGAGTAAATAATTTATGGGAATATTCAGTGATTAGACAGTATCATAAATAGCACAGAAGTGAAGTCAATATTTTTTTACAAAATAATATAAATGTGACATCTATATTTTTGCCCATCTTTATTACATTTCAAAACTAAAAACAGTTGAGTGTTAATCAACATGTTAACCTGCCCGTTTTAGGTACTGATGAACCAGGGAAGATTTGTAATGTAACGAAATGAGTAATTTCTAAATGATTAGATAAACTGTCAGGTGTATCTTCTCCATCTCTACATATCAAGATTTTAATAAATGCTTAGTATGTATTTTACACATCCCATAGCTGTAGTTTAATTATCACAAATTATATTTATGGAATCGGCAATATAGAATCCTTATATTTTTTATAGACTTCTATAAAACAGAAGTGCTCCCTGGATTGACACATTCAGAGAAAACTCTTCAGTGCATTATTCAACTCAGAAATAGATAAGAGTATTTGAAAGTAAACCTGGCTCCCTAGAGTGTTTCAGAGAACTAAAGGTTAAGAGATGAAGTAATTAAATGATACTCAGTCCATAGCTGAAAGCATCAGAGCTACAACACGAAGGATAGATTGTATCAGTTGGGAAGATGGTTTGTTATGAGTACAGAAAAAAGGTTGTACAATTCTAATTAGATCCATATTGCTTGGTAGAATTCATAGAAAGTTTTCTAATACTTTGGTCCATGGTAAATTACTCTCAGTCTCCTGACTGCTGACATCAGTTCTTTGGAATAGTAGGCTGAAATTTCTCTAATATTAGATATTTCTGTATTTGTTTGCTGATATATGTAACTTTGCATTGCCTAAATTTGAAATGCTTTGAAACTTGATGCACAAGAAACCCCCTAACTTCTGTGAGTGGCTTCTAGAGATGAAATTTAATCACAAGAAACAAATCATAAATAATTTAGAATTCTACATTTGAGGTGAAATGCTCTAATGCAGAACTATTTTTCCTTGGCTAGTGTACTTATTTTTGATCTCTGTATGAGGGCTGAAGAGGTGATACCTTGTATATCTGATATCTGATACTTGGTTCAGGGCAGATATTCGTGTCTGATTCATTCTCCTTTTAGGGCAGGATGGAACTGCTAGAAGTGTTTACAAGATAACAATAAGCTGGTTTATTTTCTGTGATAACAAATAAAAAAATAATAAAATGACTCCTACTCTTGTCACTGAAAACAGAGAACTTCATTTGCCAAATTCTAAAAGATGATCAGGGATAGACTTAAAGATAATTTGAAAGTCTCCAATAAATGATTCTGGAAGATTATGAGGGATAGACTAATCTGGCTTTATTTGTATGAATATACCGTCCTCTCAAGGAAAAACTTTGTTCCTGGAGATATGAAAAAAAAAAAAAGACAGAAATAGTTAACTATTTAGCCAGATATACAGATAATGTAAAAGCCAGTGAGTTGCACTTATTTTGTGACAGACTGACTAGTACTGACTAGTGATGAGTCCTTCCACCCTGAAACCTGTAATTTCTTAAGGCTGTAATGACTGGAAGGCCAAGTCTTTTATAGCTGTTAAACCAGATATATTGGGTGTACTTGGCAAGGTTTTGGTAGCAATGGGGCTACAGGAGTTGATTCTGTGAGAAGGTGCCAGAAGCTTCCCTTTGTCCGACAGAGGCCTTCCACCCAGCTCCTGGACAGACCTGCCACTTGCCAAGCCCATGAGTGACAGTGGAAGTGCCTCTGTGGTAATATATTTAATAAGGGTAAACACTGCTGTGCAATGGCAGCTGGGAGAGAGGAGTGAAAATATGTGAGAACAACAATTCTACAGACTCCAAGGTTATTGAAGAAGGAGGGGGAGGAGATGCTCCAGGTACAGAGATTCCCCTGCAGCCCCTGATGAAGACCATGGCAAGGCAGGCTGTCCCCATGCAGCCCATGGAGGTCTGCAGTGGAGTCTGTGGAGGACTCCTTGCTAGAGCAGGTGAATTCCCAAAGGACACTGTGACCCTGTGGAGAGCCTGTGCTGAACCATGCTCCTGGCAGGACCTGTGGCCCTGCGGAGAGAGTAGGCCATGCTGCAGCACTATTTCTGGCAAGACTTGTGATCCTGTGGGGGACTCGTGCTGGAGCAGTCTGTTCCTGAAGGACTACACCACATGCTGGAGCAGTTAATGAAGAACTGTAGCCCATGGGAAGGATCCATGTTGGGTGGGACCCCACACTGGAGCAGGGGAAGAGTGTGAGGAGGAAGGAGCAGCAGAGACAACGTGGGATGAAGTGACCACAACTCCCATTCCCCGACTCCCTCCACTGCTCAGGGGAGGGAGGTAGAGAAGTTGGGAGTCTAGTTGAGCCCAGGAAGAAGGGAGGGGGTTTTCATTTTGTTCTTGTTTTTCATTATACTATTCTCTTACCAATTGGTAAGAAATTCGGTTAATTTCTCCAAGTCAAGTCTGTTTTACCAGTGATGGTAATTGATATGTAATCTCCCTGTCTTTATGTCAACCCATGAGTTTTGTGTCGTATTTTCTTCCCCCTGTTCTGTTAAGGAGGTGGAGTAATATTGTGGCTTGGTGGGTATCCCAAGGTCAACCCAATAGACCAGAGAAGAGTAACTTCACAGGAAGCAGATAAACATAGGTGGTTTGGACTCCTTTTGTTAGAGATTTTAAGTAATTCACCTTTCACGCTCAGTCACAGTCATGTATAAATACCTTACTACAAAATATTAAACTTACCTTTTACATGTCCAAACCAGGTAGACCATTACTTGAATTCCCATGACTGTCATGCCAAAGATGGAAGGGCAAATATTATTTTAAACTGCAGTTCAAAGTAGCCAGTGTTCAATATACATTCAAGCAAGCATGTTAAGAAAAGTAGGTTCAGGTCTAATAATTTGGAACTATTCAAATTCTATAGCTTATCTTATTGTGATAAGTCAGTGGCATTCCTGACAGAAATAATACTCAGGGTTAATACAGCATAAGGGGGAAAAAGGCTATTTGATGCAAACTACTAGACATCTCCAGGCAGTTTTCAAAGAAGGGCTTAATCACACAATTAATTAAATTCAGCCTTGTAAATTGTTTCCTAGTTTCAATCATTTAGTGCATTTTTCTCTTTCTAACTTGACAAAGTTGATGTCTTTCCTATGTTCCTTAAAACACATATCATTTAATTACTACTAATTCAGTTAAATTCCATTAAGTCACAAAAAAATGAGCTTGAAATTAGTGGTCTGCAAAATTCTGGTTAATTTCTGATATCATACATTGTAAAACCACTACAAAATTTGAATTCTGATTTCAATTTTTAAATTTCCTCTGAAAATTAAGAATTCTGAGATTTTACTTCAGTTAAACTTTTGAATTAAATGCTCATGTGGCTCTTGATTCAGGAAGGTGCTTAAAATTAAGCACATGAAGCTAGTATAGCAGTTCTAGATGCAGAGTAGAAGAGAGAGGAAGAGGAGACAAAGAAAGTGCCTTAGGCAGATAATAGTAAAAATATTACTGTGTAGGAATCATGTCATAGAGGAAGGGTCGTGACTGATACAGCTATCTTATATTTAAGTAATTTATTTTTGCAGTAAACTTGAGTCTTTGAGAAATAGGAGAATGGATAGCAGGTGAATAATTTTCTTTGGATGTTTTGTCCACTGGGCAAAGAAATCTTGCCTATTTGCAGGTTTGTTTTAAAGATTAGGTGTTTTGGGATTCTTCTCATGTAAGCATAACACCTACTTATTGGGATAAAAATAGCAAGTTATTTGCTGTGGTATTGGGAAATTTTGGTGTTGAGTGACATACACTTAAAGAAGTAATACCTGTCTCAAGAAAAGTATGGGGAAATAATTACAGTAATCAGGTTCATGGAAGAAAAAAGGTGATGCAGAAAATGTCTAATGACTGACAAAGACAGATGAGGCATATTCGGAATGCTAAAAAAGTTGCAGCAACCTTTGGGAGTTACCTAGCTGTAGTGTTTCACTGGAAATAAAAACAGTTTGCAGGGATACAAAGACCCCTGCATTTAACCTGCAGTTAAATGGAAAAAGTAAAGAAATATTCAGGGACCACAGTATTCCACCTCCCCTGTCCCAAAAGTAGGATATAATTAAGGTGAAGAGGTACAAAATGAACAGAGACTCATGTCTAACACAGCTTGTGTCTCTCTGTGTATGTGTGTATATGTGTGTGCATGGAAGAGAGACCATGGTCAGAATGGACGTGGACTTTAAAAAGTGCTGATGCAGCACTGCACAGAAGGCTTGTGTGCCAGGCCAGCAAGTATCATATCAAGCATGAACTGTTATTCACCTTAATGGAGAAATATTTCATTTACAGTTCTGAACAAAATTTTGTTGGATTGCAAGATGACTGGTGAAATGAATGAAAAAAATTTAATATTATGGTCATTATTTACCTTTCAGAGGAAAGGCAAGAAACACTGCATTATTTAGCAAGAAAAGCTTTCTGCTTCAGAACAGCTAAACAAGAATGGTTGGCAACTGAAATACAGTTGGCTTGGTTAGATTCAAATCTTAACTGATACTTAGATTTGAACTGCTGGGTTTCAGGCTTGTCCCCAGTGTGATCGGAACTAACAGAAAGGAAGGAATACTGTCTTGGTGTTATTCGTACAAAGGATTAGCATGTTCCAGGATTTCAGTATAATTTAAGCTTCTTAATTATGCACATGTCTTCAGTAGATTATGAAAACCAAACTAAATTTCCATCCCCATTATAAGCTATTAACTATAGATTGCCATTCTTCTCACACAACAATAGATATGAGTGAAGTCATCCCTGGAACAGTTTTGTCATAGAGTATTCAAAAAAGTAACATATGGAGAGGGACAAGTGGGAGGGAAAGAGACAGATACATTACCAGGCAGTGAAATAGTAACAGAGATAATTCTGCATGGGGAGAGAAAAAGAGAGAACCATTCTGAACAATACATGTTTCTACAGGAAGATGGACTGTATCATTTCTAAGCATAGGAGTTAGTTTCAAATGAAACAAACAGTTGATTGGTTCATTTGCTGTTTTTTGTTTGTTTGTTTGCTTTTAAATTTAAATCAAACATTACAGAAACATAATCAAGATTTATAGGAAGATGTAGCTATAGAGAAGAAAAAAAATAAGCCCGAAGTCATAAATCTCCAGCTCGTGGAAAATTTAGACAAGAATTTGACAGATAGGAATAAAAAGCCCATTAATAGCTACATGTAGCTTAAAATGTGTTAAAAAACAAAACCCAACACATCTACTGCTACAGGTGACTTCTTGCTATCAATTCCCTTGTATTTTGGCTTCTGCTCATAGCACTCAGCACCCTGGCGATTCCGTGTTTATGAAATTCGATACAGCATCTTTATTAAAATATTTTGAAATTCATATCCAGTCATAAAACAACACATATGAATGTGCTACTTAATACAGAAACAGAATAATAGTGGGTTTGGATTTGCAGTACTCTCCTTGGAGAACACTTTACTTAGCCAAAATTTTCCCAATCCTTCTGAAGCTTTCAAGAGGTTCTGAGCATTCAATACTAACAGTGGATCCAGTCAAGAGACAGAAGAGCTCTGTGCCTGTCAGGATGTTTCAGAACTCAAGGGTGGGCAAGGGTCTCTATTTTTAATTAATTTTTTTTCTATAGCAATAGAAAATAATGGTGTAGCACTTCTGAAAGTGTAAGAAATATGAATTAATCTGTTCTACTAGACTTTCTCTACATGTGTTATATACTGATAACATTACTCAAGTCATTATCACTGAGCAATTGTTTTCAAACATTTCATATCTTTTAATAAGGAAAGCCTAGCACATTCTGTATAAAAAAGCTGGCAAGAGTCAGGTGTTATGGTTTATCCAGGAAGACAACAAGGAGAAAAGGAGAAGTATTGGGGATTAAAAATCAAGATAAGTGAAGAAGACATTGCATGCATAAAAGAAGACCCCTTTTGCAGAGCATTATTGGATAATAAACATCATAATGTTGTATAGAGATATTTACACATGCAAATGCGGTATCACTGAGGGTAAAACATTTTAATCTATCAGTTTTGTAAACTGAATGCATCTGAATTTATCAAAGTGATAATTAGGTGTATAAATCTTTGGCTAATATTTAAAAAAGCACAATAGGGGACCCAGTTCTTTATCATATAAGAGGAAGTATTCCAATCCATTTTCTGTGGAGGCAAAGTTGTTTTCCCTTTTGGATGTGTCTTTTGTGGCCAACATACTTACCTCCTTCCTCTGCCTCCTTGAAAATATTCAAATAGTCAGAGAAAGATTCCATCACCAGTTTATGACAAACGCCCTATTACTGAGTAGGTGGTAAACTTGAATTGTTTCACATACATATGGAAGTTTAATCTTTTAGAATATATCATAATTTATGTGCCCATAGGAGAACTTTAGAATGATTTTTTTTTTCCTGGTAAATAAAGAACATTAAACTGATTCAAAAATAGAATAATGTATACTTTGTTATGTAATGTATATGAGGGGTAGTTGGATATGTGATTGAAGTGAATGAAATGCAGACAACCCAAAATTTTCTGGCTTACCTCTGAGTTTGGATGAACTATGAATTTGGCTACACATCTTATAAGACCTAACACTTAAAATGCCTTTGTCACTGCACAGGTACGGCTAAGCTTTTCTAAGACCAAGCAGGTCCAGAGGCTGCCAGCACTGCCCATTTACCAGGCTCCACCGTGAGCTGACCCTTTTTCCTGGGGAACTGCTTGGAGATTATGTGGAACTTTATTTCTTACATTACTGCTGGGGTGGGTATCTTACATTGTGAGAAGGTACTTCAAAAAATAGGGGTTCGGTGGGAACTGGGGATGCATTTGTGTGCTCTGTTCTCTGTGTATGATGTTAAATAAAAAGCTTAAAGACTTACTGGGTTCCTTCTCTTCTCTCCTTCCTGAACCTTGGAAACAAAGAGAGCTTTTCAGATAGGTGGAAGTCACCAGAAAAGAAGGCAAGGGTTTAGGAAGTGCAATGACGCAGGCCTTTCAGAAGCAGAGGAAGGAATGAAATGCAGTCGCTCATCTTTGTGAATATTTGTTGATGGATAATAAAAGCTTGCCTTCAGTGCTGTTGTTGGGGTGATGTGTTATCTGTTTCAAGAACTTCATTGTGTGCTACGTGTGTAAGCTCCCCATCTCATAACCATTTTGTATTGAATCACAGGAATGGTTCTAATAATGAATGAAGGCTGCACCATTCCTATTACTGTCTACTGATCCTTGCCAGAACTCATCCTTCTGCTGAACTGCTGCAGTTTAACATAAAGTTCTATTATTCTAAATAACTCAAATAAAAAGAATAACATAGTACATCAGGAAAATGCAAAAGAAGAGATTGTTTTAAACAAGCCTTATCTGTAAGAATTAAGCTTGCAAATCCATCCAGGTGTGTGAAAATCCCCATGCAAGTTATTAAAGAGTATGAGAAGTCTTATGGGAAGCCTTATGACACCCCCTAGCCCCTTTTGTCTTCAATGATGGTCATGACAGATTGTAATAACCTTAAGGCTTAGTTACAAGAAGCATTTTTTAGTGCTTAGAGAAAGCATGGAAATAATGGCAAAGATAAGGAGACAATGTCTTCCCCTCAGGAAGAAAAGCTGTCTAAAAAGTCATCAGTGAATCATGAGCTGATAACTGAGAAAGCCTGTGAGTGGTGACAGAACTGGAAAAAAAGGCATTACATTTAAATCCTCTGCCTTCCTCCTTCTTCCTTATCCCATCCAGCTTCTACCCCTACAACGAAGAATAAGGAACTGGAGGAAAAGGGAAAGATGGTCTAAATGTGATTTTGGAGCTCATTGATTTAGCTTCAGTTACACCTGTGACTCTTGAAATGCTGTGAGGCTTTGGAAGAAGGAAACAGTATGGAGAGAACAGACCTCATTCTCAAAAGGACAAAAAAAAGCCTAAATGGAGGCCAAACTGTCTTCATGAAAATCTTATAATAGCTCTTAAGCTGGAAGGAAAGAAAACTAATTGCATTCATTCATTTACTTTTTAATAAATTTATCCTTAAACCAATACCTGTCTATATGCAGAGGACTTTGTATACAGAGAGCAGATTTTATATATGTAAAATGTATTATGTATGTATGTGATTTCAAGTACTTCTGTCTCCATCATCCACTGCAGGTTGATGGTTTTGGGTTTCTATGACATAAAATACGCTTAAGAAAATGCTTAGAGTACACGGGCCTCTACAGGTACAATATAAAAATTTGTTTTGCTTCCAGGAACTGAGTGAAATCAATACTTCACATTGCTTTGATCTCTCTTGCTGCTTATTCTCATATTAAAGGAGAGGAAACTCTCTATAGTTTTATTGTATATTAAAAAGCTAAGCTTAGAAACAGGGGAAAATGGAAAAAAATAATTATTGGAATAGGTTGCATGTCACCTGTGTATATGGCTCCTTAGTTAGTGTGACTTTTATCTCCAGTGTATGCTACAGAGTCATTTCTGATAGTTATAAAATTACTTATATTTATCTTGTTAATGAAATAAGGCTATTGAACACTCTAAGAAAAGAAAAGTTAAAAACTGCATATATTTTTAAATGCTCTAGTATCTCTGTGCTTTGGAAGAGGAATCTGAAAATTTATAAATGTAGTTTACTTATATATAACGTGCTATGTGAAAGTGCCTATTATGTTTGATCAGTCTGCATACTCTGCAGAGCTACACAGACTTCTATAATTCAAAGTCTCTGAAAAATCTATGGATGCTTCATGTTTCTAGAGTGTTTTTATGCTGACCTCATGTGGCTTATGACTTCAGGAGTTGAACAGCACTTCCTTGCCATTGTTCCCTCCAGGAGGTCCTGCATTACTTGAAGATCTAGGCAAGGATATTTGTGGCCACATAGAAAAAAATATAATTGTCTAGTGGCAGAAGAAAGGGAGGAAATATGAATATATGGTGGATGGAGACAGAAATGAGTTCAGTAGCAAGCACTTCTGGAAATATGGTCAGAAGTACAGAAAACTAGTAAGTACAGATGACACAGACTAAGCAGGAGCCATGGATGTCAGAAAGGGTTAGGGGAAAAGGAAACTGAAGAACTTCTTTCTATAAATAATAAAGCACTGACACTTGCAAGTCCTGGAAACATGGAGTTGTGAATAGCTCCATTAAAGATCTGTCATACGTACTGGCAAACTCAGGTTGCCACTCCAGCAGATCTCTATGAAGGAGGTTAGCAACTTTGTACTGCTGCCTTTTACTGCCTTTTTGACATAAAGTCCAATGACCTGATTATTCAAGGTTAGGATGTTTCTATGTTAACAAAGTCATTGCTTCATTTTGCCTAAAACAGAGAAGAAATAATATAAATTCTATGTCCCAAAAATCTTTTTAAGCAACATTAAGATTTCATTTTGGCATGAATAACTAAAATATTACACTATTCTGGAATACAGTGAAGTATGCAATATTCATTTGTATCTAGTATCTATATCCAACATGAAAAAAAAAAAATCCACTACATTTTTCCAAACAGTTTTTGGATAATTTTTTTTACATTAAAAAAATAATTCCATTGCATGTTTCCAGATCATTTTTGGATAAGTTTGTTTTAGAAAATCCTTTTACACTGTTTTGGAGAGTGTAGCCATTGAAGTAAGAAGGCCACATATTTATAGTGCATCCAATCTACCTGAGAGCTTTGGAGGGGGTACTTGCAGGGGTTCTCTGGTGGCAGCGTGAGGGGTACTGTAGGGAGGCCAGGTAGCTGCAAGTGGTGATGGCCAGATAAAAATGAAGTAAAGTCTAGAAATATGTTCTCATCTTCTACTTCTCTTTTTTTTTTTTTTCCCCCCCAATATTCGTTTCAGAGCTTGTGTTGATGAATTATAAGTAACTCTCATCTTTATGCATGTTGATAAAGCCATCTGTGAATGACCTGATAAACTCTAGGGTGTTCCAGTCTTTACAATATGTAATTAGGCTTTACTGAATTTCTCAGACAGCCATAGGTCAGCTCAACTCACATCATAGAAATTTAGGGAATATTAA
Source organism: Gallinago jamesoni (assembly GCA_025769975.1). Lineage (NCBI taxonomy): Eukaryota > Metazoa > Chordata > Aves > Charadriiformes > Scolopacidae > Gallinago > Gallinago jamesoni. The sequence goes on along the minus strand of JAOQGH010000001.1, from coordinate 121,883,665 downwards.
GTTTGAAGTGCATTCTACCCCATCACACACACTCACCTACAAGATTAAGGCACATAGTGACACTGTGGGCCTTTCTGTTTCTCAGATGCTCCAACCTGGAACATGAAGTCCCATGGAGGTAACAAGGCACGTATCACAAGGGGATATGACAGTGGGAGAGTTTTGGGAAAATGATGGATCGTACAGACATGAAATGATAAATGGAACATGAATTTAAAACTTTTGTCGTTGTTTGGAGATAGAATTTCTCCGGGATTTGTAAGAATTCACTTAGGAAATATTTTTTTTATTTGCCTTCTGCGCATATCAGGGAGAATTGAAATACTTTTGTCCTTTGAGATGTTCCTCATCACAGGAAGTACAGATGTCATTAGGAGACCGCCATTTGTTTCTCTTGCCTTTGTAGTAAACCTTCATGACAAATATTTAACCTCAGGATAGAATGCAAATGGTTACATCGGGAGTCTTACAAAAGACAGGCAAACTTCCCTTTCTCAACAGACAAGGGAAAATAAGATTTTGTGGAAAACACTGGAAAAGATGAGAGCTCTACCCCAATGCATGCTAGCTTTTGGTTCTGATTCTTCTCTCTGACTGTATCGATGCTTATTTTTCACATTTCTTTATTGCTGTTTCAAGGTAGAAATTAACTTCCTGTTGAATGCTATAGAGCTTTTCCCAGTGAAGGAACTAATTTATTCCATCCAATAGGGACACCGTATCTTTAGTCTAATTTTGATTGAAATCTTTTGCTTTGTTATCAACAATAATCTGAAAGCTGAATAGAATCAATGTACACAGAAAATTAAATTATTTACACCATATTCAATGTTGCCACTCATAAAGATTCACAACCTACGAAGCAGATAGATGTCCATTTCCCTCTCCTAATTGCTTTCAAAAACTTAATTCCTGTCTCCTTGATACTTTCATTTCATGCCTACTGAATGCTGAAAGGATATATTTTGTGCTGGTTTATATCCTCTGCTCTCTCACTGAAATAGGTGGAATTCTGGAGATTATATACCAGTAATAAATTTGTCCCAATACGTTTTGTAGCAGTAAAGTGTTAGACAATATTTTTAACATATTTGGAGCAATACTTCTGTGATACATGATAGTTTAATGTAAAACCTTTGGCTTTAGCGCATCTTCAATGTTGCAAAAGGAAAACCTATAGTATACTTCTGCATGCAAGAGGCGTGTTCCCAGTTCTATTCCAAAAATGTATGCACTTCAGAGATCATGTATACTGGGTCTGACTCAGCAATGCTTATTCACTTGTATAATTTTTACTTGCACAAGCACTCCTGTTGAAGTTAAAACTCCTGGATACAATGCAATTACTCACATGCTTTAAGGTTGCATGGATCTTGACAATAGTATTCTGCCCCCCAGCTAAAGGCTTGCTTCAGTTTCACCTGATAAAACCTTCTAGCTGAATGCTTCCTTGCTGTGCATATATATATTTTGAAAGCTGACAAGTATATGGCTTAAGACATAGGGAGCCAATGATAAATTGACAAACAGTGTTTATGAAAAGGCCAATCTAGCTTGCTTTTAATATTGTAGTTCTCTTTTCAACGTTTTAGAATGTTGCTGTTTACCTCACTTTACAGCATTTGTTCTCAAGAAAGACATGGCTGATTATAGGTTTCTTGCTGATGGTAGGAGAAAGAAGAAAGAAAATGTGAAGATTTTCAATACTAGCCTTAACAATGACCTTCGTTGTTGGGGCAAGAACTGAGGTCATATTTGGCACCTAGCCCCAGGCTGTTCTGCAACAGTGCTCTGTCCCAGCGTGACTTTACCAAAGAGTTCTGCTCTCAAAACTGGAGACAACTGTTTGCAAAACATCGGTACCAAAGCTGAATTTTATGCTCTCTCGAGGACAATGCATAGGCTGGCTGCATTCTAGGTTATATTGTGTCATGACTTCTGAGTACCTACTGTACATAGGCATACTGAGTGTATATGCATAATATATCTTCCTTATGATATTAACAGTGATTAAACTTTAAAAGTGAATGGTGCATAATCTATTGCATTTAACTGGCTAGGTTTTGCTAGGATAGCTGTCATAAATTGATTTTATATGTCAATAGTGGCTATTAGCTAATTATATAATCCGGCTTTCTGATGTGCTTCACACGCAGCCTTACTTTTAGACAAAGCAGCCAGCTGAAGAAATTGAATTTCCTTTTTTTTCCTCCTTTCAATTACTTAACTACATACCCATATCTTCATCTTCTACTGAATATAATTAAATGATTCTTAGAAAATTAAGTCAAGAACTCTTTTGAACACAGTCGTGCTTGTGAGTGAGCATGTATGTGTGCGTGCGAGACAGGGAGGGAGTGATGCCGGGAGTGGGGGTGTCGTCTCTGTTATTTGAGCAAACTGAGTTAATGAATGGTTTCCTGCAAATATCCAACTCTACAAGCCAAACCTACGAAGCATTTCCCCTTAGCCTATCATTGTAATAAGCATTGTCTTTTGGAGACTCCAGTTCTCCATGCTGAATTTCTCTCCACAGTACAGTGGGTTTTTTTGCAGAAGCTAGCAAGGAGCATATGGGATCTCAGTATCAGACAGATGTACTGCTGATGGAGGAAAGTATAGTGCTCTGATCTTGTGAGGATGTCTTATGATGCATGGGAGTTATCTTGAGGTGCCTAAATACTATTCCTGATTTGGTCAATATCCAAAGGAATGATATAGAAGTATATCAGACAAAATGTTAGGGAAATGGATTTAATTAAGTGTTTTACTATTTATTTATATTCTGTAAAGTCAGCTTATAGAGCATCTGTTGTCTTTGCGTGGCTGTTTGAATCAAATGTGTATTACTTCACTGTAAAATGAGCATATACCTCAGCTCACTCTCTAGCTCACAGGAATTTCTGCAGCTCCATGCCAGTTAGCAAAATAGCACAAATTTATACCGGTAACACCGGTAACAAATACGACTATTTGTGAAGCTACTACATTTCACCTCATTGCATGTACACTTTTTACTGTGGACTTTTAGTATCAGCTGGCTGCAACATGTTTTCTGCTATTTAGCCCATGTATTGATTTAGCAGGCTATATAATGTCTTCTCTGTGTTAAGACTATTCTAAGGTGATGATATCTTGTTCCCCTATTCCAATTTCCCCTAGGCAGAAAAAAAGAATAAAGTTGCACCATTCTCTTCCTCTCTTTTCATGTTCTCCTACTCGCAAAACTAACTTGGTGTGATAAAGCCCATCTGAATTAAGTTGCAATGTGCTGTGATTTGTAGTTCAGAAACATGAGTTTCATTGTTTTAAACTCTTTTTTTTTTTTTAATTTGAGCTACAAATGGAAAGTTTCTAGCCATTTATTTACTTCATGAAGAATTTATTATAATAGTCAGAAAATTGACTATAACATAGGAAAGAAATACTGTATAAGGACAGTTGAGCGATGTTGTTTACACACATCAGGTCTCATTCACATGGATTCATTTATTGTTTGTTCAATATGAGTCCTTTATAGGTATTAAAAAAAACATTTGATACAGCTTTTTCTGGCTCATCTGTACTAGACAGCTTGTAAAATGCAATTTGCAGAGCTTTGTGACCAGCAGAATTGCTTAAGCAGTGTTAGTATTTTTTTTTATAATGAATGCCAGCCACCTAGGTTCACCTAAATAATACTTTTATCTTTTTAGCTCTGTTTACTTTAAAACTTCAGTAAATATCATAGTCCTGCAAAAATAATTTGAGAAAGATTATTTACCCATACCTCATTCTTCTTTCTCTATTTTTCTTTTTCAAAGAAGATAGGAATAGGAATATTAAAACACATAGAAGTTAAGACAGTGGGTAAAAGGTCATTGTTTCAAATCTGAGAATTTGTGGAGCGGACCTTGTAACCCTTGAAGTGCAAGAGTAAGAAGTTTTCAAGTGGCTTAATAAAGGATGATTATTTTTTCCAGATAAAATATTTTTAATCTGGTTTTGCAGAATTGTTTTTTTTTGTACAATTGAACTAAACAGGTTTTCTGAAACTAACTGTCTTTTCTTACAGTGTAAAAAAGTCAGGAAATAATGTACTTTAATAGTTTTCAACCTTTTTCTTCACAGTATCTGTCATGGGCCAAAATCAGTCTCAAATTGGGGAATTTCACGTAATTTAATTTATTGACAGGTAGCATAAACTTTTGATTACTGATTCTGGTATTAATAAACAGGTAAGCAATTAAATCTCAGCTTCACTCCAGACACCTTTCTTCCTCACTTCCTCACTTCCCGTCCCCTTGTTGCACTTTATGCTCCATCGCCTCGGTGAGGCGATGGGCAGCAGAGGAGTTAGGGGTCCGTGTGTTGTGTTTCCTCTGCTTTTTGCTGCTCCCTGTTCGTCACTCAACTCCTGCAGCATGGGTTCCTCCACAAACCACAGTCCCTTCGGGTGCTGTGTCAGCTCAGGTGTCTCCTGCTGCATCTGCTTTTGTGCATCCACCTAATATCTTCTATGGGTTTATGGCTTGACCACGGTGATTTTCTGATCTAAACTGCGCTGCTAAGACCTGGTGCTATGTCATACCTTACACTAAATTTGATGTTGGATTCTTTTTTTTCTCAGTGCTCGAAGGGGGAATGGATAGATTCCAAGAATCCATTATTCCAAGAATATAATTTTTCAGGTTTCTACTGAGAAAAATGAGCATCAATACATAGATCTCAGAGTATCAGCCTGTCCCCTGAGGAGTTAGTCAATGAAAGACAACGTGATACTATGCAGACTGGACTCCCATATGTACAGGGGGTTAAACAACATGTAAACATCTAACATGTAGTGCACAGACACACGGCACTGGGCAGAGGGCTCAAGTAGCTTCAATACTTGATTCTGTTTCCTGACATAGCTTTTTTTACCTAACCAGGCAGTTAAATATGGTTTCCAAGCCACTTGCATCTATGGTGATTATATCCCTTTCATCACTATTTCATAATGCAGTATGATTACTTTGCACTAACACATGGGACACAAACTACCAGGGATATTAGTCTCTGGTATCAGTCCCTGATATCAGTGGAATGGATTGAGGAGGACAGGAAAAACAGTATTTTATATAAACAACTTCTAAGTAACATAACCAGAAGTCAGGAAGACAACTGCTTGACCAGGAGCTGGGAAGCAGCCCTTCATTTGCAAAAATATAAAAGAAAAGTGTACATTTTATTTCTCTAGGTTAGGAATCACGGAATCATGGAATTCTCAGAGTTGAACGGGACCTCTAGAGATCATCTAGTCCAAATCCCCTGCTAAAGCAGGAACGCCTAGAGCACATTACTCAGGACTGCATCCAGGCGGGTCTTGAAGATCTCCAGAGAAGGGTACTCCACAACCTCCCCGGGCAGCCTGTTCTCTCACTGTAAAGAAGTTTTCCTCATATTTGAATGGAATTTCCTATGTTCCAGCTTGTGCCCATTGTCCCTCATCCTGTCACTGCTAACCACTGAAAAGAGTTCAGCTCCATCCTCCTTCAACCCACCTTTAGATACTTATAAGCCTTAATAAGGTCTCCCTTTAGCCTTCTTTTCTCCAGGGTAAAGAGTCCCAGCTCTCTCAGCCTTTCAGGAACTAACTAAATTATTGGAGAATCTCATACTGTATTGACCTTCAAAAATACCCAACCCCCAACAGAAAAATTCATTTTCTTTTAGAGGAGTGCAAGGAATTCTGACTATTTCAACATGATTTTCATTTTCTTGTCTCCTTGGGATGATACATAGTGAGACAGGAAAACAAACCTTTCTTGTCAAATTGCTGTGTAAATGAAAGAAAAGGGAATACATTCAAGCAATTCACTGTATGGCTTTCTGTAGAGGAATATATTGAAATTGGTACCTATCCTAAAAGAATGTATTATCCAGAGATCACCAAAAAGGTGTACTGTTGGTGGTATATCTCAACTTCCCTAACATACCATTATCTGACTCTGCTCCCTCACACCTACATCAGTATATGCAGGGTTTTTTTTTAATGCTGTTATGCTGCTGCAGGAGTTAAGGTCATAATGGTCTTTGGAAAAAGGAATGAACTAAACCAGATTGGTCTAGAAACTATTTATTGTTTGAAATGTTGAAATGAACAGCTATTGTAGTGCTGCCATAGATATTATAACTTAAAAAGACTAGCACTTCATCTCTGTGTTTTGTTTTTTTTTTTTTTTTATGATCCTTTGGAAAGAAGCACTTTGAAAAGGCTTATGAAGTATTATGATTCCAACTGATCTCCCTTGTTCCTGTTACTAGACTAGATTTCTACAGTCTCATTCTTCTACTATAGACCTTGAAAGAGTATGCAGCTGCTAGTATGTTAGACATTTCCTATGTTAGATTATTCTCTGCTTTTATGAGAAGTTGTGTATGTTTTAAACATTAGAAGTCTGCTACCAACTACAGTTCACAGCATGAAGATAAACAATGCCATTAAACTAGAAAACCTTTTAATGATTGCTGTCTATTCAGTGGGTTTAGCAATTTAAGCTAACTCTTCCTTACAAAAATCATCACAGTTATTCAAACTTCTGAGCCCAACAATCATTTCAAGACAATGTAGTAGCAGTCTTTTATAAAATGGGTCATTGGTGATTTTCTGAAAGCTTATCCTAGTAATTTTTGTGTTCTTTTTATTGCTATGTACAAGAAGAAATACAAAATGTGATTTGGGTTGTTAAAATGGCATAAAATTATTTCAATTTAGCAGGGAATATCTGGGAATTAGGCATGCTATGGAGGTCATTCTTAATTCCCATGAGGACAGTTGCTGTGAGTTGACAAATATATTACTTTGCCAGCACACCATTCTGCCCTTCTTAATCGTGAAGGAGAGGATTAAAAGGACACTGCTTCTCTGTTGCACCAAGCCTGTTCTGACTACAGAGTATTTCTGCTCACTCCAGTTTCTACTATTGACAATATCTTTTATCACTGTGCATCAACAAACTAGAAAGATTAGCACTTAGATCACGGTCTTTGCTTTTTACAATATTTACATATAGTAAATATTTTCTATCTAAAAATGCCCCAAATATATGTACTCTGTAATTGGAGAGATGTTCAATAAATCTTAAAGCACAGGAAAACTTTTTAAGGACACAGAAAAACATTAAGGGAAACACTCAATGCTAAAATTAATAACTGATAGATGTACAAGCACAATTTAACCAGAAATTAAAATGAAATCCTTCTGTAATTCTAAACATGAAACCAAGTTCACCATTTATTGTCATTTGAACAAGCAGAAAAAGGGACTAATAAGTTTGAAAAAAAACTTGCTTTTTTATTGTTGTTATTCTAAATGTAGAACGTCTTTCTTAAAGTCAGGTCATAATTGGGGTATTTAACATGAATCTAAAAATCCTCTCCCACAAGAATCCACTTGTAGAAAACAGTGTGTACTCAGAACTATGCTAGGTGTAAAAGGTAAGTTCAGGGTGCATTCTTGCAGATGCCATAGCACAGCCTGCAGGGAATGATGCACTATAATGGAGATTCCCCGCAAGGCTCACCACAGCCCTTCCCTTAGGTCCCTAGTAGATCTGACAGATGACATCCTTTTGTTATTTAATTTCTTTTCCTTCCACATACACATACTGTGTTTCTAAAATCTAAGCAAGAATGGGTAATTGAATTCCGTGTTTTGCATTCATCCATTTATCAAAACACTTTTGCAATCTTAAAACACATTAGTGTTTAATTAAAACTTTGGAGAATTTATTCTCTCTCTTGTCCACTCTGCTGCAGCACTCAGAATTTATTAGGCTGGTATTAAACATCAAAATCATGTTTACTCCAGCACTTCCTAAAAATACAGATGCAATTGTAAACAAAGCATTTACTCTTTCATAAATAATTGATTTGGTTGAAAGGTTAGGGATTGTTCCAAACACCATTATAGCAGAATTATTCAGGATTTCCAAAGTTTACCCTCATAGAAGTCATATACCCAAACACTGAACCATCTGACAGCTCGTAAAGATTTTATTACTCTGATCTTTTCTAATTTAGACTCCTAAATGACTCATTGTTTTTGGCTTAAGAGTAAGTGATACTGTTTGGCAAATGTACTTTTCTATGAAAATGGGGCCTCAAAGTGGGTTCTCAGAGAAGCCTGTGCCTCATTGACTTTTTGCCTGAAATATAAAAACCTAAAGGCACAAAACAGCATAGGAAGAGTAAAAACCTGGCATGGTGTGCATCCTCTGTGAAGGTTAATTATTAAATCTCATGAACTCCTTTCAGTCTCTCACAAGGGCTGTCATTTGGAATATATTCAAATAAGCTTTGCTTTTATTTTCCAACCTTTGAATGTGTAAAGCTGACAAATATTGCTGTTCAGCGGGTTTTGTTAGGATTTTTTTCCCCATCTTTTTAATTTGCCATTTTTGTCTCAGCTATCAGAGAGTATTTCCATACTCTTTTCAAGTCTGCCCTTTGCGTTCTGAATAAAGGCTATTATTTATAATAAAAAAGAGGGTGTGAAACCCTTACAGAAATGAAAAATTGTTTTTTAATATTAAATCATAAATATTATGGATATAGTTCTATTTATTGGGAGTATTACTCAGCAGTAGAACTATGACCTAGTGGCTTGAGGGTACATCTTTGGATATATATGAACCATAATGAATGAAGGAAATGTCTGGATTTTCAGAAAGAAGTTAATGTGCACTGTGGATATTTTAAAAACTTTCTTCCCTTATCAGATTCCTGATTTAATGCAGGGTAACAAACCTGGAAAACAGATGCATTTGAGAACGTACCTGGGAGTCCTGGTGGACAAGAAGTTGACCATGAGCCAGCAATATGCCCTTGTGGCCAAGAAGGCCAACAGTGCATTTAAAATAGCATGGCCAGCAGGTTGAGGGAGGTCATCCTCACTCTCTACATCTGGAGTAATGTGTCCAATACGGGGACTCCAGATCAAGAAAGACAGGAAACTACTGGAGAGAGTCCAGCAGAGAGCTATGAAGATGATCAGGGGAATAGAGCACGTCTCTTATGAGGAAAGGCTGAGAGACCTGGGTCTGTGAGGATCTCATCAATGCTTATAAATATCTAAAGGGTGGTGTCAAGAGGATGGGGCCAGATTCTTTTCAGTGGTGTCCAGTGCCAGGACAAGGGGCACAAACTTGAACATAGGAAGTTCCATCTAAACATGAGGAGGAACTTTGAGGGTGGCAGAGCACTGCTGAGGCAGAGCAGGCTACCTAGACATGTTGTGGAGTCCCCTTCTCTGGAGATGTTCAAAACCTGCCTGGATGCATTCCTGTCCAACCTGCTCTAGCTGAACTTGCTTTGGCAGGGAGGTTGGACTAGATGATCTCCAGAGATCCCTTCCAACCCCTACAATTCTGTAATTCTGTAATTCCAGAAGCTAATCATGACAAGAAAATCAATTGTTAAGAAGTCCTTGAGATTTTATGTCAATGCTCTTAACCGAAGTGGGGGAATATTTTCTGGTGGAGTTTATACAGATTGTTGTCTTCAGACTTTGGTGACCATGCAGATTATAGGAATAAAACAGGAGTTCTCATCCTCTTGGAAGCAATTTGCCATTAAGCAGGGGTAAAGGGAAGAGAAGAGAGAACTGTTATTACTGAAACTGGTCTCTTGTATTCTAAGTGAGGTCATTAAGGTGAGATACAATCTTCTGAGTAAGAACCTCATGGGGGTTTTGGGAGTTTTGGTGAGGGGATGTCATTTTTAATTAATCTGGCTCCTTGTCTTGCCTCTTTTGTTAATCAAACTGTGCTGAGTGTAGGATTACAAACTGAAGCCCTTTTGTTTCAGATGATATTATACAAGCATCATTTGTTCTTAGGGAGATAGTTATCCGGGGAACAGTCATCAAAATATAGCATGATGTCTTTACCAAATTCAAGCCCATAAAGATTGTTCTGTTGAAATCAGCATGATCCCTTACCATTTTATTTTAAGCTACACTAGCAGCTGCTGTAATACATAAGAAAACTAAATGACTTCGTAGCAGTATTAATGAATTTAAATGAGAGCTGAAATCTGCTCTTCTCCAATCCAAACTTTAAACTAACTGGGGTGAACAGAGACTACACTTTGAGGCATTTCTTCCCTTTTATAAAACTATAAAACTCCCATTGACAATTAGACTTATTCTCGAAGAAGGAAGAATAAGCCTTGTTAAGAACATTGTAATACAAATTATTTTAAATTAGCCACAGTCAGAGGAAAGACTTTCTTGGCTGTAATACTGATATTTTCACATGGGGGAGACAAAATTATTAGTGAAGGATGTGAATGATAAACCAGACAAGATAATATACGGATATGATTTTTTAGCTCTTGTTAGCAAAAATCAGAACTAACCTTTACTGATGACAGATTTACAGTAGCAGAAAACTCTCAGGATAAACCATTCAACCCACATTTTAGATACTCTTTAATACCTATACAAAATATCTATATAAAATATAAAAATTTTTGTCACATTTAACTGAATGTCTTCAGCATACATATGCTCAGTATACTTAACATATGGAAAGCTTCCATTTAAGGTGCAGAGTTTAGAGGAAGAGATACACAAAACATTCCGGCTAAGGTAAACCTAACACAACCAAAGACTTATATATTTTAATTCTAATACACATATTTAATAATTCAGTAATAACTATTCCAGTAAAGGAATTAGTCCATTAAATTATTCCAGTAAAGTTTTTGTAGTTTATTGGCATTGTAAGATTGTGCGATACTCTTAAAATGCTTTGTATGACAGTAACAACTTTAGATACGTTACAAATTTTTTCCTCATTAAAATACATGTTTATAGACATAAGCAATTAATTGCTAAATGTCTTGCTCAAATCGTATATCTTATTGAAAAGTAAAAATTCAATAAAGAAATCTGATTTGAGAAGCATTCTGGTGCATACCACTGTAAAATTTCTTTAAGCCACATCTATTGAAAAATACTCTGTGTCATCTTATAAAGTGGAAAAACTGCAGACTAGTTGAACAAAGATTATTTAGTTTAACAATGGTCTAATTAAGCATGCCCTTAAATCCATGCTAAAGGGCTTTGCTCACTCAGTCCAAATACAGTCTTTTCATTTCAGAAACTGCACTTCACAGACATGTACTGGATGTTTGGGCAGAGCTCTTTTTCATGTAGGTGGTCTGGGCCTCTCAGCCAGCTGAGTGTGTAATTGTGTTCCAGGGTGACTGTTTTGTTTGAAGCTAACTTCATATTTGTGAACTATATAGACAGTTTACTGCTGCCTGATATCACAGGATATTCATCCAGAATTAACAAATGCATTGCACACTAACCTAACTTGCTTTGCTGATACAGAGCTGTACTCAGACATTGCAGTAAGTTAGGTTAATTAGCAAGATAAAAGGATGCATCATAAACTATACTGGTGAATTAAGCCAGGGTTTCAGTGACAGTCTAAGCAGACCTAAGTGCTGATGGCTGTAGCTATGCTACCTGCTTCCATCTCCTCTTTCCCACATCATCTGAGCCTTGAAGATTCCCTGTTCACAGCAAAAGTGAATAGCATGCTTGCACAGCTCAGTGAAATGTATGGCACAAAGCAGGGTGGGGGCAAAAATAGAAGTAGAACTGCTAAGTAGATATTTTTCGACTGTAGAATCAAATGAGGAAAAAATTAAGAGGTAAAATCAACAAAAGGTTTGAGTCCCCTCAAAAACATGCTTGAAAGACAAATGGCTAATAAAGTAAGCATAGGGATATACCTACACTATAATCTCGATGTTGGATCTGACTTGTTTTATTCTAACAAATCAATTTTTTAATCGATGTGTGGCAGTTTAAGTGAAATTTCTCTTTGTGGACACCTGTCGAACTGCTGTAGTTTCATCATATTAAGTATCTGTGCATCAAACTTTGTGAGTCTGAGTGGCATCTTGCATTGGCTTCTGCCATGCCTTCTGTCACATGCAATGCTAATTAGCCACTTCATTTGAATTGTGATCTTGCAACCTGACTTTCCTGCCTTCCACTCTCTCTTTAGACCTCTCCACAACGTGGCTTAATTACCTACCATGCCACCACATCTATCCCTGACATGGTGGAGACTTGTCATGTCTCTGGAAATGCATCAGAATGCTGGCAAAGAAGATATTTTAAAGTAATGAGCACAAAATGCATATACACAAAGAAGGGGAACCAAAGGCAGGGGATGATGGAGCAAGACACCTTTTTAAGATTCCTGCTTAAGTGGGCAGTGTCTGCGGCGGTGCCTTAAGTCTATATCTGCGCCTCCTCTGATTCTGCCATATTGGACCCTACATAGTTAGAGTCCTTTCTCTCAGCTTTTGCAAGTCCTATAACTTTGGAGGAGGGAAGGATGTCTTTTTCTTCAAAGGAGCAGTTTCTTGATTATGCTTTGGGGGAGTGCTGTCCTTTGGACAAGTGTGCTTTGGAGCACACTTGCAGAAACAGGATGGAGAAAATACATTTTCTCTGGAATGTGGTTACTACCTGAGTAGTGCTTACACTCCTCAGTATAAAAGAATATACTTAGGCTGCTGTCAGGCTAGTCCTTGACAAGACCCAGTTTTCTTCTCACTAATTTTACTTTTCAGTTAAGCCTCTTTTAACTCTCTGAAATGAATGGCGTATTTTTCATACAGTGTTGGCTTCTGGCAGATAAGGTCTAATCATAGAATTGTAGAATCACAGAATGGTTCGGGTTGGAAGGGACCTTAAAGATCATCTAGTTCCAACCCTGCTGCCATGGGCAGGGACACCTCCCACCAGACCAGGTTGCTCAAAGCTCCATCCAGCCTGGCCTTGAACACTTCCAGGGATGGGGCATCCACAGCTTCCCTGGGCAACCTGTTCCAGTGCCTCACCACCCTCACAGTAAAGATTTTCTTCCTCATATGCAATCTAAATCTACCCTCTTCAAGTTTGTAAAATGTCCCCCTCCAGCTTTTCTGCAGGCCCTTTTTAGGTCCTGGAAGACTGCTACCAGGTCTTCCCAGAGCCTTCTCTTCTCCAGGCTGAATAACCGCAACTCCCTCAGCCTAGGAGAGCTGCTCCAGCCCTCTCATCATCTTCCAGAGGTCTCCTCTGGACCCTTTCCTGATATCTATAGCAAATACCAAGGAATGGTATGCATAGAGGCTCTTGCTTATACAGGAGCAAGGCCCACTAACTTTGTTATTTGCCCCGTTGGGGGAGCTGGAAGCAGAAAAGCATAGAGAGGTCACACCTGCTGGGAGGAGTGGACAGGACAGGTGACTCAAACTGACCAACAGGGTATTCCATCCCATCTGCCATGTTCAGCATAAAAGCTGAGGGATCATAGGGGTGGCTCTCTGTCTTCAGTGGCTGCCATCCGAGGAGGACTCTTGTCTATTTGTCTGCCTGTGATCCTGATCTGTGTGTTCCTAAATCCATTTCCTGAGTTCAGCTCCCATCGCTGAGTCCAGTTTGGGATTTTCCCAGTGCCTAATGGTGACATGATTGTCATCCTGGGAACTGAGTACCAGGTTTTTTATATATTGTATATATTTTTCATTATTTTATTATTATTACCTTTTTATTATTTTACTACTAGTACTTCATTAAAGTAGTTTAATTAATTTTCAACTTAAAAGTCTCTCTCTCTCCTATTTTCTCTCTCTCCTTCTCTGAAGTGAGAGAGATTAAAGAGAGCATCTTGTTTTAGTGGCCAGCCCAGCCCAACCCAAACTATGACAGCCCCCCAGTTGCCCTGATGCTTCCTGAGGTGGTGGGACAGTCCTGGGCTGCCAGCCCCTGCCCTCATGTTACTTACCTGGGGAGCCCTTGTGCTACTGGCCCATGGAGAGCTGCAGCCCTCACAGTGCCCTGAGACATGGGTAAGTCTGCTCAGTCAAAGCAGAAGATACTGTTTTGCACAATTTGCTTAATGTTTTTAAAGAAGTAAAAAAACCTACAGTTTAGTAAATGATTTAAAGATTATTTTGGTGTTCTTTACCCCTTTACTGACACATATGTTCCTCTAGTCTTTGTGTCACCATATCATAAAACTGAGAAGGAGAAAATGAGGTTTTCTGTCTTACTGCAAGCTGGGATGCTTGTTTCATCACTGAAACTAGCTTTGTCACATGTTAGCTATACCTAAACCAGATTCTCCTAAAAAAAAAAAAAAAAAGAAATAAAAAAAGGTCCTTCTTTCAAAACTTGATGGATTTTTGTGCAGGAGGCAGCCTTTTTATTAGCTGCCTGACCTGCAATAATTAAACAACTGAGAACTCTTGATAATTCATAGATAATTAAATTGCTGTCATGCATCTGTGTGGGCATCAGAGTTAGTAGCAGTGCCCAACATAAGCCATTTCCTCTCAGTAAGTAGGAGGCCTCATCCGCCCCTGCACTCTTAGGACAAAGTAAGTAGTATTGACAAACCCTGAAGTCAGTGGCATTGAAAGGAACATATTCTGCCTAGGTAATACTGAATATGCTCAGAACTAGACTTGCTTAAAAAAAACTTTAAAACAAAGGTTTTGTTGTCAGGGTATACAGCTTCTCCATTTCTTTGGGAGTCGTCCTCTGTTCACACTAGTACGTGTTTCAGCAGTTTTTTGGCATTCTGTTCATTGAACAAATTCACAAGAAAGGCTGAAACACAGTGTAAGAGAATTGCCTTGCCTGTTCAAATATATATACCTCAAAGACAAAATTATCCTTATGGCAGATTAAAGTTGTTTAAATTTATAGACTTCATGCAATATCTTGAAATACTGTATGTGCTGAGAAGATTCTGTATAAAATACAAAGTTCCAGTGACTATCTGACAGAAGATGCAGAAAACAGATTACACCAGAGAATGCTAAACCCTTATCATGTCCCCTACTTGAAAAGCAGGAGATAAATTGATTCATATGGGACCAAAACATGTTTTATTAAATATTTGTATTAAAAATTGATGTTCAAGTTAGTTGATTGATACAAGATGATAGTCAAAACTTTGACAGTATCTAATGGCTTATATATATTAGAGCTGAAAGCTTTTCAGTGAGTTTCTAATACTTGTTCCATTAGAGCTGTGCTAATATTCTTGCTAAAACCTCTGCTTACTTCAGGATTTTCTTATTACACTAGTCTACATCGACAGTTCATTTGCACATAATTACTAACGGTGCATGCACATTAAACAGAAAATAGGTTTGTGTCCCGAATGGACAGAAGTCAGTAATAATGTACTCTCCTGACTTCTTTAGCTTGACCCTTTTGTATGTAATGATTGCAGCTATTAGGCATTACACAGTAAAGTGTGTACAACTGTTAGCAGGACACAGCTGTAACTATCAAGCTACAATATGTACTCTAACAAGGAACAAGGATGTTATACTTACACCTTTTGTTTAAAGTGGATCTAATGAAAATTTGCAAGGTATCTCACCCTGTATTTTTTATATTTTCCATATATTCCCTCCAGCGTGCTAAGGATGGAAGTTACTGTGGGGGCGTTTCAAACATGATAGTCTATTCTACACATGGTACCCACAAGTAAAATCTCATGTTTTGTTAATCTGCAGTTTAACAGATCTTTTACTTTTGATTTTTTTTCTCTTCGAATTCACATTTCTTCCTTGCTACTTTTTGCTTGATTCACAGTTCCAGAGCTAAACGCCTACTTCTCCACTCACAAGTATACCCCTTACATTCTCATGATGCCTGGACTCACAGTGCCACATGTTCCTGTGCTTTACCATAAACCAATGACACTGATGTGAAGGTCTTGCTTCTTTTCATCATCTCTGCGATGATGTCTCAGCGTCTTTTCATCTACTCTAAGCCATTCTTTTGATTTTTTTTTCTTTGTTTTTAAATAAGAAATCCTGTGAAGGTCATCTTCCATAAAAGATGAACTAATAGTGTGGAATTGCTGAGGTGTGGTGCACTAGCTAAGCTGCATAGTTCACAGGCTTTAATTTCACAGATAAGTCAAGCATTGAAAACTTCCTTAATTCCATGTTGTTTGATTTCAAGATAAAGATTCTTTCTTTTCCAAACAAAGACTTACCAGGATTCCCCCTCCCCCCTGCCTTTTATTTTTTTTCTAACTTGACACTGCCATGAGCCGTGATGCCATAACAAATGAAACACACATGTTGCTTTTAGATCCGCCTTAGTATTTCTTATCCCAAAGCTGTGGGCAAACATCTGCAATGCCAGTATCTATTCTAAGTATGTTTATTGTCTATGAATAATGTTGAATGGGTCAGATAAAACCAGTATATCAGCCCGTGTTGGCTGCCGTTGAATGAGTCTTTATAGGACCATCATTTGTTTCTAAATGATACATTCTGAGCAGTGGCTACTGCCAGCACGGTTGAACTGATGATTGTATGCTCTACTTTCTTGCTTTTTCTCATAACTACTCTTTTATTCCCTCCTTGTTTGTTTTGAATAATTATGGTCCAGAGTGTGTTCACTTTGAAGACATTCCACTGTTATTTTCAGAGAAAGTTTCTTGAATCAAATGCATGAAATAAAACTATTCCAGTGCCCAGTGTCAGGGTCAGCTGTACTGAGGCAATGTGTGTAAATGTTAGATGTACTTTTTTAAAAGATTGTTAGATCTTTAAAGGTAAAGGTTCCACAATTACCCTGCTTTGTGCACATCCAAGGATGGCAGTTAACTTTTTTAGGAAATGTAGTATGACTGGTATTCAGTTTATCATCTACTATAATTGATAGATTCTTTTCTACAGAACCAATACCTAGCTGGCTGTTCTTAATCCTTTCTGTATTGTTTGATTACATCTGCTTAATATGATAATTTACACTTGTTTCTCTAGAGTTTTATCTAATTTTTCATGTTGTTTCTGTGATCTGTCAAGATAATTTTTGTCCCTGACAAAAGATAATACTGTCCCTGACCTCAATTTGTTCTGCAATTCATCCCACCTCGTTTAATCTGGAAACGTAATAAACAAAATATTTTTCCCATCGTGTAAATGAATAATACTGAACTAGCAACAGCCAGTATAGAAGTCCACTTGGTAACTGGCCTTTGGTCATCCTGATAAAACAATGGGAGCCTCTCATGCCAGAATTGGTTTTCAGAAGCCTTAAGCCAAACTCCTTCCTCAGAGTAATCTCCTTTAAATAAATGTAAAAAGAAAAAAAAAGGAAAGAAAGGAAAGGTCAGGAACTCCATAAATTGCTTACTTAATACCTGTAGTAGCTTTTATTAATATCCTTAACAATGAAGAGTCAGTAAGATTTGTATGTATATCTGAAATTCACCATCTGTAAAATAAACTTACCTTGTCTATGCTTTGACTTCTAATCCCCAATTAATGTGTGAGCACAACAGCTTCAAACGATCATGAGGGACACATGACTGTCACTTCCTGTGGGTCTTCTACTACTTCTGCAGCAACCCAAAAATACCGCCTTCCCAGTCTGAGGCTGTAATATTTGCTATTAGGAGTGAGAGATCATGGTCTTTCTTTTTTAATGTGCATGGGGATAACATGTGCTTTAATTCAAAATTCTGTGGAAATAATATAAGCATCAGTTGTTGACGCATATATTTTTAGAATGTACCGAAATCTTGCATTTCGGACGTGTTTTTCAAAATGGTAAAACCTCAGCAGTGTTATCCTCAATATAGATTTTTTAGATGTAATTTATTGGTATAATAGCATGGACAAATACATTTATGCTCAATTTTGAATTCTGTGGAAACTAGATATATTTCTAGTGAGCTTTTAAAACTTCCTGGGGGCTTTCACAATAGGAGCTGATAAAGTTTTATGGAATGCTCTTCTTTCATGTTCAGTGAATATGATGAGAATCATTCTACCCTGTACAACAGGGTAGAAATTAACTGTATAGTTTTGAATGAGCTACCCATAAGCATTTGCTGCATTTATTTTACATGATAACATTTTACTCGGCGCAAACTACTCCTTTAAAAGCACACAACGTGCATGTGTTATGGAGTTACAGCACATGCTCATGAAATGGGAGCATTACTTTGTAAGTCTTCTTGATTTGAAGGATTTGGACCCACATTTCCCAAATGCCTCATCCAATTATTTTGACGACAGCAATCTCTATAATTTCTGGGGAAAACAAGGCACTGTGCAGCTGTGCATAGTAAATTCAGAGGCCTGGGAAAAAATAGCAAAAGGAGACAAATTCTGGATTAATAGCTATAACACTTCTTTAGGAAAGGAAAAGTCCCAGGATTCCAGTCTCTTCTGTTATTTCTGTTATGCAACTCATCCGTTTTAAGACAAAAAGCTTTGAATTAGGGAGATCAGAATTCCAAGTCTCTCTATCACAGTGAGACCAGTGTGGTTCTCAACCTTCTCCTGATCCATAAGTATTTGAAATACCAGTTTTGAAGGGGTGGATGCATACCTGTCATGGTAGAAATCAATGTTCCTAGTTTCCAGAGGAAGGTTATTTTTGAGAGTTTTTTTTTTTATTTTAGTTTTGAACATTATTCTCAAGTCAAGATTTTGAAGAGTGTCATTATAATAGCTCCCTGCTATGGAAATTGCCAGAAACATGCTGAATATACTGCAATTACAGGGTAATACTCAGCGTGTGACCTGGATATATGTAAATCTTTACTTGATTTATATTTTCCATTGTTATAACCTTATTTTAACTTTATAAGGCTTTGGAACAGCCATCAGGCTGTTGATGGCCACAAATTGGTAATACATCCTTGGTAAACATGAAGCTCTGCCTCTTCTGAAAATGTTCTCTTTTAGTTTTGACTCATAAATTGCAGCTATTAATAAGCAGTACTATTCAGCAGCACTGAAATGTTATTGTTAGTTAGACCAGCGACACCTCTTTCTGATCTGGGATTTCAGTATAGTTTTAGTTCACAGCTGAAGGTAAGCAATAGAGTCTGCTATTTTCTACTCAAGCAATGAAAGTTTTTTAGCATTGGGATTATTATATAGCTGGCTGGTGCGAGGGAGCTGAATTAGCGAGCAGAGTTTGGCGAAGAAATTAAAAGTATCAAGACATGCTTTTCAAAAGCTAACCAAGCAAAGCAATGACATCAACACTAAAAATTAAGTAGGATTAAGGAATGTCATTCCAAACTGAATGATGGTTGACAGTTGCAGTTATCTCATTCGGTGCAGCTAAATGCTTTCCAGTTTTAATGAGAGAAGCTTTAGCACCATTTACAATCCTTTCTTCCTTTTACCCTTCTGCTCTCTTATAATACAATAATTATAAATAAATAAATAAATTATAATACACTATCAGGGCTAAAAAATGTTGATGTGATTGTCAGTGCAGCACACAATGTGGTTTACAGTGATGGGGTGCAGAACAGAGCAGAAGGCTGCTGTGATGATGGCTACACCCATTGCTGTTGCAAGAAAATAAAACAAAATTGAGGACTCACTCTACTTTGAAGCAATTGTTCTCTTCCAGCCACTGTGTTGGGTAGTCCTATGTGGGATAACAAGTGGTCATGTAGACAGAACAAATTTATTAACTTCCAGTCCTGAAGTTTTCTCCCTACAACTTTAACAAACTGCAAAGATATATATTATATTTATATATAATCAGTGCTGAAATCCTTGACAAACCAATTTATTTGTGATAAAGCTTGAAGAAATTGTTCTGCTTTTAATTATTATACACAAAAAGCTGTATCTGAATGGTAAAGCTGACATCCTTCAAATGTATATTTCTCTTTAGGTCCTGATTGTACTTGTACAAACATTAAATTTATCATATGGATTCTTTTGTTTGTCAGGCAGTAGGTTGACTGTGAAATTCCATAGAGATGCTGAATTGTTTCTACTCAAATGCCTTTATATGTGATCCTCTTATAGTGGACTAGCATCTTAAAATGATTTTATCATAGGTAAAGAAGCTGGTAAAATTGTGAACTTCTAAAGCTTTTTATTATTATTTCTGTAAACACAAAACATTTCAAGGGGAAGTAGTCACTCTTGCCAGGTTATTTATAACAGTAAAATGTGGGAAATATTCTCCCATTGTAAACAAACAGGTTTGAGACACATATTGGTGAATAGTTATTCTGGATTTCATACCCTACTGAGGAGGAAGGTGTCAGGGTGCATTGAGGGCTGACTGCCCTCCTGCAGTGGGAAGCTGAGCCCCACGGGTGACATTGGCATAACCCATGGCCTCTCCCAGGGGGTGCAGTTCCATGTGCTCTGAGCGTGGGGACTGGTTATGGGGTCTGTCAACAGCCCCTGGCATGGCAAGCAGTGAGCCAGAGCCAGGGTCCATCCAAGGGCACTAGCCAGGAGCACAAGGAGATGACAGCAGAGGCAGGGATAGAAGATAGAGGGGGTCCATGTCAAGACAGGTTAGTTCCAGTGTACTATCCAGGAGAGATGGAGCTGGAGACCAGTTGGAGACTGGACAGGGATTGACAGCCCTGAGCCGAGCTGAAATGTGGTCCTGGGCACATGGGGGAAGGCCCCAGGAGAGTCTGGGGAGGGACAGTCAGGCTCAATAGTGCTCTCAGGGTCTGACAGTAGGTTATCAAAATCTGGTTTGGACAAGTGAAAAGGGTTTGTCAGCCTGAGAAAGAGAAGGGATAAATTAAACACTTATTTCGCCCTTTTCATGACTCTAAAAGTACAAAGTGTGCACATATATGAAGTGTAATGTAAATTACAGACCACTTTCTGAGCACTTACCTACCATCGAATATGGTAGGGTAGAGTAAGTATTAAATTAGAAACAGGTCATGCTCTAAGGGTCTAAGATTACTTTGCATTAGAAAGATTATGCAACAAGTATCAACTGTGGAAAAGAGAGAATATATAGCCTGCTATATATAACATAGAAGAAAACCAGTGATGTTAGTGTTATGTCAACCAATAATCTTAGTGATGGTGAGGGGGCTTGGTGAGGGGGTTTATTACCCTGCCTGTAAACATTCTGTGAGAACCCATTGCAGGGTAGGGGGGACTAGATGATCTTTAAAATCCCTTCCAACCTAAACCACTCTATGATTCTATAATATCCACAGTGGATCTTCATCCCTCAGAACCTTCTGTCCTTCATTTTGGGGGAAAATATTTGATTTGAATATGTAAATCAAATGGGAGATACTCTTTAGAGAATTTTTGGAATTAAATCATTCTTGTAATGCTTATTGCTAATCAAAGTACCTTCTGTCAATGTCTGATGAACATCACACTTACTCTTTCAAGTAACTGTTCTGAAAATTTCAGGAGAGTGAACTTTTGAAAAAATGCTTTTATCCTATCTTAAGCTCAGAATTAGAATCCTCTTACAAGTTACATCTTGCAAATTTATTTTTTAAACATAATACATTGTTACATAACTGCTACTCTTGGCTATGTAGAAAATGTAATAAAACTGCTCATATAGGAAATTACAGTAGTCCAGCTTTTCTGCTGTTGGTTTTGCTGCAAATAGCTAGTCTTTGTTTGGCATACGGAGAAAAGGAGTTTGAATTCAACAAACACATACAGAGAATATACTTAGCAGAGCAAGGCTGTTATTTTACAACTATTGTAAATATTTCAGAAGCTCATTTAGTTGCCTGAAAACACAGCCAGTTAGAATTTTCCAATAAAGTTATATTTGCAGTATTAAAACTTAATTTCATCTGTTTTGGCAGATATGGAATTTCAGCTCGATAGAAGAACATCCACAAAAAGCAAAGATACAGAGTGGTCAGGGAACCAATGCAAGAGCAGATAATTAAGGTTAGATATCTCACATGTGAAAACCATGCCATAGTAAATTCACTACTGACTGGTTATGCCTGCACATGCATTTGGAAGGAAGGCTTTTTTATCTTTTGGAAGGACAATATTTCAAAGCCAAAACAGAAGATCTTCTCTGAATTTTTCCTCTTCATCCAACTTTATGTAATTAAGGCTATGAAAAGGGAAAAGTATTTTATTTATTCTCTTCTATGCTGATAGTTTGACTCCCTTTAAAAACTAAGTAACAGTACAACCATTTTCCAACTAGCTTTCTGTAAACATAGCTGTTGAGCTTTCTGACTATTGTCTATAACTTTGCATACAGATTGCTATAATTTTTTTGTGTTCTTTCCAGAAAAAGAAATTATGGTTTCAAATTTTCATTAACCCATTGGTCTAATTAGAATAATGAGCACACATTTCTTACCTATTCTGCTAGATATATTGTTTCCATCAAGTATTTCAATGCCATTTGTTTTCATGTGTTTTGTTGCAAAAAACTTTCCTCGGTTCTTATTTCTTTGTGATCATGAGTTGTGAACTATTAAGAAGGAAGCATCTACTTGCACTAACAGCACTAGATTGTTTTAAACATCGGCTGATGTATTCCTTTATCTCATGTAAAGGCTCCTAGGAATTAACAGAGACTCCTGTCCATTCATTGTTCCCTTACCCTAAGAGTAAATAACTCACTGGCACAGCATCCAAGGCTTTCCTCTCCTGCAGCTTTTGCACTATGAGAACTTCGGACTGGTTGAGCTAACTCTAGTGAATTATCTGGAACTGAAAAGGACGCCCTACTGACCTGGATGTCACAAGGTGCTATGAGACCATTGGAAAGCCGCTGTGATCTCCCCTTTTTATGTCTCTCCCGAAGTTGTACTTTCTCTTCTTAGCCACAGCAGTTCCCCAAAATGTGTGTCAGATAGTTCTTAGCTATGGAACTATTTTAATCTATGGTTCAGAGGGACGAGATGTTCAACTTTTTCTTCAGTAGAAGATTCTCAAGCATATGATGTGTTACATTTCAGGTATCTGCAATCTGCTGCAATTTATTTGTCTCTTAATAGAAAAAGCACTATGCAGAAAACTTATCCATTACGTACCACACAAAAAAGTCACTTAATGAAATAATCAGAAACACATTAAGCAATGTAAACAGTGTGCAAAATATGAATGTTCGCTAGTCGATCATGTTAAGTGCAAATGCTATTGTTGACATTACAGTTTTACAGAAGGCTTAGAAAATTAATATTGAGCCAGACATCAGGATTCTTCTAGTTCCGACAAAAGGTTTCTTGCTTGTAGAATCATTTTTAACTACTTTGTATGTTTAAGTGATACATGTTTCTTAAATGAAACTTTCGGGAATGGCAGATTATACTTTTATTTAAAGATCATGTGGCATGATCTGAAATTTGTACAGTCAAATTGCTATGTGTACTTGCATGATGGAGTCTTAAGGCAATGAAAACCTTAGAAATAAAATGTATCTTTAAAAGAAAGCAGTAATGAATGCCAGGTTTAATGGGAAATGTGATGATGCAGTTGCTTGGAAACCTCTCCAAAGGACTCTGCTGAGTTCCTATTCACAGCCCACTCCTCTGCACAGGTGGCATATTGGCTTTTGGTTATCACTGCTTAAAACACTGTCACCATTCCTTCAACCCTTACTGCTTTTTTATTCATCTCCTTTTGTTTTTTTGACATGATAGTCACAATTTTATTGAACTCAGGAATTCTGCTGCTTAGCATGCAGGACCAGGAGTAATTTGCAAAGAAAAGCCAGTACGTTATCACCTTCCTGGTGCTTATGACTGGTTTCTCATGAGTTCTTCAAAATTTTATTACTCAGTCTTTTTGTTTTCTGGGGGTCTGGAAAGGATTATTTTCATGGACTTTTGTCTTTCAAACAGGTGTATTTTTCTGTAGATAACATTTTAAGTAATGTTTGGGATCTCCTTCTGTCCTCTGGACAGTAATGTAGCTGACAATGGATTTACACTTGTTTATGAAATAATTATGAAAATTATTCTCATTTTACTTTTTCATTGCAATTTAAGAATTTAAATCAATTGTTTTCAAGCTGTTTATGTTCTGGACATACCACCACTAATATTTGGTACTGTCCTTTACCACTTTGTGACATCTAGTGACATGCTGTGCAGGGATTTGTAAAGAACTAATAAGTTCATAAAAAGATGCTGTTACTGAAAAGGGATGTTTCTTATGTATTCAGGTGGTGTTTCTTTGTAATTTTGTTGCCTGTTCATTATTTACCAGGGACAGGTTTGTGCCTTATTCCACAATACCAGCACCAAGGAATTGTCAGTGCTTACACTAGTTGCCACTTGTCAATAAGGGAAACTGAAAACTGTGAGATTTTTACTGCTATTTAAAGGCTTTTTGTTTTCCACATGAAAATATACAGGCTTAAGTGAAGAGTTAGTTTTCTTTGCTTCTTTGTTTGTTTGTTTGTTTAAAGCAGACTAATCTTGCTAGCTAACACAGCACTTTCATGACAGTGCCACAGAATGGAAATGAAATATTTTGCAGAGTTCACAGGATCCTACAATTTTTATTTTTTTTTTCTTTAAAGGAGATATGATGGAGGAAGAAAATGAAGTAGCTTTGAACATGTATAAAGGAACATTCTTCAAAGTTAGAAAGGCAGCACAGGAAGAAAAATGATTTTCAGATATTTAGGTAATGGAAGGTAGTTAGCATTTATAGGCTAACTGAAAATCAACCCCTCAAAGTTATTGTAAGGGACTGAGCCAATGGAAAATTTCTTACTTCAATTAGGTTTAATTCAAGTTTTGTGAAAGGCCCAAAATGAATATAAGTAAAATTAGGAAATGAGAAGTTTCTTTTCCATATTCCTGCCTTATCAGGAATTGCCTTATTATTGTTAATTTAATCTCTGCTGAGCTGGTTTGGGAAGAATGTGTGTATGTGTATGCATTTTCCTCACAGTGAGTATTTATGACAATTTAAGAAAAAAAACATTTTTGGAATTTCCTCAAAGAATGTTAGTGTTGAGATACAGCTGTATATCTATTTCTGCCTCAGCTGGAAAAAGTTATAATTGGTGATACAGATACTAGAGGCTTTCTATGTCATTTTTATGTCAAGCAATGACATCTTCTAGAGAAAAGATTTTTTAAAAAATTAATAATATGCCCAGTAAAAATTTGTGCGGAATATATTTATCCAAGAATATTCAACATATTTTCATTGTTGTGGTTCATGCAATGAAACAAACCACAACTAAAAATCTGAAGTTGTGAATGCTGCTCAAAGATGAAAAATTCTTTCTATTGTATAAAGAAAAAGTAACCAAAAATCCCAATTCTAAAAGATTTTATTAATGTCTAATTAACAAGACAATAGTTAACTAATTAGTCTAATTAACAAAAGATTTTGTTAATGTCTAATGCTCACCCATGGAATCTAGCAGTCTTATAACCAAAGAATATGTAATACTGACTAACATCAACTAGCATTGATGCAGTTTGAAAAGCAGCAATTAAGTTTATAAGTACCATACATCGTCTTAGCTTTCTGCTGGAGGCAACTAAAAACCAGAAAAAATAAAGTAAAAAGGGCTTTGGTAGATGTGTATGTAAGCTGTTTATCTGCCTAATGCTTAAAGAAACAGCAGAGTTCTACTTGTTAAAATCAGAATTTCCCAATGTTGTTTAAGAATTAAATTATAGAGAAGTGACTATTGAAACAGTCTCTTCTTTAAAAAACTCATTGCTGAAAGTAGGCTGTTTCCAATTCATGAGATAACACACTCCAGTTGGTGTTAAGAATTTGGCTTCTTAGAATTATGCCTTTTATTTTGTTTTTCAATTTAAAGCCTAACCAAATATGTTGCAGTATCTCAACCTCAGGCATACTTATTGCAGCAGTGAAGGCATTTTCTGTGGACTTGCTGTAGGATCCCCCTTTTTTATTTTCTTCTAACTTGCTTATTTTGTTTTTACAACCAATTTCACTACGGTGACATTTTCTAAAATAGTCAATTGCTGAGGCATTCACCTGCAACAGGGGACATGAAATGTTAAGTATCTGTTTTGAATCAGTCATATGAATGATGTGAGGCAGATTTTCCAACCTCCCAGAAAACTTCCAAAGGCGTTAGGCACAAGCTCCTCTTTACCGGTTTTAACTCTTTCAGTTTTCTTTGTTTGAGCTTTTGATTTTTAAAATTAAGGAAAGACAAAAGAACCTCCTCCTGAAAGAAAAGGGTTGGAAAACTCCAGGGAGAGCCCATGTAAGATCTGATTTGTTGCTCATATTGCTGCAAAGAGGCAATGGCTCATGCTGGGAGCCACCCCTCCCTTTTTTTTTTTTTTCCTTCTTCTAGCAGTAAGTACTTTCTGGTATCTCAAAGACAGTAGCAGACTTTACTTTCTAGGCATTTGCCACAAGCGATGTAGACATCAGCCAATTTTGCTTATGCCTTTAAGCTGGACCTGAATCTCTGAGAATAAATGTACATAAGAATGGCTTCCACAGTGGCATCACATGTTTAAAATGCAATCCTTGCTATTCCTTGGTAATAAATAAATAATTGTTCTCCTTGTTGACTTGACAACTTAAATGAGTGATATATGCATGGAACAAAAGAAGGATTTAGCTGACTGAACTGTTTCTTATTGATATTCTTGTATTTATTGAGGCTTTCTTTGATAATTTCAAGCTTTATAGCTACTGCATGGTATAAATATGTATAAATACATACGAATACATAAATATATACATATATATGCAAATATATGCATGTATATATTAGTATTTCTTTCACAGTTATCAGCAGTATCATCTTTTGATACATGGTCAAAAAAGATGTGTTTGGATCTGCTTTCACAGTCAGAACCTACTTAGTGAATTTGTAATTGCATAGTAAGATCCTGAGGTTCCTTGGACTGTATTTATTAGCCTCACACAGAGCAAGGAGCTGACTCTCGCTAGTACCCTGCAGGCTGAAGATATCAGCTTCAGGATTTCCTGCGGCATCAGTTAGTGCAGTGGCTGAGAAATGAGATTTTGATTTCAGAAAGCTTGACTCCAGTCTGCAGCAAAATGTGGTATAACATATATCACTTTGTGATATTTACTCATTATGCTCCTGAAAAATTAACCTTCAATTCTAGCTTCTAAAATTCTAAGGATCCATATTATTTATAGCTGCCAGTGGTCATGGTACTTATTTAAATTTTAAACTTGACTACACATGTTAGCATTGCACTAAATTTAACTCACAGAAATCCCATATTTCATATTTAAATTTCTACATTGATAAGCAATTTATTGCCTAATTTTTCTGAAATTGTATGTGAATGTAGGTAAATGATAGCCCTTCACCCATGGTGCTAAAATGCTAAAGTTTGTTCACAGCTAATGAATGAGCAAACATATTAATTCTTGTATGTTTCTCTATGTGTATAAATATTATTATAAAAAATAAGATACCACAAACTGTGGTCAAACCGTGTTCTCTCAGTCCCTCATCTTTAATAAAGTCATGAGTGCAGTAGGTTTGTGCTTAGTTCTCAAATGTCTTGAAACGTAAAGCTATAAGATGGATTCTAGATGAAGTCATCATTGTTTAAGTAATTCTTCGCATAATGTGCTCTTTTACACCCCTGCTATTTCTTATTTCTAACCTGTTCTCTTCTAAGATGAAGGTATTTTAAGATACTGCTTTCAAAAAATGTCTTGGATACTTAGTAACCTGAGTGTCAGTGAAAGTGCAAAAGATTTACAGCCTCTTTTGAAATCAAAGCTTGTACTATGTGGTTCCTTTTGAGAATTATTTCAGTTGCTGTACAGTGCTGTGATTAACAGAGGTCAATATAAAAACCACATTGGTTTCATCTGGGTCTTTATTTATATTATTAAAGAATGATTGATCACAGCCTGGGGTTTTTTGCCCCATTAGATAAGAATATTTTTGCATAAAATGCTATAATGAATATAGATAGCATAGATAGATTCTACTGTCTAACTTGACTAGGCAGAAAACTTGGCCTCCCTTTCCCCTTTTAGCACATTGCAATGTGAGATGTCAGTCCTATCAACCATTCCAGAACAAAGCTGATAATTATCATGGCTAGATGACACCCGTGTAGTTATATGGGGAATTAATAAAATGTTTAGTCCCTGCTTTCACTAGCTGCTCATGCCACTTAATCCCCCAAGGACACAAGCAATAGAAATGAAAAAACTTTTATTCACATCTTAGAGGTGAGGGCTAAGCCACAACCTGTGATCCACCTCTCTTGCTTCCTAATAACATTTGTTTCTGATTTAGTGAAGAAGATATGTTCATTTGAACTTGCTCGTAGGACTTCAGCTCATCTTAAAGGTGGTTACAGGAGTCTCTGCTGGTTCCTCTTGTGCACTCTTAAGTTCCACTGTTGCTCTTCCTAAGATGATGAGCAGATTTGTTTTTAATTAGTCACTCGTTGCATTGTGAATCTGTGGAATTAATAAATGGAAGCAAAACTAATGAAGAAGGGCATTATTTTCTTTTTCCTGTTTGTGGGGAGGAGAAATAGCGTATACAATGAAAAGAAAAAACTAGATGTTGTTTTGCAGGATTAGTGAAAAAATCACACTTTTTTCATAAAATAAATTGATCAAAGTTGTTTCATTCAGGAGGTCTGTTAGAGTTTTAACAGGGAGTTAATTAATTTTCAATAATTCGAACTAAGGCTCCAGGGTTAAATGTTGTGTATGCATGTGTTTGTTTTATGGTGAATTTAGTTCATGTATTTTTTTCAGGAACAATAGATAATTTTTGATGCATTAAATTGCTCACAAACACTGTATTCAGCTTTTCCCCAATGCCAGTATTATGATTAGTTACTTCAAGGTTTCAGCACCAATATGAAATAGTGTTTCTTCTTTTTGCTACTTTAGGAAGCAACCACAGAAAGACAGAAAATGAAAGCTCCTATTCCCAACTTGATTCTCTTGTATGCTACTCTGACTCAGAGCTTGAAGGTTGTGACCAAAAGGGGATCAGGTAAGTAAATCTTCATCTTTGTGGTTATGATGGGGTTTGGAAAAAAGTGCAAATGTATCCTAAGATGTTGTTATGGTGGCTTGGAACACAGTTAAGAGGATTTCAAAATCTGCAGCAGAAAAAGTTAGTAGCGTCTATGTATTTTTATACTATATTGTATCCAGTACTTGATGAAAAAAACCCCAAAATTTTAAAATCAGATATGTAATGGGAAATCAATGTCATAATTCATCTGCTGAAGGACAGTTATTCCCAGAACTACTTCACTTACTTAAAAGACTTTGTTGTAGTCAGTGTTGTTAATGTGATTACTAGATTTATCTGTTTGACTATATACTTTATGGCGAAGAATCTCTTGGAAATTAAAATCATGAAATTTTGGTTTAGGCTACTGATTTTTGTAATACAACAAATAGATCAAGCACATTAAATTTAATAACCATGAAAAGTGAACAGCAAAATGTGTTGTTGAAAGGGTTGCCTGATACATGGTTGAAGAGTTTAATTCATCAAAGAAAATACAGGCAGTTTTTCAGAAACCAAACAGAGGGTGACATGTTTACCAAACATCTTTCATACTGTTACTATAGATGAATTCTTTTCATATGTAAATAAAGGGAACATCAATACTGAGACAGTTGGGTGGTTCATTTTTGTCTGTCACCCTGAAATTCTGATTTTCCCCTCTTTCACTTTCATTGGATAATGAAAAAAAGTATAGGATACTACTTCTGTAAACAGTCTTGCTCTAGGGCACTAAAGGACACTAAATCCTTAGTGGAAGTGTCATTCACATGTTGGTGGAATTAGTTACATTTGTTGTTACTAGTCATTTTCCTTTTGGCTTTGGAGTGTTTTAGGTAGCTTTTGTTGTACTGTTTCAACAGTCTGGCTGTGATTCATTTTTATGTTTTTTTAAATCTGTTTCCAACTGGAGTTGGTTGGTAGTTGTAAACTGGTGATTAGGTTGGACACAGGTCGTTATCCATTTTGCGAAACAGCTTGAAGTATAGCTCATATTTTCAGTGGATTGCATTTGTAACAACATTATGGAACTGATGTCTCCAGTATTTTAGCTACTGGAAATGTAGATAAGGGAAAGCAAATAAGGAGTACCACTATAAAGTAAGGCATTCCTCAACCAAGTCTTGAGAATAAATTATTGTTGGGGTTATTTAAACTGGAATATGTGGACTGTGTGCAGAACAAAGGAGTTGGTGATGGGTTGATGTGCTTGTAATACAATGTTGAAGCTTAGATAGATATTACAGATATCCTTTGAATGTGTCTGGGTGAGATTGTTCTGTTTAATTAAGATTTAATGCTTGTAAGCTTTATGTTGAGGCCCCTTAATCCAAATTTAATATAAACATTATTGTTCATCTTGCAATAACTTCTACAATGACGTCCATTTTTAAGGAACTAAAAAAAAAGCCAGTGGTCGGATATCTGTTCTTGAATTTGACAATATTAAGAGCTTGGGTTATCTTTGCATTTATTTAATCATTTTTTTTCCTGTATCCTCTTCCTATGATTAACCAATACAAAGAAAAGTGGTAATTATACATTTTAATTTCTGTTTGGGAAAGTAATAAAATTGCTGTCCAGCAAAAGAAAAGGCATACAATACTTTTAAAGATGTACAGAATATGTTCTCATCATGATGTTGTAATAAAAAGGAAAAACTGTAATAGGAATCTTTGGATCATACCTTACTGTAACATGGGATTATTGGTGTTTTCACATGAGATCTACATATTCTGTATATAGTTTCAATTAGCTGTATCACCAAGACAGCTGTTCATCATACTGTATGTGCAAAGGAAAAATCTCAGATTTAATAAAATCTCAGGTCCTGCTGCCTTTGGTTGTGTTTTTTAGTGACTTCAGACTTGAAGAACTTCTACAAAAGCAGGTGGAATGTAATAACATGTGTGTGATGATGCTTGGCTTGTTTTTGTTGTTGTGGTTTGGTTTGGTTTGGTTTGGTTGGGTTTGGTTTGGTTTGGTTTGGTTTGGTCTGGATTGGTCTGATTTGGTTTGGTTCTCCCTGGGTGCTCAGGAGGCCTATTTTGTAATCCTGAAGTGTCTCTACAAAGAAAGCCTTATTTACTCTAACAGAAGTTTTAGGAAAATAAGATTCACTTACCCATACTGTGAAAATAGAAATGTCTTCCTAAAACTAATGCTACTTATAATTGGAAGTCGAGAAAAAAAATCA
Source organism: Gallinago jamesoni (assembly GCA_025769975.1). Lineage (NCBI taxonomy): Eukaryota > Metazoa > Chordata > Aves > Charadriiformes > Scolopacidae > Gallinago > Gallinago jamesoni. The sequence goes on along the minus strand of JAOQGH010000001.1, from coordinate 121,852,661 downwards.
ACTTGGAAAATAGAACTGGAGTTTTATGTGAACATGTTAACCAGAGGCCGAGAATGATGAAGACATGGCTTACGTCTCTTTAGTCAGTTCTACATGAGAATTCACTTTGTCCTTGAAGTATCAGCATTAAATTAAAATGAACAGTAAAATAAAGATGTTGGTATATGTTTATACTTACGAGATGATACAATTATAAATATGGAGTAGTAGTTCTACCTTTCAAAGATTTGTTGCTTTAATGTACTTCCTTCTCTGTCATGAATTAAAGGAATGCATTAAAAGTAAAGAAGTTGTTGCATTAATATGCTAAAGAGTTGTCCTAATTGTGACTTATTCCTTCTAATTCACTTTTGTTGAGCTTATTTCTAAGTACCAAAGCTGAAAACACAAATCTTGTGTTCTTCAGTATTTTATGTTAAAGAGATTTATCCTTGGAAATATGTCTTTTCTATACTGTCTGGTAGACTTTTCCTGCTAGAGAACTTCAGTTCTTTTCTTTTCTAAGTTTTTTATCAGCTCTGCTAAAAAGATAGTGATTAATAAAAGTTCGAGTTTCTCCATCTTGTAGAAATACATTTCCAACTACTTTTGTGATGTGTCAAGAACATGAAAACTTACCTGCAGAAAGTCAGTGAGGTTTCACATCGTGCCAAAAATATGGAACAATTTGTAGGCTAAATTCTGGTTTTATTTCTAGAAATGGATAACAATTATGACCATTTACTGCCTTTCAGGTTTGAAGTTTTATCATATAATTAGCTGTAAGTGTAAATAATTAGGATCAATATGATATTCTTATCTTTGGATCGATTGAAAAACAGGTTAAAAAAAAACATTGCAAGAGAGAACTTAGGTTGAGCTATGTAGGATTAAAGCTGTAGTCGTGAGAGCTGTCCTTTTGCAAAACACTTAGATGACATTACTTAAATGCAGTCCTTTAATCTTTCTACCACTGTGTGTTATTAATCAGTTAAATATAGTAATATAGGGCGAAGGGAAGAGTATTAATCAAATATTTATTACATTAGCAGGAAAATATGCTTCAAATTATCTTGCTCACAGCTGTGTGAAGTACCTGTTTAACACTTTGTCTTGTATGTATGATTCTGTTTCTGACAGAAGATACAGCTTTTTATTCCCAGTTAATATTTTAAATGATTTTTGTAATGCAGTGAACAGTTTCAGATTACTCTTTAGCATGGAATGCATTTATTTTACATTTAGAGCATGTAATAACTGTTTGTTACATGAGAATGGCTGGATGAGCAGTTCCAGTAATTATTCCATTAATAAGTGGGATGATGCAAGAAGCTTCTTCCTATATCCACATACGTGAAAACTAAGTTATACTTAAGCACACATAAACTTTTCCTGTCAATTACAGTTGAACGCACAACACTTGCAAGTTGTAATGCCTTCTCAAGCAAGAAAAAAGATCTTTTGCCTTAAGCTTTGCCATTCCAACGGCTGACTTCAGAGCAGATCTAATCGTTGTTAAGTGGGTATTTTCAATGTTCTGTGAAGTTCCCATAAACTTCTGGAGAGGCTTCAGAGCCTGCAACAGTAGCTGCAAAGATGAACTTTCATTTAGCACATAATGGATATCAGATGTGATCCGCTAAACAGGAAGCTGACTCCTGCACTACTTCTCAGCTTTTTGAAGTATCTCAAAGCATCTCTCTTCATGAAAAAATTCCTCTATTTGAGCACCATGTCCTGCTTGATGCAAAGGAAGAATAAAAACTTAAAGCCTATGTATTTTGTTCAGGGCATGGTTTTACTGGAATTGGCTTAAACCTCAAAAGTGTTGGATATAATACGTGTTTTTAGCGTGATGCTGAACTTCACGTAAATTTACATATGCTTAAAAAGTGCGTAGATTTACTTCTTGTGCAGTCCACTGAGCATCTGTTGCTCAATGCGGTCCTTGATAGTATTTTGATAACTTTATGGTAATGTATTTCTAAATGTTTCTTTCCGTGATTTTTCCTGAAATGATTCTTTTTCATACTTTGAGCTAAATTGTAAATATCTTTTTTAGCCATGTGATTTTACATCCTTGGAAACTTAGGTTTCTTGAAGTCTGTTTTTTTCAGTTGAGTAGTATTTGATCACTTACTTGTGGTGAAGAGTTTTTGCTTATGAATTATTTAATATTCATCAAAGAGGAAGTAGGTTAGGAAAGAGAGCCTCATGCTGATCTGTACAGATTTTTTCCCTATAACATGTATGTTAAATAAAATACCTGAACACTGCATTGCCATCTGGTGGTTTTTTCCAAGGATGCTGAATAGACAAAGGAAATAAAGGGTGGTTTTTTCGTTAAAAAACAAATCTTTTAAAAGAGACAATAGGGGTAAAAGGATGTTAAAAAAATATTACATAAAGAATTACGACTTGATCAGTATAATTAAACAGTGTAGTGGCATATCATACACTCACATTGCCTAATAGCAATAGTATTGCCTTGTTTCAAAAAGGTGAAAGTTGCTATTACTGTGTGTCATTCTCTGTTTTTCTACAGATTATTATACATCATGAGTTAATTAATTAATAATCCATGTTCAGTTCTGCTATTGTGAATGGAAATTTTCTTTTCCAGGTCAAATTTATTCTATGATGCAATAATTTAACTGGAAGGACAATCTTTCCAATGATTCGTTTATTAGGATATTTATGAGAACCTTCCCATCATTATGATGAAATTAAAGTCTATAGATGTATTTTGTCATGTTACTTTTGTCATGTTAGTCATTTTTACTTTCTAGTATTTCTGTGCCTTAGCTATTAAGAATGAATATGGGTGGTTCTAGTTGTTGTACTTGTATGATCAACATTATGAAAAAAGGAAGTAAAGAGCTTTGACATTGTGACATGGTATTTCTGAATATTAGTTTGTTTTGTAGGAGCAAAATATGAATTTTAATTAGGTGAAAATAATTCCAGAAATTTATTTTTTTTTGTTCTAAAACTAGTGCAGTTCTGAAGAGCAGACAGGAATTATATACCAAAAATCTCAAGTAGTTATTCTGTTTGAAAAATTCTGCACTAATTAGAGCTATAAGCCAATATTTTTCTAAATTATGTCCTTCTATGAATTTTTATGCATTATTTTTCATGTAAGAGTTAGTATATTTTAGAGAATAATAACGGATGTATAAAGGATATTTCAGCACGAACAAGACAGTTTTTCCTTTTCAAAAACGTTTCTAACTGGAAAAGGACCACGTGATCTGTACAATGTGGGCCTTAACATCAACAAAGCCAAGATTTTACACTTCATGGCAAATGTCATAATGAGAACTCAACAGTATAGCAAAATAAATATAAATGAAAAATAAAATCTGTAGAATGAAAGTTTTTCACCTGTGCTATGTGTAAGGAATATATCAATGGAAGTGAAGGCAGCTTGAGAATTCTTTTAAGGTAGGCAGAAATTTTGAATTTAGGTTACTTGTTTGTATCTAGTGATTAAGTTCTTACTATTTTACAGAAGACAATTTAATATATATGTCTAGAATCCAGGTTAAGTGACAAAATCACTTTGAGAAATTACACATAATTAATTGCTGAAGCTTAGTAGGGGTCTGGTACCCAGTATTTGAGCATCTGTATGTTTTATTTATTTATTTTTTATAACCCCTCTGGGTGATACTTGGTGTCCTAAGTACATAATACTACATAAGTCATCTTATTCTTTGTGTTTTTCATTCAGTGATGCCATTCTCTTTTTCATGCTGGCTGTGTATTAGCTAAGTGGGGGTTTTTTTGGATCCTTGTCAAAAGGTGATTAGTTGATGAATTTCGTATTGGATCTGATATGCACTGAATAGTAATCAGATTGTTCAAAAAATGAATGAATAGACATATATCTGTTGTTCCTTCTCTTATACAATTTATAGGCAGAACTTTCACATATACAGTTCTCCAAGTACACTGAGCTTGGAGCAAAGCATTTACAGCAATTAAAGGATATGCTTTTTGTAAACCATAGGAGCTCGTGTCAATTGGTATTAATGACCCTTAGCTGTTTTTTTCACTCTGTTACAGAATTTGGTTTTCCATTATTAATTGATGAGGCTTGTGGCTGGTTGGGTGGTTACCTGAAATAATATTTAGAGTATAATTATGTCTATCTGATGTACAAGATTAACCTCTCTGAGCAAGTATTTTTTAAGCTGAAACCATTAAGACTACTGTTATTACTTCAAAAACCTGTTTCTGTGTCTCTGTTTGGTACAGTGAAAATCAGTCCTGAGCTAAGATGTATCATAGATAAGTCTATATATATATACTATATACATATTCTATACTATACATAGATACTAGGGACCTTTCTTACTGCAATTGGGGGATGAGAATATTTTTGCATCATGACCTGATTAAGAAATGAATCTTATTTCATATGAGGATTATTTCAAAAAACTCATTTTGAATTGGCATATAAATATGCAGTCTTCTTTGTGGTTGGGCTAGAAGACTAAATTGGGAAAATTGTGAAACATTTTTCTTTTTGAGGGAGAAGAGGGAGAAAGATGAGGGAAACCTTTGCAGTTAAAACCACAATGGAGATAAACACAAAATCACGTTCATTCTCATATATAGAATCACAGAATCATGGAATGGTTTGGGTTGGAAGGGACCTTAAAGATCATCTAGTTCCAACCCCCCTTCAATGGACAGGGACAACACCCACTAGACCAGGTTGCTCAAAGCCCCATTCTGCCCGGCCTTGAACACTTCCAGGGATGGGGCATCCACAACTTTCCTTGGCAACCTGTTCCAGTGGCTCACCACCCTCACAGTAAAGAATTTCTCTCTGATATGCAATCTAAATCTACCCTCTTCCAGCTTGTAAAATGTCCCCCTCCAGCTTTTCTGCAGGCCTGTTTTAGGTACTGGAAGGCTGCTACAAGGTCTTCCCAAAGCCCTCTCTTCTCTAGGCTGAACAACCGCAACTCCTTCAGCCTGTCTTCATAGGAGAGGTGCTCCATCCCTCTGATCATTTTCGTGGACCTCCGCTGGACCCATTCCAACATATCCATGTCCTTCCTGTGTTGAGGACTCCAAAGCACTCAGCACTCCAGGTGGAGTCTAACAAGTGCAGAGTAAAGGGGCAGAATCACCTCCTGTAACCTGCTGGCCATGCTCCTCTTGATGCAGCCCAGGATGCAGTTGGCTCTCTGGGTGCCAGTGCACATTGCCGGCTCATGTTAAGCTTCTCATCCACGAATGCCCCCGAGTCCTTCTTCTCAGGGCTGCTTTCTAGCCATTCCCTACCCAACCTGTATTTATGCCTGGGATTGCCACATCCCAGGTGCAGGACCCTGCATTTGATTGGTTGAAATTCATGCGATTTGCATGAGCCCACCTCTCCAGCCTGTCCAGGTCCCTCTGGATGGCATCCCTTCCCTCCAGCGTGTCGATCGCACCACCGAGTGTTGGTGTCATCAGCAAACTTGCTGAAGGTGCACTCTACCCCACTGTCCATGTCTCCAGCAAAGATGTTGAACAGCACTGGTCCCAGTATGGACCCCTGAGGAACACCACTCGTCACTGGCAGCTTATTGGACATTGAGCTATTGACCACAATCCTTTGAGTGCGGCCATCCATCAAATCCATGTTTCCAGTTTTGAGACCAGGATGTTGTGCGGGACAGTGTTGAATGCGTTGCATAAGTCCAGGTAGACGACATCTGTTGCTCCACCCTTGTCGACCAAGTGTGTGGCAGTATCATAAAGGTCACCAAAGTTGTCAGGCACTTTGTGAAGCCATGTTGGCTGTCTCCAATCACCTCCTTATTTTCCAGGTACCTTAGCAGAGATTCCAGGAGGATCTGCTCCATAATCTTGACAGGAACAGATATAGACATATTTCATATGTCTTGTCTATTGAATTCTTCTGTATAGATTTTATTAACACTAATATTCTTCCACTTTTTATCCTAAGAATAAAAGATGTTTTAGTTTACTTATTGCACCGTTTATGTTCTGATTTAAAGGTAGTTGTTCGCATTTTAGTCTGTAGTAAAATCAGCATGTATAGTGTGTCATTGGGGGTGGGTGTTACTTGCTTTCTTACTTGCACATTTCTTTTAAAGACAGAAATTTTTCAGCAACAATATCCTTGAATATATAGTAATAGGGTTAACTGACATGAATGCTTATAATTGCTGGGAGGGAGGTCTAGATGATCTAGAGATGTGAAGACTGTGTAAATGCTCTGCTGCCTTCAACCCTTTCACTCCATCCTGAACTTTTGCTACCCATCGGACAGAGCCATGGGGCCTCCTGGAATTAATATCGCTCACTGAAAAATTCTATGGCTTGCTATTTCTACATAGTACCCAGGTGTTAAAAGGGCGATTAGTGTCCTTGAGCACCTTATTTAGACAGCAAAAGTGTCTATATCCTCATCTTGCAGCCAATTCTGACAAAACCATTTATGCCAGTTTTGGTATGATCCTCAATTTCTTTCTTCATTTATGAAGGAAAAACACCACCTGATTATTCTTAGGAGAAAAGGCATGACTTGCTTATTGTGAAACAAGTTAGACTGGAAGAAAGTAGGAGTTAAAAAATTAAAAATTAATTTATTTAGAAATGTTTTGCAAATTCAGGAAATTAGAGAGTTCCTTTAGTATATGTTTCTGAACCTGTTTTTTTTTCCTACAAAAATGGGAAGGATGTATTTTTCTTTAAAAGAATGGTCTTTTACAATATTGCATGCTTCTTTAGCCACAGAAAACTTTAGGTGTTGCATTGCTATGGAGTAATTTTCAATGAATAGTTTTCATTTGAAAAACCGTAACAAATAGTCTTATTGGAAAGAACACTAGTTTTGCTAGTGAGCTTAAACACGTGCTTGGTCATGGGGATGATTCAGCTCCAATTGTGTCTACTTTATTTTTTTAAGCTAAGGATACTGTTCAATATGTCAGATGAACAGCAATGATGCAGATTGTTTACTATCAGTGGTTGGAGGCTATATTATAAAGAAAGAAAGGAACACAGTTCTGTGCTGCTAGAGGATTTGGGCAATAAGGAATGATTGCATTGCAAGCATAAATCCTCTGTGACACATTACTTGTTTTGGAGATACTGTGGAAGCAGTAACTGTTACTTGTCCTGTGAGCATTTATGAACAGGATGGCTGGCATTTTAAAAATAGTTATATGACCTTTTGTTGCTGCTAGGATCTGTACTGATACTTTTCAGAGTCCTAGGAGATGTTGAATAATACCACAGTATGTGAAAAGACTGTCTGTGCAGTAGCAAAGGGTCAATGTTTTATAGTGTGCAACACATATTAAGAAATGACTAATGATAGTAAAGGAGATAAAACAAAATGTAAAGCCAAAAGGACAGTAATAGATATTCTTACATAGTTGGGTCATTGAGTTTTAATAGCTGTTTAGAATGACTCTCTGCTTCCACAGTCCCTGTTTTCCCTGGGGAATTGTTAGCTGTTGTTTCACTGATTGGCATCTGTTGGCAAATGGCCTAAAAGATGTAAAAGAACAAGTGACCTTTGATCAAAAATAGCTGTTGCAGAAGATCTATTTATTTGAATATTATGCTGTCAGTTTTACGTAGAATAATGACTGTTGAGAATAAGGAGACAAAAAATCCTCAAGGACAAGTAATGGCCATCTGATAGATTTGTCTTTTTTATTTAAGTGTACTCAGTTGTGAAATATTAATAAAAAATAGAAATAAGGGCTATGATAATAAGTTTTGCCCATAAGAATATGTTTTGTTGCTACACTTAAAGCAAATTAAAATTGATGAAATCTGTCCTAGATTCAGATACTGACTTGCTCTTTCTGAAAGATGGAGGGAGAAAGTGCTATCAGTGCTGCATACACAGATATATGGGAAGCAACTTAGCATGAAAAGGTCGTCCTTTAGATTGCAGTACTGAAATCTTTGGCCATTCTTGCTCAGACTTGTTTTTGCTGTTATAATCCTTATTTCAAATGCAAAATGCAAAACGTCCATCCTCACTTTAAGATTTATCTTTTTATGTGTTTTTCAAAACAGTTTTTTTGCAATTATAAGGAGAATTATCAGACTGCTACAATGGTAAATTATGGCAGTTATTTTAGTTGAAAGATGAGTGCTTCTGTAATTTTTGTGCCTTGCTCTGAACAGTTAACTCATTTCAGGAAACTGTAGAGTGTACAGATGCAAAGCAGACAATTGTGTTGAAGCAATCTGCAAATTCATTCATAAGAGGAATCCATAAATTACTCTTTTTCATCCTTGTAAAAGGAGCCATTTTTATTCTCTTTTAAATCAATTTTGATTCCAATTAAAATAGTTCCAACTGATAATTCCAGTTTTAATTACAGAATCATTTAGGTTGGAAGGGACCTCTTAAGATAATCTAGTACAACCCCCCTGGCTCAAGCACTGTCAGCTACAACAGGTTGCTCAGGACCAGCAAACCTTTTAGAGGCTATATGTACATGCTGTAGTCCCTGACCCTCAATTTTTCCCAGATCAGAACTTCCCTGAACATCTCTCTTATCATGGGTTGCCTCGTCTCCTTGTGGAAATCGTGGCATGTTTAAGCTTATAGTTCTGAATTGCTCTAATGCGGAGTTGCAACACACCAAGGAAACACCTGGAGCTCTTCTAAAATCTGACCTACCTGGAAGCAGCATTAGTTAAAATTACTTGGTACCTGTTCAGGAAGTTTAGTTTCTTTCACAGTAAGATTATTTATTTCTTGGGAATTGCAAATGTATTTGGGCTCTATTGCAACATAAGCCAATTATTGAGGATTGTGTGGAATGCATGGAAAAATGAGCATACGTACTGTGTGTTTTACCATTCCCTTGCCACCTCACTTTTAAGCCTAGTTAATATCCTTGGTAGTATAAGAAACATAGTATTTTCTTATTGAAGAAGTAATTGGCCAATACTAGGCATACTACCTTCATGCACTTTTATATGATTCACTATGATCTTTTTTTTAATGTGGTTTGTTATAGTAGGTAGAACAAAGACAGTGACTTGGGATATGAAAAATTAAAGAGCAGGCCATAAAGTCAACTTTTCTTTTCCAAGAAAATTAGCAACATACATTGGTTGCCCAGATAAGATGAGTGCAGCCTGAAGTAAAGCTGTTGTTAATACTGTTTTTTTTTTAAAGTACAAGACCAGCTTGTCTGAAACTCCAAATTTTCTGCTCATTATCATTGGCTGCATAGCCCAGAGTGAATCCTGAAGGCAAAACAGAGAGATGGGTAAGGAACAACGCAAAATCTCTCTATATATGTATGCATAGATATCTGTGCCATGATGGAAGTCTCAGTTCCTTCTTATGGATACTGTTAAGCTGTTGCTTAGGTGATTGTCTGGGTGAGGCACAACAAAGGAGGATGAAAAACATGGTGCAATACTTCCAAACTCTGAGCACTTTCTAATCAAACAGGCTGAGACAAGTATGACAAGGAGTTCACCTGCCTAATGCGTATCTTGTGATTTCACAAGAGGCCTCCTGGAGGCCAACAAATGCCCTGCTTTCATCCTGCTGACTGGGCCAGACCACGTTAAGCACTTTGCAACAAAATAACTTTTTTGTAGTGTTGGTTTATTTTTGGCATTATTTTAAATATAATTTATATTTTTATAATTTGAGGGACAAAATAAAATTTTAAGCTTTGTATTTTTCTAGGAAATTGAATAAGGGTAGTAACAGAACATTCTGCTTGGTTAATAAACATTTTTTGAAACAATTATTCAGCAGAGTTGCAAGCTGGTATAATTTTACTAATATGCATGCATTCTTTTTATATTATAGTATTTGTTGTAAAGTTTTAGGAAAATGTGACTATTAATGGATGAAGTAGGAAGCTTAAGACAGAAAGTCTGGGAAGAAATCATAGCAAACCATGTTTGTTACAAAATGCATCTTTTTGGGGAAAAGTAGCTGTGATGTCAAGGAGAGGAGGAAAAAATTGTGAAACACTTCAGCCAAAATGTTGCCCATAGCATAATGCCTTGAAGCATAGAATGTTTAACTTATTTAAATTTAGTTCCCTGATGACTTTGCACTAAAATTATTTTTTTTTCCTCCTATCCTGCTAAATGCTATACATTTATCTACTGTCTTTCCTTATGAGTACTTCAAATTACTATAAATACACTTCTCTAGCCATTGTTGTCCATCTTACAGGACACCTATCTAGGAACTTCATGCTAAATCCACTTATTCATGGATGAAAATATAGACATCACAAAACTTTTGAGGACCTTTGAAGAAAATACATGTGAAAACCTCATCTGCAGTCTAGAGGCTTGATGAGTTCATAGCAATTAAATCAATGCATGTTTTAGCAGTGCTTAGACTTTTGTGAGTGTGTGTTAGATTACTTATAATAAATAGTATTTGGTAAGTTCAAAATAGGAATCTTGAGAGTAGTAACATTGATAGTCCATTGCTAAGTTGCTGTATTGAGCCTCAGAAAACAACATCACATAAAACAGTTGTCAGAGGGTAAAACACTTGTTATTTACAAACCTAGGAAATTCATCATTAACACTCAAAAGGTTAATTTTAATAAAAATAGATTTCTTTGCTTCTGATTATTAGGAATGATAGAATAGGATGGCTTACATTTTTTAATTGTAACAATTTTCTGTATATATTTGAAATGTGTTCCATAAAAAACACTCTAAAATAATTCATATATAAGATCTGAGATAAGGAAAACACCTATTATTGCTTTTTCTCAAATTTTCTAAGTCAACAAATCCATAAGAAACATAGTTTAGTCTATTAAAATTTTCATTCATTCCCTTGAAAAGCTGCCAACTGTTACTATCATCTGAACTTTTTTTTTACAGTTCCTAGTGAAAATATTAGAGGTCTGTACCATGACATAAAAATAATGAGATGATTTAAAAAATAAAAAAAACAGCTGGACAAGGTGTCATCTAACAATCTAAAAATTTATCAGTGTAAGAGTTTACTACAACAATATCTCAAAATGCAAGAGCTCCCCCCCCTCCCCCAAAAAAACCCAAAACATATAAAAAGCAGATGATAATTCTTAGGAGGTAATGCACTAACTGAATTCCAGTGTGATTACACTTTTACAGTGCCTAGAGAAGCTGTTAGCTCTACTTCACAGTAAGATTCCACTAAAATGCAGCTGTCCTTGCTATCCTCTGACTAGTGAAATGCTATCTGTAATTCAGGACAAACTTAAGAGGACTGAGATTTTATTTATATTTAACCAGGTGGAGTTCTTTATTCATTCATGATTTTGTTTCACTTTGTCACTGTTAAGTAATGCCCATGTAATAAACCTGCATTTCAAAGTAGGTCATGCTATTCTCACACGTGTACAAAGCCAGCATTTTCCATGTGTGTTTGGTATTGAAGACAGTTATGGTAAAATACTGCTATTGATACCAAATGTAGAGTATGTCCTACACTTAGGACTCGCCATAATTCACTGAATTTCACTGAATTTTTAGAGTTGGAAGGGACCGTAGAGATCATCTAGTCCAACTCCCCTGCTGAAGC
>JAOQGH010000001.1:121804460-121841019 GCA_025769975.1 Gallinago jamesoni | reverse complement strand
AAAATCTCCAAAGAAGGGGACTCCACAACCTCCCTGGGCAGCCTGTTCCAGGGCTCTGTCACCCTCAGGGTGAAGTATTTTTTCTTTGTATTTGAGTGGAACCTCCTATGTTCCTATATTCATACCTATAAATGATATTGTTTTCAGTGGGGAGAATCATTCATTCATTTCAAACTGTGCTTGAACAAGACCATTCAGCAAAGCTGTTTTCTCACTATCAATGTATTGTGTTGAATCATGTGAAATTTTCCTTTCTGATAAGTCTAGCCATAACATCAAAAAAAAACCCAACAACTTAAGTCCTTTGCTAAGTCTCCAGAATTAATAACTGAGGGAGAGAAGAGGCTTCATTTATTTGTTTGGTTGGTTGATTGTAGTAATTCTCTGTGCCTCAGTCTTTCACTAAAAGCTAGATGAGGAAGAAATACATGTTCCATAGTACTTTAGGACTTTTTCCCATTTCCTTCCTTAAAAGTTATAGATACACAAGGTGAAAGATGTAACAAGGTATTGGTGGTTGCTCATCACTGAACAACAAATTGTTAGATGTTCCTGGGCTGAGAAACTTTAGAAAGGATTTGAAAGCTTGTTTTCGGTGCCAAGATACATTCATCAACTTCAAGGTATTGACAGTTGTGATCAACAGAGAGAGGCCTCTGTCTCCCACACATAATCTCCTACATACCTGTAGACAGTGCAACAACTATCCTCCTCAAAAACATTGCTGTTGAGAATTTTATTTCAGAGTTCTGATTTTTTTCAAGCAGAACTTTAGGTTTATTTAAACTGAAAATCACAGGAATCTAGTTTCCTGATAGAAACAGTTGCAACTGTCAGTAAGAGGAACTCTTGGAAGTGAATTACTGTGACACTCTGTGCCATGTAGTTTTAAACGTATCTGATTCTCTAATTGCTTACATCAAAGCTGCTTTGCTATGCTCTGAAAGCTTTGTAGTTCCTTTTATTTTTTTCCTACCTGCAATTATTAAAAAGACTTTAATTTAATTTATTTTTTATTAGGTTGATTTCATTATTATGTTCATTGAAAATAGCTCTTTATTTTCTCTCCCATTTGGCTGATCTTAATTTCTAGGCGAAATTTAATATGAAGGCTTTAAATCTTGTTTCCCTCTTACGGGAAAGGTCAGACATCAAGTTCCATCACACTTGAGAGAGCAGAATAATGTGTTATGTATGCTTTGTTCACAGTCTTTCACTGCTGTCATGAATTCTCGATGATAAGACATATGTGAAAGTAATTTCTGTTTATATTTACTTCCATCAAAGCAAAGGTGAACTTGCTTTTTTCCCCCCTTCTTGAAGACCTTTCTTGCTGGGCTTTAATATGTGCTTGTGGATTATTTTGGGGGTTGTATTTCTTTTTTATTATAGTTAGCTTTGTTTGACTTACAGGAACATAAACCCTAATCAAAATATGAATTATTAAAGTTGCCTGTGTATATGAAAAATAAACAAATATTGAATTGGTAAGATAATTTCCATTCGAGTGAGGTAAAAATGGAGAAAGTATTTAATCTACCACAAAATATTTAATTTTAGCTACTGTTAAATCTGAAGATAGTTTGTAATTTTGTAACTTTCATGAAAGTCATAGTGGTATGACAAGTACTTGTGGGATGTTATATTTTTTATTTTGTTCCATTTGTACTTGTGATGATTAGGTCAACTTTAAGATGCATTTTCCCATCAAAATACAATGGAAAACATTTACCTTATACCAGTTGATAAATTATGCTTATGGAAGAGAACTTTAAAGGTCATCTAGCCTGACCTCCCTGCAACTACATCATGTTGCTCTAAGACCCACCCAACTTGACCTTGAACACTTCCAGGGATGGGGTACACACATCTTTGGGCAACTAGTTCCAATATCTCACCACCTTCATTGTAAAAAAATTCTTCATGTCCAATCTAAACCTACCCTCTTTTCCTGTCACTGTAGGCCCCAGTAAAAAGTCTTTCTCCATCTTTCTTTTATGCCCCATTTATATATTAAATATTGCAATAAGGTTTCCCCAGAGCTTTCCCTTCTCCCGGCTGAACAACCCCAACTATCTCTGCCTTTTTTCATAGGAGAAGTGCTCCAGCCCTCTGATCATCTTTCTGGCCCTCTTCTAGACCCGCTCCAACAGGTCCATCTCCTTCTTGTGCTGGTGGCTCCAGAGCTGGATGCAGTACTCCAGGTGGAGTCTCACAAAAGTGGAGTAGAGGGGCAGAAGCACTTCCCTCAACCTGCTGGCCATGCTTCTTTTCATTCTTCTCAGGTGACTGTGGAGGTACTCCGCAGACTCAGTCCGCGACAGTGTCTTCTCAACATGAGTTACAATGGTGTTAAAGAAAAAAGCAACCTGATGCATAAGTAAACTATTGGAATATTCTTTGAGAAACTTTTCAAAAACACATAACGTAATGATGATAACTATAGATAAATATTCCCAAATATAGTAATTGTGGTAGAATTTACCACATTTTGAAAACATCAGCAAGAATTGCTCACAGGAGCATAATCATATAGTATCATATAGTGAAAGGAGAGGTGTATGCCACTTTGTTCTTTTACTTCAGAAGAAACAAAATGGTGAATTCCCCATCGATTATAGATGTTAGGGATCACCTATATATTTTTAAATAGCCTGAACTTGTATATACTTTCTTCCAATAAATGATTATGGCATTGTATTGCCTTAATTAAGCATGGAAAGTGCAATAGTTTAACATTATTCATTATTTCATGAGATGCCCTCGAGGCATCAAAATTTGGACACCTGAGTCACAGCTCCTGTGTCATTCTTGCTCTAGGCAGTGAAGGTAGTAATTTGTTGGTGGCCTAATTTTACTAGTACAAAGTTTCCAGTTTTTCCTTTACCATCTCTTCCTATCTTTCTAGCTTCAATACTCTAGCCAGGAAATGCTCCCTGACCCAAGTTTTCAACAGACTTAACAAAGAATGAGGGGAGATGTTGCATTACGTTAGTCTTGAGAAAGTGCCTTGTTCACTAACAGTTAAGCCCCTTGATTTTCATTTCTTTACAGTAGGAGCTCTATTGTTTTTTAACATTTATAAGCATATAAAAAAAAAGAGAAATATTGAAGTGTTGATGTCAGAGTTAAATTAATTTTGCCTTTAGTTCAACTGGATTATTAATGAATGTTCAACTACTGCACTTTTCATGTGTTTACTTAATGTTTTAAAGACAGTTTGTGATCTTTAGGGAGGGATTAAGTTTTCTTCTGTGTTTGCAAAATGGCACATACAGATTTAAATCAGTGGAGCTGTGGAATGAGTCCATTCACTTCTTTAAAAACAAAATGTTCATTTAGATAACAAATGCTGGAAATCAGTATTTGACTTTGAAATTTGCTTTTTGACCATCGAAGAGGATATTTCTGTTTGTTTCTCTATGCTTATTTATATACCTATTAATTTATTTTACCGTGTTGCACTGCACAGCCCTGATATGCTGATTGAGAACTTTTTATAAAGTAATAAAACGTTTCCTGTAATTTTATGGTTCTAGGAGAGATTCCATGATATAGCATCACATTTATTTCTTCTGACTTTGTTCCGTGTAGTGTGTATTTGTGCCTTCAAGTATGTAATATGGTAGTAGATCAAAAATAAAACAGTGTGATAATCTGTTCAGTTTGTGGTGGAGAGGCAGGGCTGCAGTCATACATGTTTGGCATTTCTACAAAATCATTGTATTAAATTAATAGCCATATCATTTTAAAGCCCATAAAATTTGGCTCCACTTTTAAATTTATGTTATGAACACAGGGAGGAGTAATTTTCTTTTCTGGTGTTTGACTTTTATAAACGTACCATAATTCAAAGCTGTGACCATGCAGTTTTATATTACTAAGGAGTGATGTTAAGCAAACACCCTTCAGCAGAAGGCAAGTTCTACAAAATACTTTGAGACAAATTTAAATATTAAACGTTACATGCTACATAGTGGTTTGGAGTCAGGTGCTTCTCAGTTTAAATATCTCAGATAGAACATGCCTCAGCTATTTTTGATCCATTTCTGGCGTGGGAGCTCATATGGTAGCGATCCTGTCAACTACCAACAGCTAAAGAATTGACTTATAGTAATTTCTAAAAATAAAGGTGGCAGTCAATTTAGACTTTGTATTCAACACAGCAGGGAAGAAAATATTGGAACACAGATTTGGGCATAAGCTTGCTGTTTTATAAAAAATTCCTGTATCACAGTCCACATAAATCGGATAGAAAAATGCAATGTTAAATGCTCTGCTAAAACCAACAGACGTTGTTACTGTATTGAGTTAATTAATGCACAAAGGAAAAAAACTTTTTCAACTCCACCATTTTTTTTTTAATCTATTTCAAGGTTCTCTTACTACTCAGTGCGTTATAGCTAGGATTCTAGGATATGAACTATTTTTGGTCTAGAGATAAATTTTATCAGTCCTAATTTTATGAAGTTAAACAGGTAGTGTTGTAGCAGATTTTAATTTACAACGTTGTGCTAATAGTAATGTGACATAATTAAGTGAAGGAAGCTTCATACACAAAGAACCATTTTTCACTTTTTGAAAGAAGAGCTAACGATTACTTGGCTTAAAGGCAACAATTTTATTTTTAGATCTGTGCATGATGAAATATTTTATGATGCAAGTGGCTGTCATATATATGAAACTGGTTTAGGACCTTTCAAAATTTTATCCTCATTTCAACAGAGAAAGTTCAGAAATGCAGAGAAAAGTGACTGAGGTCTAAGCAATGGTGGTTTTGTGGAAGGTCTTGATTTTTGCCATCAAGAACATAGGATCAGTTTAGACACTCATGTTCAATTCCACAAAGCCTAAGAGAAGCCGTGCAAGAGGCACCTCATTCAAAGTGAACACGATGGAACATCTCTATAGACCTTTAGTGTTGGAGGCCTCCCAGCATGCCATAACAAATCTAAGCTTCAGTATCATACACTTCCATGAACAGTTTGAGGCACACTTCCCTCCCTCCATTATTTAGTCAGTTGATATAACCATCTTAGTGTCTGCAAAGAAGAAATATTTCTTCCATGATGTATGTGCAAAGCAGAAAACAATGCTGTTTATTCAAACTTATTTTTCATTTTTTATCAGCAGTGTGAGCCCTACTAGCATTTTCTAAACCATGTAACATCTGTCTTGCGCATAAGAACCTTGAGTGGTTTAATGAAGGTGATGTTTTGCTTAGTACTATGATGTCATACTTCTATTTTGGTGTATTCTGGGAGTATCTGTTCAGTTCTCTCTCACTTCATTTGGAAGAAATAGGACCCCTGTAATTCAGTCCTGTAGTGATGCAGAACGATGAACAGTAAATGGTTTATACTTGCCCATTTTTGCCTTCCCTTCCCCACTTCTTCCCTTACTCCCTTTAGAAAAGAAAGCATGTGTTTGACTCAGTGAACTTTATTTTCCTAACACAAGCTTTAGTGACGTCTCAAGGTAATAAAATGTGATTATGAATGTGTATTTCCCCATGTATGTGAATGAAAAGAAGATTCTTTTCAATAAGGATGATGCATGTTTAACCTGGGATCACAGAGAATACACTTGAACACTCATGGGTGTTCTGTGCAATAATCTTTCCAAAGAATTTGGTAGAAGCTAGATCTAAGACAGAAAAAAACATCTGAACAGTGCTGTAAAAAAAAGAGATAAATACTTGAAGCTACAGATTGATTCATCAGAGAACCACTTAGCACATTATTTTAGTCAGAGGTAACAAATAATGATCGATTTGGTCACAACATACTCTGTCGCTTTCTTCACAGAAACCTCCCATTCAGTTGTTGAATGGAGGATGCCACCCATTCTGATTTCCACTAACTTTTGTGAACCTGATTAAATTCTTTAAATTTATCTATAGCCAATATAGCTTCATCACAAGACCAATGTTCATCTGAATCATTCCTGTGGGGAAATTTTTTTAACAGTTAATTAGGCATTCATTAGCTAATAGCCAGTAGAAAGCAGGAAGTTTCTTGGTTCAGCTGTTACCAATAAATTAACCTTGTTCTTCCTAATTCATATTTTAGACAATGAAAAATTCAGGGAAAGATACTTTCAGTCTTCTTGGAAATGTACTTATACTGTAAACCAAATGCTAAAGAGGACATGGTACTCATTCTCCCACTGATGTCAAAACTAGTGTAAGAAAACTCACAGAATTATTATTTCTTTAGGTTTAATTTTTCTTTCTTGACTATATTTACATTATGGAAATTGAGTTTTACGTTACATGATGTCTCATTCCACGTGCTGCTGAATTTGTTTCTATATTCTGGCATCAGTCAGTATTAGCATACTCTTTCATTTAAGTACATTCACTGAAAATAATGGAATACTTTGTTTTTCAGTTATGCAGATTACTTATATGTCTAAATATACTCAAGTAAGTTTCAATAATTTTTGCTTTTATTTCTGGTAATTTTTTTTATTTCCTATGTTTTCTTTTCCTTCAACACATGGAGATTTTTCATGTTTATTATTCTATAATGGAAGCCAGATTTAGTCTTCTGATTTCTGCTTTCTGTAGAGCCTGAGTAGAAAAGAAAAATAAATGAGATTTGTTTTAAAAGACCACTCTAGTGTAGGCTGATTCTCCTCATTTGCACTAATTTAACAGGGTCTTCCTGACTCTTGTAGAGTTATTATCTATCTGCTGATTGCTCATAAGTCAGACCCTTAGACAAAGGTCTGATACGGCAATGCTAATAGGAAACTAAATTGTCATATTATGTATTTTAATGAGGGCTAGAGACAAGTGAATGGAAATTACTGTGATACCAGTGATTTAGTTTTTAAAAAAATAAAAATCCAATCTTAATATCTAGAGTTTTTAAATTAATTAGAATGGCTTGCAATCAAGTAATATTAAAGCAAGTATAATTTAAGTATTCCATAGTGCAGTTCAAGAGTTTGTCTGAAATTCCGAGGAGCAAATGATACAAGAAATAGAGCAGTGAAATGGAATATGCATGTCTAAGAGATGGTCTTAAAAGAATAACATTTTTCAACATAGACATACATTTCTTCTTGTTATTGCTACTTTTAAAATGTATTTTAATAGAAACTATTTTGTAGCTTCAATGAGGTCTGATTTTTCTCCTTTTGGATGTTTCTAAGATCCTTTTGGAAACTGTTATTATTTCATTGTTTTAATACCCCAGTGCTTGATTCTAGACATTTATCTGCTGCATATCCAGAAACTTATCCAAACACTGAGGAAACAGAGTAGAAGGCGTTGAGCAAATAAGCACAGTTCTACTACACATCATCAAGCTTTCAAAGGTACTTGAAGACTCATCCTGTGTTTGTGCGCTGTAGTGTGCTCTGGGTGGGCCAGTCCAGAGGTAGTTCTTCATAACTGTGTACAGTCATTAAAGATCTTTTATGGTGCAAAAGCACAGTAGCTCTAGGAACTTTTTCTGGTACAGACACATTTAGTTACAGTTACAGGATGGCATAGGTTGGAGCTCATTTCTCTCTATCTTTTGAAGTTTGCATTGCATAGTTTTACCCTATGTCTTGGCAAGAAGATCATGAATTATTACGCTATTTCTTATACATTTTTTTTTTTTAAATGCATGCAAAGTACCTTAAAGTCTCTATTAACCAGCAGATATAACACTCCTAGGCTACCAGTACATTTCCAGTGTTCTCATTTTCCTTTTCATCAGTGGTGATCCTCGGATGTCTTGTAAGCATCTTCTAGTAACTACATTCACTTTCCAAGATCTCTAGAAAAATTGGACAATCTCTTTAAAATATCCTATTTCCTTTCTTAAACTTGAGTTAGTTAAAAGCCTCTAGATTCTGTCTTCTATGCTATTCATTTCTGTGATTTTCATTTTAATGTGCATAAGTGCACATTCCAAAACTGGAAGGTAATATTTCTTGTTTACTCTTGGTTACTCTTTCTTAGAGACCTAAAATAGAATGAGCAGTACAATGTTATTATTTACTCATGCTAGAATGTTGTTGTTATTTTATTTACTGCTTTCATGCACTGTGCAATAGTATGAATTTTGCTTCTATTCCCAGACTTTTTTTTCTGTCTACCAGTATCTGTCTGTACCGGAAACAATTAATTCACTTCCTTCCCCCCTTTCCCCAGTCTGCATTCATTTCTTTATGATGATTTGTATAAGATGTTTATTTTCCTGCACTGTATAAATCATTCCCTGTTTTACTGCCTCTTCTCTTTTCTTGGTGTAACTGCTGTTTTAGTGTCATCAGCAAATGTTGTCATTTACAGCGTGATCCCTGGCACAACTTTGACTTGTGATGCACAGATTCAGTCATGCTTGATCCACTCACTTACCTTCAGTCATGCTTGATCCACTCACTTACCTCACATGCCTTACCTTATTTTTCCAGAGCTTCTGTTTCTCATGCATACTCTCTGTAGCACATAAAATATCAGTAATTTCTGTGCTGAACAATGTAAATGGATTTTATAGAGTAGTTTTCTGAATAGAACTGGATTACATTTTTCACTAAATTCCTTAGACTACTTTTTTTTTTTTTTAAATGGCTTTTGATATTAGCTTCTATGTGTTCAGAAACTTCATAAAAGCTGCATTCCAGTGTCATTTCTGTCCACACATAATGATAAAATTATACTCTATGCATCTGGTTTAGGTTTCTAGGAGCTATGGGCTCTTGCCCAATCAAACTCTGAACATCTATGTGCACACTTGTGCATAATCCTTTTAACAAGGATAAATTAAAGACAAATAACAAACAACAAATCATTCTGTGGAATTAATTTTGAAAGCAATGTAGTGGCTAGGGAAAAAAAAAATTAAAGCCTGTAAAGGATACTTTAATATATATACTTTCTTGCTATACTACCAAAGAAATCATGGTAGTACAATGTTGTTTCCAAGAGATTTAGGTAATGTAAACTCAGTGTATAAATAGAATTACAAAAATTTTCAGCTCTTTAATTGTTCATGCTTTAGTGAAATTAGAGATGCTACATTAAATATAAATCATTGCTTTTTTTTTACAATAGAATGACACTTTTTAAGAAAGTCTTTTCAAAGCTAATAGAAATTGGAAAATGAAATGCTGCGGCACCTTTATGTGTCATTCATTTAAGTTGAAGACTAATTCAAATTTAAAGGAAGAATAAATCCCACATTTTGCTCTAATTATTTCTTCATTTAATTTCTTTTCCTAAGGATATTATATTATAAGATTATTTATTTAATTTCAAAGTTTCTCTTACAGGTATGTGCTATGTCTCACAACATTACTATTTCAGCCATCCACTAATGTGTGAGTCAGATTTAATATTTTTTTTTTTTTTATGATAGTCAGATCCAGTTTTATTTTTGCCAATGGAAATAATTTAATCTTCATAACTGTAAAAACAGTATTGCAATAAATCTAGGTTGCTCTATACCCAATAGAAGCCTCAGAGATCTCATTAACTGAGGTCTGGAATTAAAAATATTGTATCCTTGTCCACCTGAGTGAAGCAGAATTGTTTATGGAATTTCAAAGAAACTGAGGACAAATCCAGATTCTGTTATCTCTGGCTTTTAATGCTTTCAAAGAGATCATTAAAGTTGAGCTTGATTTCTATAAATGTCAAGTTGTTTCATAGCAATGTTTCCTCCAAAGGATTAAATTTTAAAAAGGGGTTAAGGAGAAGAGTAAAGCATTTCCTGTTCTTTTTTGTCGCATGATTATTTTCACTGTTAATTCCTGAAAACAAATAAAATAGTGCTGTATTTGAAAAAAGGCATATTAATAATTTGGATGGCAAAATAATAGAAATTTTTTTCAAGACTCAGAAATTCTTTCTTCCTTGCCTACAAATATAAAACTTTGCAATAGTGGTAGGATAATTCAGCACTTGGCTGAATACGTTTTGGTGGAAGCATGGTCTTTGCTTTTGTCATTAATTAATGTTCATATTTCAAAGCAGAATTCAGCTCTTTGTCTTGGTGAAAAGGAAAGTGTTTGAGAAATAGAAGGAAACTGAAAATTATAGTAAATGCAGGTCCATGTGAGCCTTATACCTGACCTGAAGGTGCCATTTTTGAAGTATGAAACCAGTAGTTTCAGCTTTATTTTTTTAATGAGAAAGATCCTTTGTTGCCGAGTACATTTTCAGGATATTTATCTATTATTAACAAGATCTCTGCTCCAAAAAATATCTGCATTTTTTTTAGCATTGCACTGTGAAACTATTGACTTTTTGTTGTTGAGGGATCATAAATATTGAAATGTGTAAAATCTTTTTATTATTTGTTCGAACTCCAGTGATTATTTACTGAATGTCACTAAAAGCCTTGCCCAGACTCTGAAAACAGTCTTTAAACTTTTCTCAGCTTGATTTGAGGTTTGCTTTTTCCAATTGCCCGTAGGAGACATGAGAAGAAACTTGTCAGTTTTGCCTCTAGTGCAGTGGGAAGTTGAGTGGAAAAAGTTGGGGAAGTACCCCAACCTTGAATAATTTATCTGCTAATCTGCCCTCTTAGAATTGTTAAACAAAGATTTTCCCAAAGAGCAGGAACCAAGCATGAATGATCTGTGTAATTGAATAATACTCCGGAAGAGCTTAATTTCCTTTGTAGAAGGCAATGAATGTCAGGAAACTGTAAGGAAATTTGGTGCCTAAGTATTATGGAAGGTTTAGCTCTTTTTTCACAATATCATCCCTTAGCATTTCAAAAACTGATGGAAAGGATTCTACAAAGGTGTAAATATACTTTTTGTTGTTGTTGTTGTGGATACTAGTCATGTTATTGAAGAACATGGAAAAATGAAATAAAATATGCTGGCTATTTCCCTCACTCCAAACTTGTCCACCAGAGTAGACTAGACTGAATTTAGGGAAGTATGTAAATCAATTAATTTTTACCATTTTGCTTTTGGTCAGTAACTGATTTGGAAGAAAAAGAAGCTGTTTGTTATTGACCACTTTTTGAAAAGTTGGTCTGTGTGTTTAGGTACTAAGATTTAGGCCTAGGTAACTACTCTAGGAGAAACCATAAAAATAAAATTCAGCTTTATTTTTCCTCCATGAGATTACAAGTGAAATGAATCATAGATGTGGTACTCAGCTGAAAAATATTGTAGTTAAACAAAAAAATATTCTAAACATTAGTAAAAGTTTAGCACTTTTAAGGAAATGAAATAAAAACAAAATCAAAGAATGTTGTTATTAGAAAGTATTTCCTGACCACTAAAAGAACAGAATATTGGAGCAAATAATCCAAGGATCAAACAGTTCTGGCTACATGAATGTCAATGCTTCTCTCAATTACTATTTCTGTACATGACAAATTTACCCTAACCTAAACCTTGTACATGCCAACACACGACAGTAATGCACAGTATACAAAAATCCTGCTGCAGTCTTGTTGAGTCAGCAAAGGCATGGTCAAAAGTGTACAGCAACTATTACCCATTTCCATTCGTTCCTTTTATAATTTTCATAACTGTAGAAAGAGACTTAAAATGGAACATTATATATTATATTGTTATACTTTGTCAGGTTATTTGAATTCAAACAGTTTTTCTCTTCCTGCATGTGTTTTTATGCACGTATGGATTTCTGGCCTTCTAGATTCCACACTGACTTTTTATATTAAGGCAATTCCACCAAAATAACCACCAGATATTGCTTACAACCTTTTGTAGAAGGAAAATTCAAAACTTGGTGACATAATTTGAAAGACAGCATGCCAAGATTGTTGTCTATCTTGTATTTGTACTGTGTTATTGGTAGTATCTTCTTGCAAACTTCTGAAGATATTTTTTATTCTTATCAATATTTTCATTCCAGATATTGTAAACAGTGATCTTTTTGTCTCATTTTTTCTGTGGAAACACAAATCAACAGTGACTTAAAAAGGGTTTTTTACACCTTGATAATATAGCTGTTGGAATAGAGCATGAGCTTTTACTGCTGACTGTGCATGAGCACAGAACAAAACCATTTTGTTTTGATATAGCTATTTGCTTCTTAACTTTAAAAAAGGTGAAAAGAAATTGCTGAATAAAAACTTGGAGGTAAAGCAAGCACTATTCCATTGAAGTACAACACAGAAAATTGACTGTGGTCTTACTCATACGGCTGCTCAGTAGTGAAAAGGAGAAAATAAGGAAGATAAGGCTCCTCCTAAGTCTTACAGTATTATGGTGCCAAATATAATAGATAGAGAGTCTAAAATACTTACTTTTTAGTTTTCAAAATATATTTATTTCACCTTTTCCCTACAGTGTACAATTTTGTTATTTGCAGCTGCCTCAAAATTAATGGACATTACCAGTGCATCTTGTAATTTTTACTATGTTTCTTTTTGCTAGATGACAGGAAAAGAAAAGACAAAAAAAAAGAGAAAGAAAATTAAAAAATGATAATTCAAGGTATGTTAGCCTCTGAACAGTTGAAGCTAAGGTAGAGAACATTTATTGGGTGAAATAAAAAGTGTGACGGACATACATGAATACTGAGGGTAAAAAAGCCCCACCAAACTGTATGTCTCATATCAAAGTTGTTATAAAGCAATCACTAAATGAAGATACATTTGTTATCTGTCTTTCTTCCCTTCTCTTTCAGATTGTAAAGCAAATCATTTAAAGAAGCTGTTTAAGGGAGGGCTTACATGAGTATCATTTTAATGTAAAATAAAATTAGACTATTACTCTGAGTCCATAAATACAAAATTAATTATTTGCATCATTTACTTGATTTATTGTGTTTTCAACATTAATTTTTGGTTGATGGAGGCACTCTCAAGCTTACAGTAAAATTAAATATCACAAGGAAAAACTGGAATCTGGATTCTGATTTCCAAATTCCATCCCTACTTGCCATCGTTAAAACTATTTACAAATCTTTGACTATTATAGAATTTATAGCAGCTTCTCCTATAAAATTTGCAAATAGAAACAGAACGCATTCTTCATACTTCACATAATTCCCCCTCTCCTGTTCCTTTGCCTTGATTAAGGGGACATTGTGGGTTCAACCTTGGTTCTCTCGGTGATGTCACAGCTGAGCTGTGCACCTGCTCTTTCCAGGAAGCTGATAAGGTAACACTGTGGAAACTTTTTTTTTTTTTTTTTTTTTTAACATGCTGTATGAATTTTCATCACCTCCCAGTAAATCACAGTTCAAATGCAATTCTAGCAGACAGACAGACATTTCTCAAAGTATCCTCAAACTACTAAGGAGCTCCTGCAGGTGCTGCAATAAAAATATTTATAGTCTGCGTTCTTGTTGGAGATGCTTTATAATTCTTTGGGTTTGAGTAATTTGGGGTATATGTCTTTTTAGGACTACAGTTTTCAGCTAATGATGAGAACCAGTAATCGGGAAATCATTTCATGGAAAGAACTGAGACATAGTCTTATTTTTGGCTTTGGGACAAGTAGGACAATAGCGTGAACTACTGCTATCAGAGAATATTTATGAATCCTAGCACCTACTATGAGGAAGAAAAAGTATGGTAGAAAATACTTGTGGCAATTCTGTTTGTAGTTGTTGGGGGAGGATAAAGGGCTCCTTTTCTTTAGAACATGGGGACACTCCCAAATCATATGTAAGATTTTCATTTATGCTGGACAGTGCAATATTCTTTAGGTCATACTGAAGAGAATACATCAATACATTAATTTAACTTCCAGTGTTTACTGTATGGATGTTATCCATAGTATTGCTGTGTCAAATTAATTGGTATGCACTTTACTGATAGTGGAAATATTTCACGTGTCTAGTTATGTACAGTGGAAATAAAAATAGTTGGTGTCTGGTCATGTTTTAAAATATTTTATGCCTTTACACTTAACAGTATAAGAGTAATTTAAAATGTTAGGTAACGTGAAGGTAGGGTGAATTAAAAAAGATAATTCTTGGGAAAATTAAAATTCACATCCTCTTTAGCAACATCTCAAATGATACGTAGCCAATTTGGTGCTGCTACATGGTCCTCATAACTTCTCCTGAGATTTAAAGAGTGTATTTCAGAAGCATGGCACTAAAGACCTTTACTACTGTGAAAAGCTTTGTTCTGCCAGAAAAGAGACAATGCATTTTAGCTCCATTGAAAAATGAATAGCTCAGCAAGATTTGTTCTAAGAAGGCCAAGTATTGTCTAAGGTTGTACCACTTGTTCCAACAATACATTTATGCATGGTCTAGAAATTATTTCTATATAAGTCCTGATACCCTGAGCTAGTCTATAAATAAACTAAATTACAGACAATGCATGTCGAAATCCAGAACTGTAAATACATTCATTTCAGGAGATAAATTTGTCCAGAAATACTGAAGGACTGAATCACAGTAGTTTTGCATAAAAATTTATCCTAATACAAATTGAATCTTATATACATGATAACATAATGCAACTTTTAACACACTTTGGACTCTCTCTTTGCAAGAATCACTATCAGAATTAGTTTATGTATTACTATTCTGATAGAGTTTAGTTGGTAAGACTGACTTTGCCAGTATCTTTGCCAGTATACTTTGTTAAGTATCTTGGTTTGCCTGAGATCTATGCAGTAATAAATTAGGCTTTCCTGTCCTTTTGGACTTTGCCACTGCAGTACAAAATTGACTACACATGTGATTTATAATTAAAGACTGTTTACTTAGATTTTAAGAGCTCTGTTTCAGGATTAAATGTGTAGTAAGAGTAGATTCAAGACAGTGTGTAGAGAGCTTGCATGACCTAATTAGCTTACTCATTTATTTGTTAAAAACAAAGGATATTAAGATGACTTAATCTTTTTTCCTGAAATATGGAAAAAAAATTCCCATACTTTACATTTACTGGTAAGGTCTTTAAAAACATTGAACATTATGCTCTTGCTGTATATACATTTAATTAAATCTTCCTCTCAGCAGTATTGAAAAGACTTATTTATTGATAAGTGCAGCTACGTTAACATTTTAGTATATCTTATCTCTCTTTTTTTCCTAGCTTAATTAAAAGTAACTCACTTAAGTAATGTTTCTCAGATTAAGTAATTAAAATTTCATTAAGTAGTAATATACCCAGTAATGACCGTGTTTTGTTTTTTTTTCTTCTCATATGCGGAAAAAATATTATTGTGGTGTCATCTTTTCCTGCCTGGTACTCCTAATTAGGCTGCTCTCATCTTGCATCATGATAAAAATACATTTATTGTTGTTTTTTTTTTTATCTAGTAGTTCAGACGAAATGGATTCAAATTTGTTTTTCAAAAACAGAATCCTCAACTGATACTTTGCTTTTAGTAATAAAACTCTATATGGAAAAATCAAAAAATAACCTTCTCTTGATAATCTATGAAATTGAAGCCTGAAGGGGAATAGTACATTATCTGATCTTTTATGATGCAAACTGTAAGTTTCCATCTATTCACTTTTGCATTCAGTTGTACACTTGTGTCACAATAATGGATTTTCCAGAATTATAGCTACTGTTTTGTCATCCTCTAGTTCTGAATTTTCAGCTTTCAACTTTTAAGCTCTTCTGTGTAATCACACAAGTTAGTTGTTTGGGGTTTTTTTAACAAATGAAAGGAAAAATACGACAAAAGTATTATGTCCTAAAGTTGCTGAGCTTTGAGGAAAAGAAAAACAGTGAACTGATGACTCAAGGCACAAGGAAAGTATTATCTTTTTCTTGAACTTGTAAGGCCCTGCTAAAAGGTTAAAAAAGAATAAAGTAAGAAATAAAGTCACAAGCCATCAAAAAATTATTTTTTAATTAAAATATTTTTATTTAATATAATAAATAATTAATATAATATAAATTAATATAATAAAATATTTTTTCTCTAAGTTCTGTTAAAAGAAGCAGATGAGAGGACAGATACGCAGCTTTTGTTGCAGTCAAATAGTAGCAGGAAGTTAAAGTACATTACATAGTGGCTTTCTGAATCTATTAGTATCTAGTCAGTAATCTTTACAACTAACAATCCTCTGGTTTTGCACATTTGAAAAATAAATGCATTGTGTTTTAAATTGGAATATGTCTATACATAGGTCAATGTATTGTATAGCACTGGAGGGTTTTAGCAGCCTTTGGCAATTTTGGTATGTTCTTTAGGGTCTCTTGTGCTTGCAGTGAATGCTTCACATTTTATGCAAATGTTTAACTTTCTCAGTCAAGTTTCTGCTTGAACTATGTGAGCCTGACTTGTGCACATATACCACTGTCACAACAATTGTTAAACACCTATGGTCAGTAAATGTTAGCTTTCTTTTTCCATATGCTCTTGAATTGCCTTGGACTATGTAGAGGTCTATGAGACCTGAAGTCCATTAAATACTAAACGGATAACCTTATAGGTTCAATACTTCAATTAAAGATGCAGGAATGCTAAGGCATAATTATAATTTCCTTAAGCTATACACATAGTTGAGGGCTTTGGCCACGCTGAATGATTTAATTTATATGAATGATTTAATGAATATAAATATTTCTATGGAGCTTACGAAGTTCCATTATTTTATACATGGGTTGTTTAATATTGACAAAATTGATTTTGATTTGGATAAAAGAGGTTTAGATTGCTTCTCCAGGTCCCTTGTATTTTCTGTTATTTTTGTGAAATACTTAAACTGAACTTGGACCTGTTTCCATTGTTTAAAAATTTTCACTACATTAATACAGATGCCTTCTTTTCCCTAATATATGTATGAGCCACAGAAACCTCTCTGATAACCACAGAGTTTTTGAAAGTAAGATAGGTAGCATACTCTTGCTGGAGGAATATGTGAAAAAGAAGTTAAACCTTTAAAAGGTATGAGGATTTGAATTCTATTGTAGTTTCTCTTATTTTCTTTTTTCTTAATGTAAGGGCAATAGGGGATTCATATTTGTCACTTAAGAAATTGAAACACACACACACACCCCTACTTCTCATTGTTTTAAGAACATATAATAACCAATATGCTGTTCAACCTGCTACCTTCCCAACTCCAAACCAACTCCTTTCACTGGGAAATCAAGTAAAACTATAAACTAGTCAGCTTCTCAAAACCAAATTCTTTAGAGGTATCAGTTAATCCATAAGAGAATCTAAATATATTCTAAAGTACATGTAGGGTTGCAGTTTAGTCTAATTATTTTAACTTATAAAATCTCCAAAGCATGTAGCTAGGGTCGAAACAGTGCTCTGTTGGTGAGAGGTGTACTTAGTTAACACTCTAAAACTATGCCTTCCTCAGTATTTTCGCTTGTTGTGGATAAAGCTTTAGGAAACGGTTTATGATGCTAACATACTTTGAAATACTAAAATTTAAACCAATTTGACCTAGCTGAAGAGCTGAAACTCATTGTTTTTGCATCCCCAAAATTCACTGGTGATTCATAAACCTTTACCGCAGGCTGTCACGAAGGCTGTCTCAAAAAGAAGGTTTTCATTTTCTTTCTTTGCAATTACTTAAAGCACTTCCAGAAACACTATAATGCATGTTTTGAATGTACTGTCAGGATATGACTGTCTGTCGGGGATTGTCTTCTGGAGAAAAATTGTATACACATGTATACCACCAATGTAGAAGGAGTTACTTCTCCCATTCCCAAAAGATAGTGAGCTTTTTACATCAGTCACCTTTGCTTCAGTTCTCATGCTCTTCCGCAAGACTAGATGATTTATTTCTCTCTTTTTCACTCTAACAGAGAGCATTGATTTAGTATGTTTCATGTTTGATTCTGTATTGTTCTTTTCTCCCAGGCTCATAGCAAATGTATTTTGAGAGAACTGCTGAGAATATATTGAGTATCCTTTAACTGGGCTTTTTCTACAGTGCTTGGGAGCTGTGGGGTGTCCTTTGTGCTCCTCTTCTGAGGCTCTCAAAACTTTTAAAATCTGCCATATGGTGATGTTTTGATTTGAGTTAAATTAGATAATGTAACTGATATTGTTTAATTTATGTACTCTTTTTCATGAAACATGCATTTCTTCACTCAGAGATTGTAATGAATTATTTTTATTATAATTTTTTAAATAACAAGCTATGAGGATAGCTGAAGTGGCCATGAAACATCAAAATAAGTAAACAGAGCTTTTTGTGAAAGAGTACAGAATTAATTTTGTTCAGACCTAACTTTTACAAATAATTGTTTTGTTTGAGAACTGATGGTTGTCCTCAGTATGTGCTGTCATAGTGGTTTTAGGTAATAATTACTTTTTTATTGTAAAACAAAACATACCAGATTATGACAGTGTTGTAATCCACCCAGAAAGCATAAAATATGCTGCCTAATTAATATATTATTTTTTTTAAACAAAAGAAGGCATAATTATAAACTTTATGTCCAGGAAAAGTGCTCTTGCTCAAAAGTTGTACAAGATGAAAATTTTTGCATTAAGAAATTACACTGAAGATGCTTTAATTCATGCTATGCATACTGTGCCTAAAAGATTTCACTGCTACATTTACTGTACTCACATAGGTGTTTCAAAGTTTCATTTGAAAACAGGGGTTTCCTTTGACAAATTAGGGTTTTATTCTTCAGAAACTTTTGGTTTCTTTTGAATGTTTTGCAGAGTGTTTTCTGAAAATTTCTATCTAGAAAGTTGGGAATGCCATACAAAGGAATAAAATCCAAGCTTTTCAAGAAAGAGTGGGAATTTTAAGAGTCTAACTCAGCACCAAATGCTTAAAGACTGATGTTGCTTGTGGGCATATTGTTAACAGTCTTTTTTTGGTTGAATTTGTCTTATGTTTAGGCTCCTTGAAACTAAGCTCATTTTGATACTTTTTTTTCTGCCTTGGAGATTATGCTGGATAGGGCAAGAAGATATAGCTTTTTTTGGACTCAACTCAAAGACTGGAAGTATTGAAAGTATTCACGATCAGTTTGAAGATGTTTTAAGTAATCTGTGTAAAATTGTAGAGCTGAAGTAATATGTGCCTTCAGCAGATTTCCTGAGCCAGAAAGAGTTGTTTATCAAATGTTATACAAGGTTTCTTTTCTAAGCCAGGAATATTCTTTTTGGCAAAGGAAGGATGTTTTCTCACATTTCTTCAAAGCATAAAGCAAGGATTTATTGCTGCATTTTTATTTATGGTGAATGTCAGTTAATAAAATTATGCATTTATGAAGACAGTTTTGTTAAGATAATCAAATGACCAGGTAAAAATTTCTTGCTCTTGTATAAGTCCTAGTAATAAACTCAATGCTTAGTTCACGTATCAACCTCTTCCTTCCCTTTCCTTGTGTTAAATGAAGTGTCTGTATTGAATTATTGCTGCTTAACTTGAACGGTGGCATATTTTAGTTTTCCTTCATACTGAAAGAGCTTTAATATGGATGGATTTTTGTAAGTAAAAGTGTGTTGTGTACCAGCATAGTTCCTGTTTCCATACATGTCTGGACCATCTAATAAAAAAAATGAATCCTCTCTAGGAAGTGTAACTATCCTGGCAAAGACAAAGCAATGCTACATTTTAGTGTACAAGCTACAGGGGAGATGGACACACAACTGTTTTTCTTTTTTCCTTCTCCTTGTGCTGATGGTATGAATTAAATGCTTTGCCAAAATACCATGCTGACTGATTTCCAGTCTCTTCTTTGCTCTCTAATTCATGCTGTTAAACGGCAGGGCTAAAGTGGGCTGCACCTCCCTCACAGGGTGAGGTACTAAGATGATAGGTATAGAGCCCCCCAGGCAGGAGCCAGCAGCCTTGAGGCTGGTGCTGGAGAGCTGAATAGGAGAACAGGGAGCCTGTGATCCCAGAGAGAGCGAAAGATAAATGCTTCTTCTGAAACAAACAAAGAAAACCCAAACAGACAGTCATTGACTAATAAAATTAAAGGGAGTAATTGTGTAAGAACTTTGCTGGCTGAAGCAGATCAGCTAGTACTGGGAATTCCCACCAAGAATCCTGTACATAGTACCCTCTCATTTTTTCCCTAACATATAATTATTTGACCTTGATTCCAGAAGGTGAAATTTCCTGCTGCAAGTCAACATATTTAATATTATATATCAATATAGTATATAATATAATTAAAATATAATATATATAAAACATATAATAATATATATTAATATAATATATAATTAAATTAAAATATGCTTTTGAGCATTCTGGAGAAATAAAAAGGATGGCCATGCATATTAAGTCCCTTGGAAGAATTTCAGGCTCAGTTTTTTGATCAGTCAAAGCAGACAGCGTATACATTTAGAGATTATTTTCAGTAGCATAGGGAACAGGAACAATCATAATTTTAAACAAAACCCATGAATATGCTGAATTGTGAAACTACATCTCTTTGGAAAAAAAAATAAATTATAGGCAGGTATTTTATAGTAAACATTAGCTTTACTGAGGAAAGATTTCTTCAAGGTGTATTTATAAACTAATGTTTGAATTGCAGTTGTACAAAAGGAACATGCAGGTCACCAACGTAGATGTTTCAGAAATGTGGTCTTCTCTCTTCCATCAATAGTTATATACAATGTAATACTTTGATACTTTAATACAAAAGCTTGTTTATCTTTAAGTAGATTCTATCCTATGTAGGTTTTTTTGCTTTTCCCTGTATCATTCCTTAATAGTCCATTCCTATTATCATATATTGAGCTCTCTCATATCATAAAATAATCCTGTGGGATTGGAGCTGGTTCAGGAGAACAATGACCAATGGTATTCTGACTATGAAAAGTTTCCAGGTAAAATATAGGAGTTCCATGCCATGTGGATTACTAATATTTGTGTTAAACATGTTAGGCATTTTCTTGACCTTTCACAACCTGGAGTATTATATGATGATATAACAAGATAAAAATTGCTACAATATTCTTATAAGCAGAATACTTTATGATAAGTAAGTTTTTAAGAAAACGCTGAAAACAAATAACTTGCTTCTAGAAATGCTTCTATAAGCACATAGGTATCTAAGTTTCAGAGGCCTTTTTTTTTTTTTTCTTTTTAAAAGCATTTAGGTGAAAGCCACTGCTTTCAGATTGATTAGATAGAATCCAGGAAGCTGAACAGAAGTGTGGTGAAGGCAATTCAAAGTATAGTCATTACTAGAGATGGTCTTTACTAGAGACTGTCAGGAAGCATGCCAAAAGGGTGAAATATTGTAAAACTTTCTTCTGCTTTCCTAGTTTATAGCTCCTTCTCTTGCAGTGGATATGCTGTATCACCTGTTGATATTTTCTCTTATTCAATATTGGTATTAATATATGTGTACATTTGTAATTAGTATTAGTTGGCAGTTAATTACATAGACTGAGTACGCTACTGTGTATACAGATGCATATTTGCATTTACTAATATGGAAGATGAATAATTAAAAAGTAACAATTTGGAAAAAAAGTATTTACAGACTTCTGAAGCTCTATGTGTAACCAAAGAAATACTAAGGTAGGGAGAAGGATAAACTGAAACGCATTCAGTGAGTCATAGAAGTGAGTCATAGATCAGAGCCATTTTTTGATCTCCGGATATTAAAAGTAAAAAGATTATTCTCCTTAGAAGATCCTCTTCTTAAACTAAACATCTTCATTGTCAGCCACCTACCAAAACAGAAGTTGTTAGGGATAGGTTTCCATTTCCTGATATTTCGAGCATCAGCTTTTGCTGGTTGTTAAGTCATTGACACGGCCACTGAGAATTAGCACTAGAGTTAAGAGTTAAATGTTGGAGTGGAGTGGGAACCACCCTGGGATATGGGGAGGCTTGGAGCTGATTGCCTCCTCCTTCTTTGCTGCTTATATGAATTGTGGTATATCTGGCAATGTAAAATAATTTTTTTTTTAAACTGTTTAGACACCTCAAACTAATAGTAATTAGTGGTGGTAAACTATCTTTTAGAAGAGTGTTTTGTTAATTTCCCTCTTTCCCATAAGTGTTCTTGATGTTAGGTATAATGGTATTCCATAAAGAAAATGAAGAGTATTTAAACTGGTGAGCAAACCAGAGGTCTCTGGGACCTTTTTGTTTGAATACGTTTAAGAGCTTTTTCTTGGTTGATGTTACTGATGGAAAAATCTTTTAGGGTTTTACTCAGGGGCCTAAATATGAGCATGTAGAACTGTTTGAGATACCTTGAGGAATCCAGCCCAGCCTCCAGCTGCCCATGCAGAAAAGCAGAGCCTCCCTTTGCTCCTGCATCACATCGGTCAGCTGCATGCAGGTCGGAAATTTTGAGTGCCTGTAAATGTGTGAGCCTCTGCCTGACTGATTGACATGGCATACCAGAGAAGAAAATTTGTTGGGAGAAAGTTGATATAGATAACCCTGATATTTTTGGTAATATATTGCGTTTACATTTTAATTAGCCTATATGTAACAAATACAGCTGGGAGGAAAGTTACCAATGTTTGTATATACAGAACTTGCATATATGTGTATGCATATATGTGCATATACCTTTGTGTGTGTAACTTTTCTATGTAACTTCACATGTGTGTTTTTACATAAACTTTTCAGAGTTCAGGTTTATGTTTATTATTTGCATGTACATCATTTCAAAAAAAATGTTTTCTGAAATATACCTCTTTTTTTTTTTCCTGCACAAAGTATATCTTGTATACTGATTCATTATTTCATTTTATAACCAAGACATATAATGACCATTGTTCATACCACGCTGGATTGGAGTCTACAAATAGCCTAGAGAATTCAATGTTCCTTTTGCTTTATTCCTTTATTCCTCATGCCACAGCTAAGGTTGGGGTTTTTTTGTTGATCTAAGGCTTCTGCTTAAAGAGGAGGTTCTACCTCACCTGCTACCTCTGGTATCAGCACTGGCAATTCACATGTTCATGCAGAGGGTCACATAGGATGACTAATCTGACAGGAGGGAAGAACCCAAAAGACAACATGAGGGATGAAATTTGGAATAGGGAGAAGAAACAGGTAGATAATATCAAACCATTTGTAAAACTTTATCTCAAATTGTATGGAAACAAAAAAGTATCATTTTACCACTTACCTTTCCAGCCTGTTCCAATGTTTGATAACTCTTTTGGTGACGATATTTCTCATAATATCCAATCCAAATCTCCCCTGGCACAACGTGAGGTCATTTCCTCTTGTCCTATCGCTTGTTACTTGGAAGAAGAAACCGACTCTCACCTTACTACAATCTTCTTTCAAGTAGTTGTAGAGAGTGATAAGGTCTTCCCTAAGCCTCCTTTCCTCCAGGCTGAACAACCCCAGTTCCCTCAGCTGCTCCTCATAAGACTTGTTCTCCAGACCCTTTGTTGCCATTCTCTGGAGAGCTATGGTCTCTGAAGTATTAAGTAAAGTATTACTTTTCTCAGTGGATTTAAAGTTCAAATTCAGCACCTTGAATTTAAAACAGAAATATACAACATACAGACAATCTTAAAAGTAATGTTGTAGGAAGCATTAAAGATGTAAAGGTCTTTGAAAATATTAAGTGCTACATAAATTACCATTGTGGAGGAGAGCAGACAGAGGTAATAGAATAGAGAATAATCCATTGCTGTCTCCTACTAGCCTCATTTCCTCCAGTTTATTAAGGCTTGAATTTAGATCCTTATAAATGGATTATGTAAGTAAATTTATGCACAAAACTAGATCCATTTAACTTATTGGAAAGAAAAATAATAATACACAAACTTCTGCAGTCTCAATGGAATTCTTGCTAATTCCATTGCAAAAAAATGAATCCTCGCTTTTATATGCATTAACTATGAATTAAGACAAATTTTTTACCTAAAGTTTGGGTCTCCCTGTTTACAAATTGGTAAATAGGTAATGTAGTCACATGTAATTGAACACGAATATGAAAAATATTTTTCTCAGGAAATGGAATTATTTGTGGGGGGAAAAAACAGCTTTAAAAAAGCACCTTACTGTTTAATTACAGTAAAAAACCTAATCCCCACTGGGTATCTTTTATGTTAGAAAGAAGCAAGAAAAAGAAAAAAATCAGTTATTAAAATATCACAAAGCCTGCAGCACCCTAAATATCATGCATATTCATATAACTTGTGCTTACAGATTGATGTCCTGAAATAGAAAGTGGAGAATTAAAAAAAAAATAAATGAGCAAATTAGGTATACTTTATGTAGTTTGGTTCTGAGTTTCTTGGTTTTCTTTTTATTTTGCCTGGAAATCCTAATATGTAAATTTAAAATTTTGATTGGAAATTTCTTCAGAGTTGAAATAGAATATTAGTAAAAATATGGTTATAAGTTATGGTAGCCAATACTTTAGTACTGCTTATTCAGGATGCTGGAAATTTTTAACTGGCTAATTTAGAACAGGTACATGAGTCTGAGTCTCCTCTATTTTATGCAAATGGTTGAGGCAGTAGACAGTACACCTTTTACAGCATGATAGCAAAGCAAAACCCACAAACCTGTTTCTTGTTTTCTTTTACTAGCAATTTATAACAAAGTCTAAAACAGTGATATTTCTTTTGTAAGAGAATGTTGGTTTTCTGGTCAGTACTAAATCCAGGCTTTTTTTCTTTTTTAAATTCACATGTTTCTAAGTAAAGCTTGTGAGATATAAGTTTCTGCTGAACTGTGTATCTGTACATCTGCGTATATATACACATTTGTGTTTAAATATTCTTCTACTAGAATATGCCAGTCAAAGCTTGAAAAGAATTCTTTGTCGATGTTTGGTAGTTTATAATATATAGCTAGTTTATAGCATCTGTACTTCCATATTTATCATGGACATGGTCCCTGTCTTTTACTCTGTACCAAATCATCTTCTTTCCTCAAAATGGAAAATTGTACATCTCCAGGGTGAAGGGATAAAATGTAGAATACTTAGG
This sequence comes from Gallinago jamesoni, assembly GCA_025769975.1. NCBI lineage: Eukaryota > Metazoa > Chordata > Aves > Charadriiformes > Scolopacidae > Gallinago > Gallinago jamesoni. The sequence goes on along the minus strand of JAOQGH010000001.1, from coordinate 121,816,236 downwards.
AAGCTTACTATGTAAAACAGAATGGAAGAATGATACAGCAAATATTTGGTTGTCTGAAACTGTACAGCAATGTATTAAAATAGAAATACTAAGAAAAAAAAAATAGCCTGAACATTTCACTTGTGATTAAAACAAATAATTAGAAAATTAGTGGGGAGAGGATTAGCCAATTTTTAAAAATTATAAATCATATTTGTTTGGAAATCGCTATTCAGAGAATTTGTGACTTCCCAAGGTCAAAGAAGAAGTAGCCAGATGACTCTGGCTGGATAGGATGCACATTATCCAAAGTAACTGCACCACATTTCTTTCACAGTGAAACAAATCTACTCTATAACAAATGGATAAAATTGCAGTTGTAATAGAAAATGAGCACAACAGCATTTAAAAATAGAAGGCATAAGTGGAATTTGTTGTTCTTCATTCCAATTAAAAAAGATGAAATTCATTCCACTATGGCAAAGAAGCCCTTCATAAATGATGTATTCATGGCCATCACTTACTCGGTAGAGATACTGCCATTATTAAAGGTAATACTGATGAGTTAGATAAAACTCTGAATACATATGCAAATAAATGTGACTCTTTTCTGTTGTTTTTTTTTTTTTTAATAATTATAAATGTTATTAATGCAATTTCTGTCAGAGGTTTGCGTATTTCAAACATGTTGTCTTGTTGCATATGCTGTCATTTTCTTGTGTGAAATTATTTTCTCTTTAAATTGCATTTATTATGTTGCATGCCACATGCCAGAAAATTATCAGAGATATTTACAGGAAGGACAGCTTTTCAATAACATCGAAAAGAGTGTTTGGATTTCTAGTCAAAATGTGGGTATTTGAAGATTTTTGAGGTTTTTGAGGCTTCAAGGAGAAGGACCTTTTTTTCTTTCTTTCTTTCTTCCCCACCCCCAATGTCCTTTTTTCAGTATCTATTGTATCAAAGTCCACTGTGATGCTTAATGTTCCAGTAGACTGCAGAGCAGACATTTACAGTTAGCTCATCCTTGAGCATTTTACAAAGTTGGAGGCTGTGAAGGCTTTTTAACTACTATACTGTACTTTAGGATTTAAACACTAAACATATTTTACCCTGAGAACAATGCTCGCTGCAATTCCTGATGCAATAGAAGTGCTGTTTTCATATTCTATTACTGCAATAGGGAGTCTTGCTTTGTTACTGGAGCAATCTGAATTTTGTCTAGTTTGGTATAATTATTGCACCAAAATTTGTGGAAAAACAGTTGGTAGATGAGCAAGTGTTTTGATCTCACTTTTTAAGTACAAATATCTATGATCTAAGATAAAAGAATGCTGTTTTGCAGGTGGCCTTTATAATGTTTTCTGTATACACTCTCACACTAGAGCCTCATCTATATGAGCCTACAATTAGTATCTTCTTAAATCGGAAAAGAAAGGTTAGGCTACCATTATTTTGGATAGACATGAGTTTCATTGTTTAAGATGTAAGAAAATGCTGACATTCTCATCTTGTGACTTAACTCAGAGGTAGAAATCCACCAGGTGCTTAGTTCCCTTTCCTCTGTGACAGAATTTCTATCTGATAACAGTGAATGCGCAAAAACAGCAGCTCAGGTGCGTTCCAGCTGAGTTTCATGGAATTTCACTGAATTATTAGAGTTGTAAGGGACCGTAGAGATCATCTAGTCCAACTCCCCTGCTGAAGCAGGATAGCCTAGAGCTAGAGCATGTTACTAATAACTCCCACTCTGGCCTAGGACTGGATTTCTCTGGTATGTCACTTTGAGGCATGCAGACACTCCTCCTCCCACTGAAGGGCCATTCTTACCAATGGGATTCACCAACATCAGGGATCTTGATGACTTTGTAATATTGCAGCTGCATGTTGGGAATTTGTGTCTTTGTCTTGAAGCAGGTTAAGATATTTCATTCCTGCTGAAGTTAATGTCTGGTTTGCAGGAGTGTCTTTAGACTGGTGTTTGATTATAGATGATGGGAACTGGTATTGAAAACCACCTGGAATACAATTCTGATTTTGATAGCCAATTGTCAGAGACTTGGATATTAGCTTTCATATTAAAAAATCAATTTTTTTTCTTGAGACATCTTGTTTTTCTGATGGTTTCTCACAACATTGGGTGTCCATGTTTCTTCTTGACCAGTCAGTGTCCTCAGAGCACTCCTTTCTCCCAGACAACAAACTTACTTATTCAAAATTTGCAGTGAATATGTCAGAGGCAAGGTTGCTACTACTTTCCTCTATGGATCAGTTAATATGGCTATGAGGTGTAGAATGAACCCTACATCCACACTTTTACTTACCTGTGAAGGATGTATGTAGTTAAAATCAGGATCCAGCTTCATTTTTTGATGTGAAGCTGCCATCATGTAGCATGTAATGCTTCCCTTAGCCCACTGTAATCACCAGAGGATCTATCTGCTGTTTCTCGTGCTGACAAATACGGGGTTTCTTTGATGGCAGTTTTTGTCAGTAAAGCTCTAAGGAAGTACAGGTATTTGTTAAATATATATTTTTCACAGAGAAGCCTCTGTAAAACCCAGTTAGCTTTCTTAGAAGGAGAACTGAAAAAGTCACAATTGGCCTGTAACCACCATGTTTAATGGGAAGTTGAAGAAATAATGAAAATTGAAATGCAAGCATGAATCACCCCAGAGAATACCAATCTACAGTCAGTACTTTTACTGTCAAAACCTAGAGATTTCAACAAGAGGTACTGTGCAAACACTAAAATTAGAAAAAAAATATTACAGACTTTGAAATGGTATTTCAGACCCATAAGTTACCGATGGCTGCATTATACAATATTTACTTGCAGTTTACCTCAGGGTAATAAAACTGCTGACTCAATACGAGGGTAGTGATTTATTCTTACTCAGACATCCTTAATGTTGACTAAATATTATTTTAGTGTATGAATTCTTTTATAAATCCACGAACTAAAATAATTTATAATGATAGAAATTTTAAGTACAGTAAATTATCACTGCTGTGCATAAAGATAAGCTGCAGTACCCATGGATACTGACGTGAAAGATGCAAGGAATAAATTTATGAGGTCTTGAAAATCTTCCTTAGAGTCGGGAAGAGTCAGGAACAGTTTGAATAGCTTTTTCTTGGTGATTCACTACTTATGCTGCTCAAAACTATTAATTTTTCTGGATTTACAACCTAAAAAAAAAAAAAAAAATTAAAAAATAATATACAATTCCAACTTCTGTCATTTTTACCCTCATTCTAGTTGTTGTTTTTGATGATTTAACTGGACTTAAATTGGAATGTAATAAATATTTTAATACATTACTAATACACATTGAATGTATTATGACATTTATTCTCTCTGAGTGATTTGTATGACATAATAATATTGCAAACTCTGCATGATTTAACCCACTTTATGCCTAAAAGGAAGCTGGGTTTTTAAAGAAAAAGGCCATTCATCAAAACCATTGCACTATCATCTCTGGTATCTCTGTGTTGGTTTAGGTCAGCAGGAATTAATAGAAATGAAGCAAAAGACAGTCACGTGTTGATTACCAAGTGATAAAGATTATCTAGTGATGGTTGATATTTATGTGTGCTTTTTATTCTAGCAAAGTCAGCAATTACTGAAACATTAGAAAAACACTGAAACATAAAGAAAACTTCCTTTATTACAAAATTTTTCTAACTGAACACGTTATTTGATTTGGATTAACTTATTAATCAGTAATGAAACAAACTGCTAAATGAACTTTCAGTGATATTAATAGGAGAACTATTTGAAATGATGGTTGAAAGACTGAGGCTCTAAATTTTGTAATTGGTGTTCTGTGCAAAAAAGTAATACAAGTTTTCCTGTGTTTTTCATCGGCTAGTATACAAATAGTTTTAACAAAACTTTTTTTTTTTTTTAAAGTATGATTTTTTAGACACACAGCATGTTCTTAATCTTAGGACTGTGGATTAATTTAAAAGAAATTATTTAAATTTACGTCCTTAATCTCGATAGCTCTTATTAATCTAGATAACTTCCAGCAAATATTACAGATTTTCATCCTACAACTTTTCACATCCCAGACTGGTTATATTTATGGTACGGACAGTGAAAAGCTATGTATATGCAGGGTTGTAGCCCCAGTGATTGGGTTTTTTTTACCAATTACCCATTCTTGAATTAGAGGAAAGCAGGAGTAAAAGCGAGCAGTAAAAAAACCCGGTTTTCTTCTGAAGTGAGTAATGAGAGAGATCTTGGGACTGGATAATTTGTGTACTAGGTTGTTTTCTGTCTTTATCTAACTTCTGATTTGCATAAAATATTTAAATCATAGCCATTCAAATAGAGAAGAATTTCAAAATCGTTTGAAATAAGAGCAAGACAGGAATTACTGCACTCAGTGTTTTCATGTGGTTCTCCTATTGCTATGGAAACTAGGTAATGATTTATTTGTCTCACTTTGATTCCAAAAGGAAAGCAAATGCTCTTTGGTTTCAGGGAAAGAAAGAGGTGAAATAAAGAGCTGATGTTTATCATAGGAATTGTAATATTTAGGTGCGTGACACAAGAATGCAGTCTTTGCTAACTTTGGTGACAGCTGCGAGTTACAAATTCTTTTTGGTTTGTTTTTGTAGAAGGGTTTTCTAGATTAAAACTTCCAAGGAAAAAAGGGAAAAGGAAGGATGCTGCTGCTATACAAACTCTGAGAATGTTGTTATTTTTTTTGCAGTGCAATAATATCTGTGCACATAAAGACTCCATGATTCTTTACAGCATGACAGAGGGAGTAATTTAGAACTATTAGGTTTGCTCTTGAACCTTTTTCCATTCCTTTAGGTCACAGGTCTCTAGAGTATTACCAAAGCATTCATTATTGGGCTTGGGCCATCTTTTGCAGAAAATGGGGTCAAGAGGACACCTGTTTAACCTCAACTGGGATGTCTTTTCTTAAAGGAAATAAACTTTACTCCTGAGGACTTTGTTGTATGCCTAAGCTCCTACTAGGAATCTAATAGTGGGCATGCATTTTCTCACTGTTCATCTGCACTAGTACTCTACCTAGTAATTATGACTGGCAGGATCTACCAAGAAATTCCAAAGAAGTTCTACCCTTTAGTATTAGAATACAAACCCTACTTTCTGACATTGTATCTTCTGATTTAGTGTGGGCACATTTTCAAGGCTGTGTCATGACAGGTAGTGAAATATCCTGCTGAAAATTCCATGCTTTGGAAAGATATTATTATCATCATCATTACTATTATCATGACTTTTACCCTCTAGCATTTTATAGCTATGATTTTCTCTTGGCCACTTCAGTAGGCATTGGCCCAAGAGTAAGATCCTAAAAATAGTGTAGAAAAATAATTCTTACATCAGTTAAACCCTTATTCTAATTACTTAAAGTCATTATAAAGTTGTTTAATCTTCCATCGAACAGGTGAGTAAAACTTTCCTTTTGACTATAATGTAAATTGCATAAGCTACAATTTGTATGTGAAGATGTATTTCTTACAGAAGTCTTCTCCTGTGGCAAAAAGGCAGCAAGAGCAATTTCTCTTGAGAGCAGAGTATGCTAACGTAGTGGACATAAGGTGTCTTTTGTTTCCCAAGAGCAGCTGTAGTTTTACTTTCAATTGTTCAACTATCTTCAATTATTTTTGATTACTCATCTTACCTTTGCTGTCATCATGTTGGGAATATAGAGTCCAAGGCCATGTTCACAATGTTGAAAGACAAAAGAGAATATAGGCTTTTCTGTATAAAATTTTTGAAAGTGTTGTCAAATTTATGACTTGAGTCACAGCTTTGAAGATAGGAAAAAAAAAACATTAAAATTCTTGAAGCCAAAATCTTAAGTAAGCATACGCTCAGATGCTTATCCTTTTATTTCAGGAAGGTTGCATAAAATCACTGAAATGAAAATCTTAGATGTTGCTAGTATACAGTTTTCTTTATCAAGATTCAATTAACAAAAGGTTAATAAGCCCCAAAAAGGGGCTTCCTCCCCGCCCACTCCCCACCCCTCTTTCATTCCTGACTAGGACAGATAGTATTTGTTCAAAGTTGAAAAGGAGAAATGAGAAGCGTGGTAAGGTAAAAAGATAACATTATTGAGCTTATTCAAAACACAACTCTCCAAATATGAGAAAGTTCTGAAGTGTTTGAAGATCTAGGTTGAGAGTGAAGAGTGAAGCAGTATTATCGTATTTCTAGTTCTAATGGCAGACTGAAATATCTACTCTTACCATTTTAAAATACTTCACTGAAAGAAATCCATTTTTGTGTATTAATAAAAACCTTTTCAAAAGACAGGCAATTTGCTTTAAAAACCTATCATATAATTATTGATATGTGCATTTTCTTGATTTTAGTTTAGCGAAGAGAATAGATATAGTGGGATTTAGAAGCCCTTGTATTTGGCCAGTTGGTCTGATCTACAGGAATACAGAAAGTACAAAGGATGCCAAAATGATAGAAAAGTAGAATCCTTCCCAGAGATAAATATTAAGAATTTTAACTTGTAGAAGTGCCAAGTTCTGGTTAACCAACAGTTAAGAGAAATAGATATTTTTGAATTCACCTGTCATTTATTGAAAATGGTTCCAATTTATTGAAAAAGTTTCCAATGAGTAATGACTTTGTATTTAAAAATCTACATTCTTAATAGGACAATCAATAAATTGGCAATGCCTTAATTTTAATGTTAATTGACAGAATTGCCAGAGGATTCTGTAAATTCTCAGGGTAATTTCCCTGAAGAACTCTGTAACATGTGATTAAGTTCTCCAGAGAAGAAAATAAGGAGGATAATATAATTATTTGAAACATGGCTAGCAGATAAAAGTTAATATTCCCACTGCTGAAAAAGTTGGTGGAAATGATGTCACTGAATATTCACTAAGCAAATAAATCCAAATAAGTTTGAGGCTGTTGATGAAATCTTCTAATGTTTTCTGCTAGAGTCACTCAGAAGTTCAAACACTATGCCTTACAAACTTTTGCCAACTTTGATGTTTTTTGAAGTCTGAAAATGAATCTAGTTTATTCTGCAAGCATGGAAGGTTGTTACCTTACCACATTAGTGTGAATGTCTAATTATACTTAAGACTAGAAACCTAGCTAACTTAACACTAACCTCTAATTGAATACTAAACTAAAGATTAGGGCACTTTGTACTGTGCATAATACTGTTTAGCACATCTGGTAAAGCAAAAACATTGCAAGTGTTGGCCAGTCCTTCTTGTCCTTTTAATCTGAAATTTTTAACAAATTTCACTCATTTTTAATGTGTTTTCCTTTAAATACTTTATTGGAGAAGGACCATTTAGAAGTCTACTAGCTTTATCAGTCTGTTAGTTCTGTGTTGTCCGTCCACTGCTGTTACAGGCATTGGTCTCAAGTATTTAATTTAAATTTTGGGGTTAGATAGAGAATTATTTTCCAAAATGTTTTGTTTATTTTTTCTTACTCTTGATGAAAACTTAGACCTTGAAATAATGTGGAGGAGGGAATTCAACCATGTAATTGTTCCTTAAACAAAAAAATAAACAAAACCCAACCAGCCAAAAAAACTAAAAGGGTCTTTCACTTAGGGTAAAATGCTGTATTGTGGTGTTTGGATTATTGACACAACTGGAATATCGGGGGTGGGGGGGGTGGGGAAACTCTCGAAGAAATCTGAAATTGCTAAGCATTGTCTCTGGATAGTGTTGCAGTTTTGCATCATATTGAAATTCTCAGATTTCTAAATTATTGCAATAAAAAGTGTTCTGGCAAATTTCCATTCCTTTAGGTCCTTTCAAGTGAACTGTTTATACATGACTTCAGTTTCTGTTCTGGCTTTTTATTTAAATATTGAGACTTTTTCCTATTGCTTCTATTTCAATTTCTTGCCATTATTTTCCCTCTCATTACATTGATTTTTGCCTCTTATTTTTCTTCCCTCTTCTTTCTTTTGTAGACTGCTCGGCATGGATCCATTACAAAATATTGCCCTTCCTTTCTTATAATGCTACATAATATCTGAATGTTCTTCGTTCTTCACATGATCAAGTGTTTATAAGTACCTTTACTACATGTAATTCCATGTAACTGTGATCCTTGATGGAATCATCAATAGAGATGATTAATTAATTGCTTATGCAGTCAATATGAAAAGCTAGTTATTATAATTTCACTGCATATTCTTAGAACAAATGAAATTAACATGTGAACAAATGAAATTAACATGTCAAATCATCAAGAAATGGCTGAGCATCATACAATAAAATGCAGTTCTGGTACTAATATTATATTTCCCAAATGATAGTAACACGTTGTTAGATGTAGAATGCACACTTGGTAACTCAGCCATCAAGGAGAAGATTATTTTGAGTAACTAGGGAAGAATTGGGGAATGTGGGAAAGGGGCAATCTCTGCATGACCCTCTCCTAAGATTCCAATCAAAGCAGTTACAAAATCACTCATTGCCAGTAAGATTGAGTCTGTTTTTCTAGGTAAACTTTTGAGATTCTGTTTTTCTAGGTAATCTTTTTGTAGGCAGAGTTGAGCTCTTCAAACTTCATGCATTGAGGATAAATTACTTCAATAAAAATTCTATTAAAGCTAAAGAAAGTTATCTCTAAGATTCTTACACATTTGGGTGGATACATGCAATCTGTTAATCCCTGCTCTAAGTGCCAACACTAGAGATTCAGGAACCTTTGTGTTGACCCAGATTAGTTAAACACTGGGAATTACATTTAACAGAACAATAGCATTCTTCACAGCTGTAAATAGTTGCTATCTTTGTCTTTTTGTTACTGTGTAAGTTTTTACCCCAGAGCTAGTGGAAAGTGTTTTCTCTTGGTGTTTTACGTTTCTGTGTGAAGCAGAGGTATTTTCTGTTTTAAGTAGAATCATGAATTGATTAAAATGTTTTTCATATTTGATTGTCATTGAATGATCACTCCCTTATGATCATTTCCATATGTTCTTTCTCTCAAAAATCCAACAAATTCAACAGAGTGCTGCCCCACAAAGCAGGATTATGTTTGGTGCATTACTGTCTCCCTACCTCTTTTCTCTTACTTTTTTTGAGAAAGGGAGCAGCGGTACCCAGCCCTGTGGTCAGCTCAGAAATAACACACTGAAGTGCAGAAGCCCCAGTATCTCCCCTTTGACCTGAAATTCTGGCATGTAAATATGAAGAAATAAGTCAATATAATAAGGTAGGCACACCAGAATTGTAACATTTGGTGACTGTTGACATTTTCTTTCTGATGGATGTCACACTTCACCTTACTACAGATAATGGTACATCTGTATTTATAGTCCTCTGATACTGAACACATCCTTCTGTGAAGGGGTTGAACGGTTATCCAACAGGTTGAAAGCTTTGAGCTGAGGAAGGAAAGATAATGAAGAAACAGTTTGAGAATTAAAAAAACAAACAACAAACAAATGGTTGTAAGTGAAAAGGTCGTTATAACAGTGCACTCATTTTCTGAGTAAAAGTTGCCAGTTTTCTAGATGCTAAACTCAAGTCTGTTGAAAATCAATGTAGTACACTACAGTGGATGCTAGGTCAGGCCCTTTGAAGTCATAGGGCACCTTAAGGTAAAAATGGGAAGCAGTTTTAACAGTGAATGGATCTCAACTAAAATAAATTCTCTATCTTTGTTCTTCTTTGTAGATATCTGTGAAAAAAATAACATTTTTTTATTGATTTCAGTCATTGGAAATATCACCATCTAACCCATGCTAGAAAAAGGTATTTAAGATCAATAATAAAAATAAAAATAAAAATAAAAATAAAAATAAAAATAAAAATAAAAATAAAAATAAAAATAATAGCAGGTGCTGAGGTGCTAGCAGTTAGTCAGCCTTGTGTCTTTTCCTTTGCAAGTTGTTTTCTACATCCAGCTTCGATGTTGATATGCACTGAAATGGATACTAATATTGACATTGACTTGTACAAAAATAATATGTTTAACAAGACTACTTCATGATAATTCAAGGTTCAGGATTACCTGCTAAATGAATTCCTGTGGAGTGTATTTATTAATCAAGTAAGGATTTCTGTTCCTGCAGATTTGTTTTGCTTTTTTGAAAAAAACAAATACTTTAATTAAGCTAATTTTTTTTTTTTTTTTTTTTTTTTGTCAGCTGGATATTGGCAGTTGGCAGTCACTGTGGCAAAAAGCCTTTAGAATATGGATCCAAAAAAATAATAGAGGCCTGTTGGAAGATTTCTAGTGTTTAAAGAACCAACGAGATTTTGTAATACTTCTGAGGGCTGTATTTTGGAATGACTGTCAAAATGTTTACTAGTGACTTTACCAACATGGATGAAAATATAGTATTTAACAAAAGAACCTGATATTGCCGGAATTTCACCAACAGGTGGTATTCATTTACATACTTAACATGTGATATGTTAAACTCCTTACTTTGTATTTTTGTACTCCCTTATTAAGATATAATGCAAATTTGCAGCCAGAATTTGGCAGTATATTTGCTTGTGCCAAAAATATTTTTAAAAGGAAACATATGTTGTGCTTTATATTATTTTACTATACCAGACAGATTGTGCAGAAGGGCAATGATGTGTGTGAGAAGGTTGGAGAAAGAAAAATAGCAATACTCCTGTTTATTAAAGGGAACTCTTGGTAACATTAGTGAATAAATATCTTCTTGTGCTAGTCTCTCCTGCTCGAACTCTGAAATGCAGTTTGTTTCATTTTATCTCTGACAGACCATTCATTTTATATGAAGAACAGCTATAAGTGTGGCTTGAGCTGTTGTTTATCGCAGGTAAGTAGCTGGGAGGACACACGTAAATGATATATGTTGTACTGATTTTTCATACTCTGGACAGAAACAAATACACAATATTCTGACATCAAATATATACATGGCCAAAGAAAGAAACTACAGCAAACTATTAGTTTTTTCAGTAATACAGACCACTATTTAGCTTGCTTATGTAGGTGATCCTAAGTGTTTAAGGGACTTTCTACTCATTTTGCACTAGGAAAGATGCAAGGACATTGTACATATACATATGAGATAATGGTGCCTGGGGTGTTATCTTAGCCTTCGTTACATGCTGTATTTTTTGGGTATCTTATATTTTTTTCTTGATTCATCCATGAGTCACTTCTCAAGAGATCCTACTGTGGCAGTAATTTACATATATTTTTTTCTCACTGTCTTGGCACAAAGAAGATGTGGGAAATAGCCATGAATATTTATGTCCAAATAAGTTTGACTGTATCAATGAAATGCATGGTATAACGCTCCTTTCAGGTTGTCTGAAAAATATTTTAAAGTATTGTTGCTTAACTTAAATATCATAGATTACATGTTTCACAGAAATGTTGAACCTCAAATGTGGCCAGGTTATTGATGCCAGAACTGAGAACTGTTTACTGGCATGTATAAAATGAGTAGAGCCCACTTCCCAGCAAACAGGCATCCTAAAAGCAGCCTCTGACAGGAGCCAGGAATCTTGTATGCATCTTAATGCACTGATGCACACATTCCTTCCAGATATCAATGGCTGATATCAATGAGTTGAGTGAGAGTTTGGTCAGAAAGGTTTTTTTTGCAGACATCCTGGAAAGGCCTGAAATGAAAATAAAAATGGAAAGAATGTATTCAAATTAGAGAGGGATCATTTCTAGAAATATTTATTTGAAATTGTGTATATTTATTTGAAACTATACGTAAATCAGGATTTCACTGAATTTCACTGAATTTTTAGAGTTGGAAGGGACCGTAGAGATCATCCAGTCCAACTCCCCTGCTGAAGC
>JAOQGH010000001.1:121782403-121798560 GCA_025769975.1 Gallinago jamesoni | reverse complement strand
TGGACTCGATGATCTCAAAGGTCCCTTCCAACCACTAAGATTCTGTGATTCTGTAATGAGAGAGCATTGTGTTACAAACTAGGAAATAAAAACCCATTAAAACTATATTTCACAGAAGAAAGTGAAAGGCAGCTAAAGAACAATTGGTTTCAGTAAAATTGTAAAAGGGATAAAACTGAGTCAATTATCTAACAAGGAAATACTGTATACTCCGCTACTAATTCTTTGTACAGCATTCTGAGAGATGACTAAGTATAACATTGTCAGTTCACAGATACCTGAAGAAGAACATGGGGTTGAAAATGCTCAGCAAAACTCCAGTCTGTCAAACAACGCCTTTGTATCTGTTTTATTTCTTCTAAGTTTGGTCCTATGGCATAATTTTCCAGACTCACCTCAAAATACACCAAAACAGAATAATGAATATCAACATTTCAGTGTCAGTTGTATTAAATTAACTGTAACCTTGTTGACTTAATAGACAGCTTCCCATGTTGCATCACTGTTAATTGCATAATGCTGCACATGTGTAGACCCGTATGGCACTATTTAACAAAAAACACAATTACTCCCAAAGGTTTTTGGTCTTGGCTTTTTTATACCAAACACAATCTAAATATTTTTATTATTAGGTTATATGTTTTTGAGTTCTGTAAGCAATTATGAATATTTAAACATGTCCTATGAAGTAATTCTAAAATTGCTATATTTATCCAAGGCTGTATAGCAGGCAGGTGTTTCTGACGATGCCAAACTACATAGTTTATTAGTGTGACACGGTTTGGCAATTTCTCTCAAACTCTCATCCTAGTATTTGACCCCTGGTATTCAGTGAAACCAGCAAAGAATTGTCATTAGTAGTTTCATCAAGACCCATCACCCTAAAATTCAAAGAAAGTGATTTCATAGCACTTAAAAGTTACGGCACTATTTGCCAAACATCACAAAATCAACATTTGCATGTAGCATTGCAAAGGAATGCTCAGTAACATGCTGTGGCGTTGAACAGTATCTTCTGTTGTCTCACGCATTTTGGGCTGTATCAAAAGAAGTGTAGCCAGTGGGTCCAGCGATGTGATGGACCTCTACTCCACTCTCATGAGACCCCACCTGAAGTACTGTGTCCAGTTCTGGGGCACCCAACATGAGAAGTACATGGACCTGTTGGAGCAGGTCCAGAGGAGGGCCATGAAGAGGGCTGGAGCACCTCTTGTATGAAGACAGCCTGAGAGAGTAGGGGTTGTTCAGGCTGGAGAAGAGAAGGCTCTGAGGGAAACCTTAGAGCAGCCTTCCAGTACCTAAATGGGGTGCACAGAAAAGGTGGAAAGGGACTCCTTCTTAGGGAGCGTTGCAATAGGACAAGGGGTAATGGTTTTTAAATGAAAGAGGGTAGATTTAGATTAGATATTAGGAAGAAATTATTTAGGGTGAGGGTGGTGAGGCACTGGAACAGGTTGCCCAGGGAAGCTGTGGCTGCTCCATCCCTGGAAGTGTTCAAGGCCAGGCTGGATGGGGCTTTGAGCAACCTGCTCTAGTGGGAGGTGTCCCTGCCCATGGCAGGGGGGTTGGAACTCGATAATCTTTGAGGTCCTACACAACTAACCATTCTGTGATTCTATTATTCTAAAATGGTGCCCGTCTTTTACTCCATTATGGTTCAGCTGAAAAAGCATATAAATATCCATCACTACTTCTGTTTTCATTTTCTGTTAATTTTCATTGCTGTTTTCTCACAGAGGAATCTGGTACATTTTCAAAGCATTAAAACAAAGTTTACAACTAGTTATCTTAATTCTTTTATACATTACATTATAAATCAACATTTAAATAAGGTAGAATGCATCTTCAGTTGGTATAAATCTACTGTCCTTATTGGCTTCAATAAATATTGCAATTAATATTACTAAGGGGTGGGACAGCAAGCTTTCCCTCAGCTGTAAATATAAGAAATAAACCATAATAATAATATACGGTATAGACTGTAAATCCAACCAACACTTCCTTTTACTTGTTCAGAGAGAAATATAATCATGTGTTTAAGAGTACATGGTATAACTTATACTTGAAGAACTTAATGTCCAATGTGTTGTCGTAGATGGCTCAATAATTACGGTTTATTCGCTGAAGTAATTGTGAACATATAATTATTTCTTCCATTGCTAATAATTACGAACTCATTTTACTTAGACATAAAAACCAAGACAAAAAAGTTAAACTAAGGCAGCCTGAGAAGGAGGAAAAATTTATATTCTACAGTTGTGAACTTTACCATAAAATATACAGAACCAATGGGCCAAAAAATTGCTTTTACTAAACAGTGACATAACCCTTGTTTCATATTTCTACTTTCTGTAGAACTCCAGTCAAATGGAAATCTGCATCTTTAGCCTCTTTTCTGGCGTTCACTGTCTAGCATCTCATTATGTTTTGCAACATAATGTGTGTATAGAGGGCTGGTGGTGTGTCAATGATTTTCTCATATGAATATTGACACCGTTACCTGTGCATATAATTACTACTGTGAAAATGGCAATTCTAATGTTATCTATATTGCTGAGAGAGCAAGTCCTACAAAAAACTTTGTGCTTTGGACAAAATTATTATCAGCTTGCAACTAATACCATTATAGGAATATGTAAAATAGTGGTGTAGATTCTTTGGTACAGGAATTCTTTTCTTTTCACTAGAAAATTGGGAAGTTAGGATTCACGGTCTGTATTTAACTAGGTCAGAATATCATTAATGTCCCTCACCTAGGACCCACATGACAATAATTCATATACTACTAGAGATACATCACTTTTTTTCTGCCTGCACAGTATTTGATTTCAGACTTGATGTTACAGAGTGGGTGCCTAAGTGTTCTCAGAAATAATAGATAAAATAATGGAACACCCCAAAAGAAAATATAAGAGACTAAGTACCTGCATATTCATGTACACGTTCTCTTCTCTTTATTTTAGGATTAAGGGTTGAAGAAGAGAGAAGTGTCTTTGCTAGATTATATTTTTTATCTTCTGACTCTCTTTGCTTTCTGACAAAGTTGACTTCCAAATCCTTGTTATCACTGAAATGGCAAAACCTCTGGATATATTTACTGGATCATGCCACAGGGTTGTATTTCTCAATATAAACAGTAGCAGAACAGAGTTCCCCTCTGACCCCCCACCTGGTCACATGGCAGTGACTGGGTGTGCCATTATTATTATCTGGTTTTCATGCAGGGATACAAAATAAAAAAATGTTTCAGCATCTTCCCTGAAGCTTTCTTTTCAGAAATTCCTGAAGACAAAGTTAAATGCATTATAGTCAGATTTTTTGTATAACCTAGGTCCAATCAGTAGCTGCTTGGAGTTTGGCTATGCAATGACAGTTTACAGTGAAGTATTTATCCTGAAAAATAGAACAAATCATAGACAAGCTTTCTTTCCTCTGAAATGTATTAAAACCTATTAAGTGCTAAACTAGTTGTATAAATATGATAGCAGTGTAGATCTTTGGAGTAAATTAAAACCAATTATTTTCAAAAGGCTCATGGAAACTTTTCAGGATCATTGATAACTTGATAATCCGTGAGTATTTATCAGTATAACTCATGCTAAACAGCATGGGACAAATAAATTGTGAACAAGTAGGAGGACTAGTTATTGAGATACTATCAGATTGCTCATAATCACATATTTTGCCCTCTGGATTTCTACTGCAGTTCACATTCTTGAAGTCCATTCATATTTTAACTATTTTTTATTAGATCATATTTGATTGCTCCAACTATACAGATTTTAAAGTAACATAATCTATCTCAATCTGATAAGCCTAGAACATACTCAGATCTGTTTCTGACATTCATTCTTCTCATTCTTCAAATTTCCTTAAGGCAACCTACGAATTATTCCCATGCCCCAAATTTCTCTTCTTTATTCTTGCTTGTGCATGACAGTCAAAATCCCACAGCTTCCCTGGGTCTTTGAGTAGTGCCAGCTGGCCCAGTGCTTTAGGTCATGTCTTTCTCTTTTTCCAGATTCCTTATCCCAAAGTTAAGGTGGAAATCCTAAAGGGAACCACAGCTTTCTCTTTCCAGCACACTCCTAACTTCTTTATTTTCCCTATCCCTGAGGTGCTGAAAAGACATTTTACAAAAAACACCTCCTCACAGATGGAGCAGCTTCAGCAGCACTAAAAACACAGGGGAAAAATAGTAAAAAAGTATCTCTAGGCATCTCACCTTGCAACGGATATCTTTATTATAAGACATTTCTTAATCAGAAACCACTCAGAGAGCATTTCTGTGGTGTATTGTTTCACTAGAAAGAGATAGTTGTTTATCAAATATTGACTTCCACTGGAAGAAGAGCAGAATGCAAAGGGAAAATGTGCTCAGATTCCAATTTTTTATCTTTTCCTTCATGTTTTGCAGATCACTACAAGGTCTGTCAATTATGAAGCCAAATCATGCACTCTCTCTGACAAACGCATCAAGGCTTGATATTTCATCCAGTCAAGTCTCATTTGTATGTGATGAAATTTCTTCACTTACTCAGACAAACTGAAAGCGTCGCTATTGATTAGTGATTTTTAGGCAGAAGCCTTTCATATTGAAACAGTGTGTTTGTGAATTTAAGTGAGATATGTGTCACCTGTAACAAAATCCGTAAAAGGTACTCTGGCTTATATGAATTGAATGCCATGGAAATTATTTTTTATCAGATGGGAAACATAATAAAAGGAGAAATAAAAATAAAATCCACAGAAGTTTGTTGTTAATGATCCTGTATTCAAATAATTATTTGTCATTTTATCTGTGATTAGATCTCCCTATATAGGTTGCCTCATGTCTATCTTTCCTCAAGCAATAGTTCATTCCAAAAGAAACATCTTTTTAGTGAAATCTAAATTTGCGGTTTTTTTTGGCTTAATTTTCATTGAGGGAGAATCTTCTATAGCATATTCCTTTTCTGCAGAAATGACAAGAGACAGTGATCCAAAAAACCCAATTCTGCCCTCTTTATTCCTTGCCTGTCATGATTCAATGCACATGTCAAATAGATCCCTTTCTCATAAAAATACATTGCAACATGACAACAGTTACCTTCATTAAAGGTAATACAATTTTTCTGGTTTTTACCCTTCTAACAACATATGAGTGCTAATACATCTAAAATAAGAATACTTTCAATTTATTTATAATTTTTTATTGCTTATTGTATTGCCTATTAGTACGGTTAATGTGGTCTTGTTTCATCATTGTGCACTAACTCAGTAGTATTTTAATTTGCTAATATTTTTCATTTTGCAGAAATTAGCTATGTTTTTTTGGCATCTGTCCTGTCCAAATCTGTTAAGTTCCCAAATCTTAGCAGCTTGGTTTAGATCTGTGCACCATGGAGGAGAAACTTTCCCTATGTACTGCTATGTGCTTGTAAAAAAATAAAAACCACAGACAAACCAACCAAAAAAAATCCACCCAAACCACAAAGACCCTAACTTTTAATCTTCTTCACCTCTAAAGAAATGTGACTCAAAATCCCAAGATCCCAAGATCCCAATAAGCACATAGTAATCTTTAAATAACTGTTCCTCTTGGACTGACAGCACTCTGTTGTGATCTGGGACATGGGATATGTTAGTATTCAGAACATTTTATTGTATCATTTGCCATGCTTTGGCATAGAATAGAGTGTCGGTTGTGGGAAGCCTGATGCTTTTGCCATTAACAGAAACACTAAATCATCAATATTTCTAAGACAACCAAAATAATTTGATCTGACCATTCAATTATATATTTCATCCTTTCAACAGCTAATGGACTGTTTATGAAACTTCTGAATGGCAATGAACAATAGCTAAGATACTGAAATAGTGGAAATTTAAAGTTAAAACAATTCAGATTTTAGACATTAATAAAGTTCATTGGTAATTAACCACTTCAGGCACACAGTCTGCATTAACTCTAAATTCTGTAATTATACATGATGTTCCCCAGTACTGGAAGAACCAAATAGTACCTCCTGACATGCAGTCAAGTTGCTTGCCTATAAAAATCTTCAGTTAACTCCACACACTTCCATGATTACCTGCAATTTAACAAAGAATAAAAATGTCCATTGAAAGATATAGTGTCCAGTCAATCAAAAAACATCCACAGCGGACCGTTGTGAAAGAAGGATTCCTGAAGGCTGTTAGATAAGACTCTGCTTTCAGCCCTTTGCAGTAGCTTTTCTGCCCAGTGAAGCAGTCCTCATCTTTGGAAACCTCCCATGAAAGCAAATCCACAACCTCACCATTGTAAAAATTCAGTTCACCATTTTGAAAGTGAATTTTTTTGTTGTTGTTCTATTCCTTCCTCTTCTGCCAATATCTAATCTCAATAGTCATTCAGGTCACTGAAGTACATTGTAGTTTGTTGCGCCGTGCTGCGTGTTCCATTGACATGCAGAACTGATCAATCCTTTTGTGAAATTATTGCTACTTCTTGTTGGTCTTAATCATGCATAAGATTTGTATATTTTTGTATCCTAATGATTAGATTACTGTGATAAAGAGATAACTCATCCTTCTAAATGTTGTCACTTAGGTTGTACTCTGACTCTTCAGAGAAACTAGTTAACCTGAGCAATCTGGCATGAAATTCTGGTTTGTTCTTATTTTAAAAACCTTAATCAGTGAATCACTGAAACAGCTGGTAGAGGGCAGGTTTTTCCTCATTTATTTTACAACCTGATTTTTACTTCACTGACTGTGTGATGGTGAAAGATTTATTTGAAACAAGCATGACATTGACATTTAAATAATTCTGAAGAGTAATTATGTATTTAAAAAAAACCAACCAAAACCTGCTATTCCACTAGCATTTAATAATTATTTATTTATTTATTTTTTAAAGTGACAAAGTTTGGAAAAGTATGTTGAAGTAATAGGAGAAATTTCAAGACTGAAAGTTCTCCAAAAAATGCATCTTGGAGATGTCATCACTTTTCTATGGTATTTCAATTAGGGTTTTTTGATAATTGTTATTGATTCATTTTCATTAACTTTATTTTTTAAACAAATCACATTTTTGCTTATCTGCTTGTTTTGTTGTGGTTTGTTTGGTTGTTTTTTTTTAAAGTATTTGTATGGCAAAACAGTACTTTCTTCATTAAAGTGGATGTGATAGTTGTGAGAAGGGATCTTTGGAGCTCACTACAGCCTCAGAAGAAAGAGCAGATGCTGTATTGCATTTTAGTATTTGAAAGCTGACAGGTGGATAATTCTATATGTATGTTTTGCAGACTTACAGATTTGTTAGGCAGAAGCTGAACAGTCGGGGATGGATTTTTGAGTGCTGCAGGTTGTTTATTTCTTACAGGAAATTATTCCAGAATTTAATCAGTTAAACCTTCCTGATGGTAAATTTTGAGATGGCCTACACAGCCTCTGTGGTATCTTTTTTAACGAATAATCAGGCAATGATTTGCTTACATTACACATCTACATCATAAATCTTTATTGAAGTGTCCAGTGGCACCAAATTTTAATATTATAATAATGCTAGATTGGAACAAAGTTTTTTTAAAAACAAATATGTCATCCACATTATTATAAAACAAATTTCTTCTGACTACTGTTACTGCATTGAATACCAAATGAATTTATGAGAATGAATGCTTAAAAGAATCATTCTTTCTAATATGCCCTGACATTTATGAATACAAATATCCATGATGTAGCAGTAAAAATCATGAATAGTGAAAGTTCCAGCATGGCTGAAGGTTGAAGCTGGAAAACCAGATTAGATAACAGGCAGAGATTTTTATAATATGAGTGTTTAACCTTTGAAAGAATGATTGTGCTGGATTCTCTTTTTTAACCAAGATGGCTGTGTTGGTGCCTCACAGCCAAGGTCAACCCACTACAGGGAATTTTTTCCTCCTAAAAGTATTTTCCAGTTAAAATAAACAGGAATTATTTCAAAACTGTCCTATAGCTGTGTATATGCTGCCATATTAGTGGTCTTTTTCTGTTTCAGGATTTATGTATCATTGATAAACACAGCACAACAGCAGACTTTGACAGTTTTAGGTTGTTCTCAAAGCTGAAGATGGTACTCAGCAGCATTACAAAAATAAATTTACGCATTTCTTCCTCTATAATTTAGTCTCTAATACAGCTTTTTTGTATGTTAGTTCTGAAAAAGCTGGAATGAATATGGCATTATTTTTCCTACTTTACCCAAGATGCATAGAAGAGTTTCAGTAGATCTGACAAAATAGTTTCTGTATTCTTGTATTTTCAATGGGAATATTTCTAATTGTCAAAGAACATTTTTCCTTTCCCGATTCAGTCTGTTAATCTGTTGAAAAGTATACTTATATTTAAGATGCATAATAAATAACACACTGATGCACTCAATATTTTTTTAAAGCTCTATGGTTATCTTACAGACCTCTGGAAATTAAAGCTTGCATTAGAAATATCAAGCTTAAAATAAATCTGCATTTTTCTACTTATTCTATTGGATTTTTGGCTGGTTTCATTTTATCTCTCTTTCCTTTTTTCATCTTCAACCCTACATTCCCCCATATTTCCAAATGTGACTAAATACATTGTTAGACTTGGACTATGGGCTCATCCTCTTCCCTGTCATCCCTTATCTCCCTCTCCAGCTTAGCCATATTAGCGGTCTGTCATCTTTTTTCTTCCTTTTCTTTTCAGGCAATGTGGCTTCAATAACTCAAGATTCAGATAAAACCCTAATGATTGATGTTTGTGATATTTTCCATTTTTGCTGTAGTGTTGAAAAGAACAGTGGAAAGAAGTTTCAGTGCCAAATATAGGAATTTATATTTCATAAATGAATTTATGTAAAACAAAAGGATATTTGAGGGGAACAGTGTGAGTAACTGTGGCTGAAATCTATTTCCAAATTTGTGTAACATCTGCAAGCCTGAAGTACAGCCTTTCTTCTCTCACACATTTATTTATGATTATTTGCTTGGTAAGTATGCCTTTTCTCTGAGTAAGAGGATTTAAGTGTCTGAGGAATAAGAACTTATATATATATTGTAGGTAAACAGCCATTTGTCTATTAAGCCAAAAGAATTTTACAAAGTGCTAATCCCAAAGTGTCTTCCATGCCTGCAAGCAACTGTTAGTGGCTTTTATTTGATGGCTGTAAATGGAACTATGTCCATCCAGCGCTCCTAATTATTTCTTTGTCTTTGGGAGAGGACAAAAAAAACCCAAAATTTCACTCCCATCCTTCCTGTATGATATGAATGAATAAGAAAAAAATAATGTTTCTATTCAAACTTTTTCCCATCTTATAATTGACATACATTTTTAATATATGTTGTATGAGTATAAATACTGTTTCCGTTGAATATATTTTGCACATGAAATCCTAAAGTGATTTTAAATGGTAAAATAGTTCCTTCATTACAAGATTAGAATGGTATACCAACAACATATGTTAATTGGGAATTCTTCTATCTCAGTCACCTTTTAGCACATGAGCTTGATAGACTTTTTTTTTTTTTTGTATAAGCTCAAACTATGCATTGTTTATACACTGATTTCACAGTTTCTTTTAGTCTTCTGACATTTGGAGTTTACTAATTGGGTTAACATTTCTAAAGATTCAGTGTCGCTTCCTCAGATATCTAAGCAAATACAGGCCTATATAAGTCTGGGTTCCCATGTAAAATTTAAAAGTCAGATGGAGAAAACAATAAATAATGTCTTTGATTGCACAGCACTCTATAAAACGTCAGTTTATTTTTCATTGTGAAATGGCAATATGGCTTGTGAAGCACAGCTTGAGCATGCAAGAGAAGTGTGACCATCTTTGTCTACTGTGCCAACAGTCTGCTGCATTTCACAGAAAAAAATGCCAGACTGGTGGTATCTGTTACTATTTGTAGGATTAACATCCTATGTAAATTCCAGCTGTTGCTCATGTGAGTGGTCTTCCTGGTAGCCAAATGAGTGCTTGCCATGCCCAGCTACGGCAGCTGTGTGTCAACTTGACATTTAAAAGTCCAATTTGAATTATTCAGAGAGATATTCTCTCTCTGGGTCATCAGAAGTCTCTTTCTTATGTATTTAGAAGAGCAGAATAATATGAATAGCTTATACGTCATGGTTCGTAGGTTGATCATATATTGCTTATCGTTATTTCATTCTTCATATTAAAAGTGTTTTTTCATGCTTTTTATTTCCTCATGCAGGCCAGTTTCTGTCTTTCCCTGCCTAGGTGCAGTGCGTGTACAGTGAGACGTGAGAAGGGTGCTAGCAAAAAAACATTTCATTCTTTCCATTTTGCATCAATCTGAAGGACTGATCTCCTCTGGATGGCAAAGAGTCATGGTATCATCAGCAGTGCTGAGCCTTTCTGAGTGCCAGAGGCAGTCTGAGTGACTCATAGCGGAGACAGTAGGGCTTTTGAGAGCTGCTTCTGGGGCAGAGCCACATGGAGTCTCACAATCCCTGTGCTATCAAATGAAACAATAAAGCTTCACAATGCCTGTGTGTGAAAAGCTTTGAGCGGGTTACATTCTCATACTGATAAGGGCTACGAATGGTGCAAGAGTTCAAACTCACATCCTTGGATTTATTTCTTTCATCACTGAAATCATAATAACACATTGCAAATCTCTAATTTCATTCCCAAACCTGGCTGTTTCAGTGATTCCTTCTAGATCTCCCTGTCTTTATCGCCGTTGCCTCTAGCAATAGAGGCACACCTGCCAACACGAGTCAGAAAAAGTTAGCAGTCCAATGCTAATAAGAAGCACTCTGTTAATCACCATCTTGATGACAGGTTTGTGTGTGATTTATGTGTGTAGGCTGGTAGCAGATTAGTACCTTGTATAAGTATATGCCTAACACACAAGCC
This sequence comes from Gallinago jamesoni, assembly GCA_025769975.1. Taxonomy (NCBI): domain Eukaryota; kingdom Metazoa; phylum Chordata; class Aves; order Charadriiformes; family Scolopacidae; genus Gallinago; species Gallinago jamesoni. The sequence continues at coordinate 121,787,684 of JAOQGH010000001.1, read as the reverse complement.
TCGGATTTCATTAATATCCATAAAATTACTGTTACGGTAAGGAGTCTCTCCAATACAGATTATTATATTCGACACAGATGTCCTAAACAAAAACAAAATAACAAACAAAAAAGCTCTGTTCATCCTCATATTCCTCCAGTGTTGGGAGATTCTATGTTTTATACAAACTCTTTTTTGTTTGTGTTTGAAAGCCTTTTTGCAGAACTATTGGTAGTCATCTAAATAGATAATTCAAAGTTGCGTGTGATGTTTAGGCTTGTTTGTTAATTGAAATGTTTAATTCTATATATTCTGCAGAGTTTTGGGGGGCAGGGAATACCTTTTCTTTATTCTTCCCTACCACATTATAATGGGAGTTGAATAATGCAAAAAAATAAATGTGGAAATTTAGAGGCTTCTCTACTACGTTTAGTTTTCGTGAGAGACCTGATATGTCCTTAGGTCCTGCAATTCTGTTTTGCTTTATTCTTTCTTTCCTTTCTTAGACCTTTTTGTTTTATCTCTTCTCTAATGACAGTCATTTTTTATTTCTCTGGCTAGCATTCTTTCCTGAAATTAAACTCTTACTCACATTGTAGATGGGAAAATACCAAAAAGAAAATTCCAGAGACATAGGGATGTGCTCAATAGCTGCTGAAATTAATTCAGTGCAGAACTCCAACCCTTGTACATCACCACCAGGAAAAATCACCTTAATCTGGAAAAAAAAGAAGATTAAAATTCCAAATCTGGAATAGTGCAGTGTAGTGTTCTGCTGTATGACAAAGTATCCCAGCATGAAGAAAAAGGTCACCATTGTTTGTGCAAGTTTCTCTGTGACAGCATTGTATTTTTCTGAATGTCTTGGATATTATTTTAATTCTCTACTTATGATTCAGTTTACTTCAGTTTTTTCAATTCCTGCATTTAATGTGATGTATTTCTTTTTTTTTTTTTTGGAAATGAAATACCATTTCTCCTTGTGATGTAGCTGAGGAAAACAATGAGGCAGATTCAGCTGCAATGGTGAGGTTTTGAAAAGGACAGTCTTGCTTCCACTTGTAGTAGCAGAGAAATCAGTGAAGTCATTGAAATGCAACAAATGAGTAATTCTGATAGTCTTTGCTTCTTAGATGCATTTGGTGTATACTGTCCCAGTATAGATTTATCATAGCCAAACAAAAGCATATTTAATTTTTTTTTCTACTCATATTTTATCATCATCTTCTTCAATTTTTCATGTTGAGTGGCAAAAATACAAGCAGAAAAATGACTTGGCTTTAAGGTCTTTGTTTTGTGTAATTTTGGGCTACAAAATGGAACCATCCTCATGACCTGTATTCAAGCCGTCTACTGTTGCTGATAAGCACCCTAGAAAAATAACAGAGAAAAGTATTAATAGTATTTTCCTTAAGTTATTAAATATTACTATAAATATTCTGAGTTAGAGAAAGTAATGTGGGAGAAAATAGTGTAGTATTCAAACAGATATGATTTTTTTTTTTTTTAGGAAGAAATAAAAACCTTGAATTGTTAATGGATTGTACAATTTTGCTTTGATTTTGCTGCTCTCTTATGATATAGGAAATTGGAAAAATACTTCCTTACAGTTATTGTAGTGCTGTCATAGTCAAGTGTAACAATTTCATTATGTTAATCTCCACATTTATAAAGAGAAACAAAATTATCCTATTCCTGTGTATGTGCAACTATGCTAAGAGAAATTATCTGCAGGGAAATAAATTCTATTTCAGGTTGATACTGGAAAAAAATGGATGTAGAGGGCTACATTACAAAGAGAATGAGAATGTAAAGCAGTCCCTTGAGGTAGGGTTCCGTTCTCTGAAGTCAACTAAGCCTAAAAAGAACAACTGATGATTTGACTCATGATATAAGAATTAGAGCTCTAGGGATCCATCACCGCAGTTGATATTTCACCCAAAGTGATTTATATTCAAGAAGTTATGGACTCAGATACACTGGCAAAGGAATATCTAATGTAAACTCTATTCTAGGGAGCATGCCTATCAAACAGTAATTATTGCTTACAGTATGCTAATTCATAGTGAAAGAATGTTTCATTATAGCCTTCTTTGCTGTTTTGTACAAGGTTAGATTGTATGTCTGACATTGTGGTTCATTCATTAATAATGTTGGGAAGAAACAAATAAGAGCATGTTTAGAATTCCATATTCCTCCATGTTATTTATTTACATTTTTTCCCCTTTTAAGTTGTCTGTTGATACCAGTCATTAAAACATGCAAACAAAGCATACCTCTCTTCAGTGAAGTATAAACTTAAGTTGCCACTTTTCATTTTGCTGCTATTCATTTTGCTTCATACACAACAGAAGCCTTTCCAGAAATGTTAGTGATGATGATAAATAGCAATCCCATGCAATGACAGCAGTGCTTCAGAAACATCTTTGGTGAGATGCCTGTGTAGAAGATGTGTAAGTAACTTTGTTACTTAGAAATAGAATGTTGTTTTATTCCAAATAAGTTACAGCAATAAAAATTGTCTGCTTGAATATTTCTTGAACTTGACTTTCAGATCTCTACTAACACCAGATTTTCATATATGTTAGTCATTCCAACTAGTGGTTGAGATGAAAGGAAAAACTCAGACCTTTGATGCTTTCATATGTCAAACTCATATGCTTTAATATGTTCTTCCATAATATTTAAAGGAAAAAAAAACAACCAAAAATGGGTTATTGGAATTTGGGAAATTTTACTTCACTATGGAAGTAAAAGAAAATTAAAAATAAAATAAAATAAAACAAAATAATATAAAATAGGAATATGATGCATTTTCACTCATTTGTCCATACCTGTTCCATTTCAATCTTGTATCACACAGGCACATATGTGTTATGAATCTATGATAACCAGACTACGAATATTTTTAGTTATGTGTTATTTTTCCATATTTTTCACTAAATCTAGTATTTCTGCAATCTCATTTCTCTTATATGGTACCATCCTTTATTAAATAACCACTTTAATGTGAAAAAATCCTTCTTTATAGAAACTTTGATTACTCATTGGCTTATGTTTTGAACATATTCGATGCCCAGTGCCCAATACAAAAGTTGCTACTGAATTTTATAAGGCTTCAAAGAGAATTAGATTAACTTAAAATAAAGTGTTTGGGTTTTAGCTTTACCCAGTAAAGGTGAGGAGTTTGTTTGTTATAGTAATAAAGTTTCTTAAATATTAATCTGTAATTTAATTATAAATCCCTCTTAAGATTAGCTAGTTTCCAAACCAATGGAAAAAAATAGAAATATATGTAACTAAAGGCATTGCATTATGAAGAATGAATCTATATTCAATTTGGTAAATCAGTCATATACAGAGAATGAGTAGATATGCATTAGAGTGTATATGAATGTGTCTATTTATTTCTGATGCTCTAGAATTAATGATGAATTCATTCAATATTTTTTTTTCTGTAGAATGACTTTATGTAGAGATTGTTTGATGGCACTTTTCTTGACTCCCAAAGGCATTTTATGTATACGTGAATGTGTACTTTTTTTCTTTCTAACACAAAAAATTAGAAATTATAATTCCATTTTATCTAAATAAGAAGTTATATATGTTATGTTGATTGTTTTTCTTTAATCTACATAGACTGGTAATGAACCTTACATTTTCTTACTTCAAAACAGAATCACTTTTCCATTTTTTTTTTTACTTAAAGACTTCCACCTAGTCATAAAAGACATTGGAATTTGAAGATAATATGGGGGAGTAAAGCCATACTGAGAAAAAAATGTATATAATATAAATGTATATATATGTGTGTATTATACGTAAGTTATGTAAGTGTGTAAGTTATGTAAGTGTAAGTTATTATATGTAAGTGTGTGTATCATATGTAAGTTATAACATTCATTTTTATGTGAATGCATATGTATTACATTTGCATGCATTATATGCACGTTTGTGTTTATATATATATTTGTATGTATCTATTTCACGTAATGCCCTATGAAAGACATGGTAACTGAAACATCAAAAATGAATACACCTGCTTTTTCCACCATGTCATTTTTCTTTCCTCATACATTTCTGTGTAATCAACATAAGGCTTATCACTAACAGTGTTCTTGATAACTGTCGGCTCAGCTTCTCCCGGGACATTGACTGTTTTTATCCTGATGTGTAGGTTGGTGTGGATGTCTGCCATCATAAAATGATGCATTTGCTTGTCTTCACAATTCTCTTGACTGTATTTTTTTAAGGCAGGGTGTAGCTCTGCTTAATATTCACTCTGTTGCTCCTTAGTCACGAATTCTTCTTAAAGCTACTGTTCAAACACATAGATAAACTGTTGTAACTTCTTTGTCATTTTCTAGAGTTGATATTGTCCCACATCTAGATATTTGTGACAGAATGATAGTTATATCAAGGTAAAGTATTGGATTCCATATTAAGTTCTGCTACATTTCTTCTTTTCTATAATATTTTTTTCTTAGTTACTTAAAATTAAGAACATGTATAGAACTCTCTATGAACGACATCTTTGATTATCCCATTCTCATCTCTTTATATTTAGAAATATTTTTTTCTCAGCACCTTTTACAGAAACTTAATAAAATTTTGGGGGTTTAGTTGGTTTTGTTTTTTTGTTGGTTTGGTTTTGGTGTTTTTTTTCATAACTGTTTTTTAAGCGACAACAAACAAAAGGCAGACTTTTGTTACCAGCCAGAACTGTATTTCAAAAGCTCACAACTGAGAGCTGGTGGCAGAATGTAAGATCTTGTGAGGGGACACATAAAATGTCTTTATATGTGTGTGAATCAGAAGTAAAAAAGTAAACAGGAACTAGATGTTAAATAAGACCTAATTCACTACTGAAATAGATACACTTTCCATAAATACAAAAATTGATTTTCTTGTTGCACATAAACTATTCCAGTAGCTTGTGAGTTCATTGTTTAAAATGAGAGCATCAACAAGAGATTTGACTTTAAAAAGTTTCAATACATTTGTGAAAAAAAAATTTTTTTGAGTTTTTCATTGCTTAGACATATAAAATATGGTAAGATAAAGAGGTTTTTGCCCTCCATCTTCTACTCCAGAATCCAGAATACTCTTTTTAAGTGTTACCATGATGTCTACATATTGTATAAAAAGACAGAGGTGTAGTCATTTGCTCTGACTTCAGAGGATAGTCAAAGAACTTCTACAGCTAATTGGTGTTTTATGAAGACCCAGGCAGGTCTTGAAAATCTCCAAAGAAGGGGACTCCACAACCTCCCTGGGCAGCCTGTTCCAGGGCTCTGTCACC
>JAOQGH010000001.1:121720267-121782303 GCA_025769975.1 Gallinago jamesoni | reverse complement strand
CTTCTCCAGGCTAAAGTGTCCCAGCTCTCTCAGCCTTTCTTCATAAGGGAGATGCTCCAATCCTTGAATCATCTTTTTACTGACAACTTTTCTTTCTGCTTTTCTGACACTATAGACATTCCTGACAATATACATTTTGAACAAATACTTGGCAATGGTTGGAAACTGAGGATTGAAAGAAAAGCATGACATAAAGGAAGCGAAAGACACAATCCATTGTGATAAGTGATAAGTGATTAGAAGATTCATCTGTGATAACAACGTTTCAGATGTAAACCCATCTCCTCCTTGCTTTACACACACCTAAAACTCTGATATTCTGTGCTGCAGCTTTCTCTCCCTCACAGCCGCAATGGTTTTTGCTGACCAGAGCATAAATATTATTAGTAGGTAGTAGATTGCACACAAATTGACATATGAAGGACTTGTAACTTTAGTCTGGTGTCATGCCAATGGAAGGCTGGTACGAGTCCAGGCAACTGAGGAACACACACCAGGTACAGCTGGGAGTTGGCTGCACAGACCCATACGGGCGCTCCTTTGGCTGTGCTCTCTGAGGAGGATCCTCTTTCAGAAGATGAAGTTTCTTCCTTCTACCTGGATACCTTTTCTGTTGGGGTGATTTCCTTTTTTACCTTGTACATTCCCTTTTTTCTTTTTACCTTGTAGGCTTTATTCTCGTATGCATCCCACAGTTTCTTCTAAGCTTCTGTGGAAATAATTCAGTGAAGGAAAATATCTTAAAGAAAGCAGAACTTCATCCAATCTTGAATGCTCAAAGCTGTTAATTAAATCTGTTACATAACTAGAAGCACAAAGTCATCTAGTTCTTTTTGGGATGCCTTTGAAAACTACCTCTGGCCTTTGCTTTCTGTCATATAACTGTGTCTTTTCTAGAGCAGATGAAATCTTCTAACAAGCTGCACAGCCTTAAAGGTCTCTCTACCTGTTATGTGAAGAGTGCTAACTAGTATATCAAAGATGTTGCTTCTCTTGCTTTAACTGAAATTGTGTGTCAGAACATAGTTATTATAAGAAAAAAAAAGAAAAAAAATGCTTTTTTTTCTGATTTTAAATGTTAAATAAATCCATATTATTATTTTATATGGTCCCTGAAAAAAGTAGGCACATTCAGAATTGGTTATGACTCGGGAGTCTACTTTATGCACAATTAAGTAAAAGATGCATTTAATTAAACAATTACTTAGCCATGCCAATCCCTACTCTCCAAATGCAAGTGATTTTAAGTCAGGGGAATCTATTTTTCTAAACAATTACAATTGCTGTAAATTTTGTTAGAAAAAAAAAAAATAATTCAAGCTTAAGCTCAGTTTGCATGAAAAACTGTCTCCAATTTCTGATATTATATAAAGTGAAAAGCATTTCTTCTTCCTCCAATTATCTTAAGGGAACTTATATTCCAAGGGAATAAAAAAGGGCTGTAGACTGATGATCTGAAATGAAAGAAATTTCCTTGCTCACTTGTGGACACTGTAAGTGGCATCCTTTTCTGATTGTCAGTTGTGCCGAGCAACATCTAACCAGGCTTCTTTAAACCCATCCACTGGGAAAATATATGTATACATAACAATTGTCCTATATGTTATTTCAATAACTCTCATTATATTTCTGCATTGTTTCCTGTAATAATGTTAATAGAGCTTGAATCCATAGAAAGTTCTGATTGTTTTTTTCAAGATGCAGATCAAAGTTGTGCTTGTATGCATCCATACTTTTATCCTCCCTTTCCTGTCTTTTTTCAGGCATTTTGCTGACTTGGATGCTCTTCATTGTTACAAAGTGCCATGCTACCAGTCTTTCACTTTGTGTTCATACTTAGTGTGATCAAATTTTCAAATACACAACATATCATTATTTTTTTGTGTTCATATGCTTTGAAGAGAATAATGAAGTAATTAAGAGAACATTTGGAAAGAGATGATTTTTCTATAATACTGAAATATTTTCTTCAAGTTTAATAGTCTGCTAGTATGAAAGAAATCCCAATAACATTTTACATCAAATGTATAATAATGTATCTACAGTTCTGCATTTCTGTAATACCAACTTCAGTGAAATATCTCAATGCTTTGAAAAAAGTTATCTTTTTCTAGGTGTGGGAGAAATAAGGGCTTTGTTTTAAAGGATTCAGTCAGTACTAATGCTAGTCATGGCTTGAGGGTACCTGTGAGAGAAGTAAATAATGTCACTCATCTTTTGCTGTTTCAGCACAGAAAAGCATAAAAAACCAGCAAAGTACAATCCAGACTCAGGTTTCTGCTGGTGAACTTCCAGACATCATGTTGCCATGAGAGTATGAGGAAGGTTGGTTACTTCAGATGCTAATGTAGGCTGAAATAAGTCCATGAATTAAATCAAAATGCTGAAAGTTATACGTACTTTTTAAAAAAAGCTATCTGCCTATCTTTGTGTTAATCTAATACATAAGTCTGTGTGTGGTAAACATTTCTATTGCATCTTCATATATATCATTAAGATTTTTTATGATACCTGAAGCAAACTTGTTCTGGTGGAATGGACTTCGGAACTGATAAAAGATATGTTTTGAAAATGTTTTATTTTTGCTGAAGAGCCATGACACAGCAATTTATTTGACTCATCTGTACATGACACTGCTGGCACTCAATTTCTCTTAAACTAAAAACTCTGTTCTAAGTGTCAAGTTGTATTGGAACACGTGGTTTTGTTGTATCTTTTGAGAATTTTTGAGTATCAGAAGTAGTACCACAAACCATTTCTGTCATTACACAATTTAAAACTGTAGATAACTCAGCGATTTTTCTTTTTTAAATTGATTAGTGGCTGCTTAACCTCCTAACTGGAAAACATGATTAAGTCTGCAGTTACCTTTTATACCATTCAGAGGCATAGAAAGTCATTAATCTAGCAGATTTGTTTCCATTGCAAAGTGACATGAAACTACTGTGAATGTAACATTCACATGTAGAATTCACATTCTAGAAGCAAATTTACCTTTTAGATGAGTGATTTTTTTATTATTATTTTTTCTTTTAAATTCCCTCTTAGGTCAGGCTGGATGGGATTTTGAGCAACTTGGTCTATTGGGAGGTGTCCCTGCCCATGCCAGGGGGTTTGGAACCTGGTGATCTTTAAGGTCCCTTCCAACCCAAACTATTCTATGATTCTATGTTTTTATAATTTTATGAAGGTATGTAATAAATTGTACTTCATAACTCAGAATGACTGAAAGCCTAATTTTAGCTCTGAAGGGTTTTTACATCTAAATTGATCAATAAATTAGATAGATGAATTAAGTTCTGCTGTCAGAGCCAAGACTATCAGTGTATCATTGGTGATGTGTCATTTATTAGTATCTCAAAGAACAATAACTTTTTAAAAGTCTCTATATAAGCTTTCCATTTTTAAGGCCCTGAAAAGGTCTGCCTAATTCAAAGAATAAAATTTCATCCTATTAGGGAAATGCTGAAGTCCCATCAGTAATACAGACCAGCATTCATTTGCAGAAGATGAACAAATTTAGGAAGGATTTGTATTAGTTCTGACAGCTGCATAAATTAGAAAGATATTTCCTGACAGAGAAATGTGATTACCTTTTGTCCATATAGCCAAATTTTTACCTGATCAGAATAAAATAATGTGGGTGAAAACAGTAGAATTATTGACACATGAAATAATGTGGGTGAAAACAGTAGAATTATTGACACATGAACAAATATACATGTGTTACTGTTCACTGAATAAGTCATCTGTGTTCAGTGCAGCCCCTTGCAGATTTTTAGCATAAAAAAGGCTTCAATCTCCTGTTCAGAATTTCCATAAGGCACAATTAATACTTAACTAAAAAATGCCAGGGCACTTTCCATATAGGACTAATCCTGGAATATGCTAAACCACCAGAACTCTTATGAATCATATCCAGAAATGTGCTACAGGTTCTAGCACTCTATAATACAATACATTTTGTCTCTTACTAATAATTGTCATCCAGATGATAAATACATAACAGAAATGGATGAGGAATGAAAACCTTTTTCATGTTGACTGAGCACAAAAGATGGTGTCCACATTGCAATGGCATACAGGGAGATAACCTTTGGAAAGCTATGAAATGCATAAAACATCTGTTTTCATAAGAAGAGATTTTATTTTCTTTAATGTTTTTCAGAGCACAGCGTAGTCTGAATCTTATTGTAGAACCAGTGTCGAAGTATATAGGTTAGCAAAGCAGTTAGATTGGTATATTGACCATATTTTCTCATGTATTTATACAATCAATTAAAATTAACAAAAAAAAAGAGGAAGAAACAGTAATAAATTTATTGAACATAGATAAAATGACACTGACTTTTTAATTATCAAGAGACTTGCTATGATTGATAATATGATATAATAAATAAATAAGAATAAATATATCTTCTAAAAAGTCATGTTCTAATGACAAATACATACAGGGAAATTAGACCATGGACAATTTTGGAGGGGAGGGGGAGAAGAAAAACCAAACTGAAACAATTCAACTTCACAAACCATCCAATTCCATCTTTGTAATTCATCACCTTCAGTAATGTTCCTTTTTAATTAGTCTGCATTTGAAACATCACCAATGCATGAAATACAGATAGGTATAGAAATGTATTAACTTTTTTTTTTCCATAAAGCAAGCTTTGTAGATATAGTTATATTAAAATAATTAAATGAAAAAAAATGCATGACAAACCATATGAAAAATTACATAAATACATTCCAGACTGTAGTTTGAGAAATAAAATGAACACTGAAGCAGAAAGACAGAACTTTTAGAACAGCAAGGGGTAATTAAAGTACTCCAATCCCACTGATTACCAGTGTTATTAGGACTTCTAGAAAGCATACATCTTAGACAGAACATTTTTATACTGGAAATAGTGCTCAATAACTCTTAGCCCATTACATACTCAGAATAAATTCTAAACAAGCATAATTTCATCGTCTGACTGGCTGTGTAATTTTATAATTTCTAATTAATTTGATTTTATTTAACAATGTTATAAAGTTGACTATCCTGAGACAAACTGCAGTATCCAGGTTTTTTTAATAAGCAAACAAAAATATGCTCATGTAATTTTAATGCCCAAGGTATGTTTTGTATATGATGTACTATTTTAGAGTAGTCCTTTGAGTCATTATATTTGCTGCTTCTTCATTTTTCCCTTAATGGTTCCATCATTTACTCCTGAATCAGTAAACTATTTATATTTTGTATTTGTACACAATTACTTTGATTTCGGCTTCTTACTGAAAACAGTTCAACACCTTCCTCTGCATCTTCAGTATTTCTTTCTATTAATCAAACCTGTTTAAATAGGGTTAGAAGCCTTTGTTCTACTGATCTGTAAAACCCTTTGAATAAGTTGATTTATTATTAGTGGTCAGTCTGATAAAAGCTCTAGTTCGTATGTTTGCTTATCCATGTTTTCACAGCTGATAATGAGCATATGTGTCCAGCAGGATAGTTTGGTATAATGAAAACTGACTGGTTCTTACATCCCCAGTCTTCCTCTCCTCTTAAATACGGTATTACAAATATGCATGATCTTTATGTTTTCCAATTTCCATTTATAAAAGCACCAACAGGAAATTGCTATAGGATTTAAGGATTAATGCCCCATCCCTGGAAGTGTTCAAGGCCAGGCTGGATGGGGCTTTGAGCAATCTGCTCTAGTGGGAGGTGCCCCTGCCCGTGGCATAGGGGTTGGAAGTACATGATCTCTAAGGTCCATTCCAACCCAAACCATTCTATGATTCTATGAGGATCTGACTATCTTCTAATTTCTGTAAAGTGTAACTGGCTTCAGTAAAAGTATATGAATTTGTTTAGGGATGTGACTTCAACAGGTGATCAAAAGTACACAGGCAGAAGCAAAAAAAAACCCGAGCTAGTCTTTAGTGAAATGTAATGCTTACCAATTTCCTCTTTTCATTCTTTCCACTTCCATCCTACCCTCACTTCTTAGGCTTTTTGATTTTTAATGAATTTTTGCTCTTGATTCTCTGTTTGAGAATGCATTTGAAGAATATCATTGTAAATTCAATAAACTGAGGATTTGCAAAGCACTTCAGCTTTAATCTTTGTTTTAAGACTGGGAGAAGTAGAAAATACATGCATGCTGCCAAATGTTCGTTTGGCCAAATCTGAGTTATGAAGTTTTCTGAATTCATGAATACCAATAGACTCCAGTGCACTCAATTCAAACAAAAACCAATGTTTCTTTTCATTTATATCATTTACTCAACTTTTTTGTAGAAGGTTTATGTTTGATTTAGAACCTCACGCTCAGGTAATACCTTGTCAGGGTTCAAATTTATGTTGCCACTACAAGATGTTAGATTTCTCCTTACTTCAAAGAAAAACAAGAGAAAAGGGATAAGTACCACGTGTCACAGTAGTTATTGACACTGCATTTCTTCTAATACAGTGCTGCTGTCTGGTATGCTGTGGAAACTACTAGTATAAAAAAATAAAAATCTTAGGCACTTAAAAATTAACAGATGCTCACTGAATCCTAGATTTGCAAGAAGATTTAGACACGTGAAGGTTCACATGAAAATGGTAAAATTACCATAGTCTATTAGGAAACAATTTCCTTCAGGCATGTACGTGTAGGAATCTGACTTTCATGCTTTCCAAAACCTAGCAGTGGCTGAACTGCATCATTAAGTGCCTAAATGTCTTTGACAATCTTGTCCTTGTTCCTCCAGGATCTATCTAATGAAAGAAATAGTTGCAGTGAAGTGACTCAAGAAGGAAGTATATCTTAACGTGTATAGAAATTATATAAAGGTGCATGCATTCTTTGTAGTGGTGTATGATTCTTGTATCAGTTTAAGGATACAGTCATTATGGCATGTTAGCTGTAGTTTCCAAAGCCACTTAGACACTCATGAGCTTATCTCTCAGATGACCTTCAATAGTATATTTAATGAGTTCAAAACTACCTTCAGAAAATAATAAACTGTAACAAATCTAGTTTTCATGTTATGATGAGTTAATGGATTTCTCTTTTAATTTACTAAATTAACATGAACGCTGCACAAAATATTACAATAGCATGATAAAAAACATTAATTTGGTCTTAGTTATTTAAAATGTGTTTTATAGTCCTTTAACTCAAAAGTGTAAATAGCTGTAAAACTAAATATCATAGCGAGATGAACAAAGCATTTCAGAAGAGTATTGTATATTCTTATACTTCTGGGCCTGACTGTACTCTATAAACATAGTCCTAAACTGTGCCTCCAAGATATGTATACAAAAATCTGTTCCTGACTTGCTTGTTCCTGCACAAAAAAAAAAAGAAATGAGAATACAGATGTTTATTCATGACATCATATTTTCACTTCTTTGTCTGCTGGTAGCCACACAGTAGACTGAATTCAGTCCAAGAAAGAAAGATGAAGTTCAAATTCCTTCTGCAGGTAACTGCTTTCCCAAGAAGTTGTCTACATATTTCTACAGTATTTAAAGCATAGATCATGTAGCCCAGCCCTATCAAGCCCCATGAATTATGAACCTTTCCTTTCCTGTTGTATCCTTGCAGTGCTTATAACACATGTCTTCCCAGTATTGTACAGTGGTGTCTCACTGGCTTCTGGATGCAAATGTGCAAGGTTCCATTTATGTCTTCTTTTTCTTGCATGGCCATAATAAAGAAGGATCTTTCTGTAGGGTGACCCTGTTTCACAGATTCATGGATTTGACAGAGTTGGAAGGGACCTCTAGAGATTGTCTAGTCCAACTCCCGTGCTGAAGCAGAATTGCCTAGAGCACATCACTCAGGACTGCATCGAGGCGGGTCTTGAAAATCTCCAGAGAAGGGGACTCCATGATCTCCCTGGGCAGCCTGTTCCAGTGCTCTGTCACCCTCACCATAAAGAAGTTTTTCCTCATATTTGAATGGAACTTCCTATGTTCCAGCTTGTGCCCGTTCCCCCTTGTCCCACCACTGAAACCACTGAAAAGAGTCCGGCTCCATCATCCTTCAACCCACCCTTTAGGAACTTGTAAACATAGATGAGGTGTCCCCTCAATCTTCTCTTCTCAGGGCTAAAGAGCCCCAGCTCTTTGAGCCTTTCCTTGTGAGGGAAGTGCTCTAATCCCTTAATCATCTTGGTTGCCCTATGTTGGACTCTCTCCAGTAGTCCCCTGTCCCTCTTGAACTGGGGAGCCCAGAACTGGACCCAATATTCCAGTTGTGACCTCACCAGTGCTGAGTAGAGGGGGAGAATGACATCCCTCGACCTACTGGCCACACTTCTCCTTATGCAGGCCAGGATTCCGTTGGCCCTCTTGGCAACAAGGGCACATTGCTGGTGCATGAAGAGCCTGCCATCCACCAAGACTCCCAGATACTTCCTAGAAGATCCATCCCTGACCTGTATTGGTGCCTGGGGTTCTTTCTCCCCAGGTGCAGGACTTTTGCTCTTGTTGAACCTCATTAGGTCCTTCTCTGCCTAGCTCTCCAGCCTGTCCAGGGCAAACTGGATGGCAGCACAGCCCTCTGGAGCATTGGCCAGCCCTCCCAGTTTGGTATCATCAGCAAACTTGCTGAGGATACACTTTGTCCCCTAGCCCAGGTCATTTATTGAATATGTTGAACAGGACTGGGCCGAGTATTGACCCCTGGGGGATGCCACTGGTCACAGGCCTCCAACTTGACCCCGCTCCATTAATTAGAACCCTCTGAGTCCTGTCACACAACCAAGACTCAATCCACCTCACTGCCCCCTCATCTCGCGCACACTTCCTTAATTTTCTAATGAGGATGTTGTGGGAGACGATGTCAAAAGCCTTGCTGAAGTCAAGGTAGATAACATCTGCTGCTCTCTCCTCATCCAGCCATCTAGTTATAACATCATAGAAGGCTATCAGATTGGTTGAATATGATTTAGCCTTGGTAAATCCATGTTGACTACTTCTAATAACTTCTTTATCTTCAATGTGTTTGGAGATGACATCCAAAACGAGTCGCTCCATTATTTTCCCAGGGACAGAGATGAATCTAATTGGCCAGTAGTTCCCTGGGTCCTCCTTCTTGACCTTTTTGTGGTCTGGTGTGATATTGGCTTTCCTCCAGTCCTCAGTCACTTCTTCTGTTCTCCAAGACCTCTCATAAATTATGTTGATGTTAATAGATTTTATGCTCATTTCAAGTGCATGAGAATCTGGCCATGCTATTATTGATTCAAATTATATTGGAAAAGTAATGTATAAAATCCAAGAAAAACTAAGTGTCTTCAATTTCTCTTTCTCCTTTGCTTGATACATTATTGATATGCTTTCATTTTCTTAATTTGTGGTTTGGGTTTTTTTTGTTTGGTGCTTTTTTTTCTTTGTTTTGTTTTTTTTTGTTTTTAAATTCTAAGAACTAGCTGCAGAATGTGCCCACAAATATGAGTAGTAAAATGGATTTAGCAAAATACAAATCATGCTTTTGAAAATACTAGTAGCAGTAATATTGCTTCACTGGCTACTCTCCAATTATTTTGTATTATATACTGTAATCTGAAATGGTCTAACTTTATTTAATATTCTGAACTATAGTCTTCTTGATCCCAAAGGAGCTTTGAGGTTGTTAGGTCATTAAGACCTGCTATATACCAAAAATACACATTTCTGCTTAACCGGGGGGGGGGTGTGTGTTTTTGAAAATTGTTTTTGCTTTCACAGTAGATGAGAGCTTTTGATAAAGTTGCAAAATTAACTAAGTTGCAACTGCTTTGCCAATTAAGTTTCAAGAAATTGGATCTAGTTCTACTTTACAAAACATTTCAACATAATACAGTTGAAACAGTATAAGGTTTATTCTCCGCTTTAAGCTGTCATGATGAGCAAGTTCTGTACGTGGAGGACCTCTTCATGCTGGATTTGCTGATAAATACTACTGTTCACCATTCTTTAGCTGACTTAAATACACTTCATGGCTTCAAACTGTTAGCTAGAAAATATTTAGATGTCCAAGTTGCATTATGAAAGAAAAACTGCAGATCACAGGTCCTGAACTCTGAAAATGTGGAAAGAACTTCTCTCATTGATCCAGGGAGAGAAGTGCCTTCTCTGCCAGCCCCCAACCTGACCATTTTGGTTTGGGATGAGAACTACACTATAGCAGGTTTACTTAATCTTTACTGTTGAATTATATTATCTGAAAATGTTCAGTGGTAATTGTTACAAAATCAAATATTTATTTAAAATTAAATGCTGAAATGTTTGTAACTGTTAAGCAGCATGTAAAAATTTTTCTTAAAAGGGAAATGCTACATCCTTAGTTACATGCAATCACTAAAGATACAAGTTACAAGCATAATTTTACAAAAGATTTCATTGTGAAACTTTGATGCTTGAACTGTATTCTTCTGACAAATACGGTTTCCACTTTATTGCTGAAAACTTAGGTAAGAATGTTTGGATTACAGTATATATTCTCTTTTTCATAGGGATCTCTTGTGCCAATTTAATACTGGGGTTTTTTTTGTAAATCTATTTGTTTTAGCTTATGTCAGAAATTTCTGCTCTTCAGTATCAGTAGCAGAACTGAAGTCCTTAGCCAAAGTCTTGGATTAAAACATTGCTTATGAAATTGCTCTTTTTTTAGTGCAGATAGTTTTTGCTTAATGAGAGATTTTGAACTGCAGCTGTCATATGTTTGAACTTTTTTCAATTTTCTGTATATGTAGTAAATTCTATTTTTTCCTAATATCATCTGAAAAATTGTCACAAAATTGAATTCTCATAGATCAAGAGTGATTCTGAAAGCACTAAACCATCTTTGGCATGATTACTAAATAGTTATTAATTGCACTATTGAGTCCTGCTCATTGTTTATAAGTATAGTTTTATTAAGCATGCATATTTTAATGAATTTATGGGTCATAGTGAGATTTTGGTGTACATGTGCCTCTTTCATTATGAAACCCTTTGTGCTACAGCGGTCACCCTGACAGATCTCATTAACCATTTATATTCAGTATAAATATGAAATGTTACTTTTTGTATAGAAACTCTTTTTTGTATAGATTCCTAATGGGTGAATTCCTAGTAATTAGATTTAACAGTTAAAGTAACATGTGAAACTAGGTATAATTAACCAAAGTAGAGACATTGATTTCTCCTTCATTTAATTGTCTGGGGAGATATTTCAATCTCTATTTTTACAAATAAGTGAATTTGGGAATTGCATATTGGAATTTTGAGAATCAGTGTTTAAAGCAGGTATGTACACAGCCAGTCTCATTGATTTCATAAGGTATTGTACAGACCTAAGGAGATCTCCAGATCTACAATGTCATGGCCTTACAAATAGCAAAAAGTCAGATAGTAAATACAGGGAAAGAGTTTGGGTCATTTCATTTACACAAATTTGATTTATACGTTCAGATTAAGAGAGAGTTTTAATTTAGATATTAGGAAGACAACTGGAGAAGGAATGCATTTCTCCTCAGAAGAATACAGAATCAGATCCTAAATAAATAAATACAAATTTTTAGGGTACATCAGCAAGTTTCCTGGAATAATCAATGATTATAACAATGTAGAATGTCTTAAGTCCTATCTACGTGGCATTATTTTATTTTTTTTTTGTACTTATTATATATTTGTTCATCTAAGAGGTGGAAAGTTGCTTGAAATACTCCTTTCTGAATAACAGATGATAGAATTGATGCATCGGAGAGAGAACAGGTGTGTTCCCTGCTAGATGGAAATGCTTAAAGCAATGAATTATGCCAGAACACTTTTCTGGTGCTTTCAGTACTACTTGCTCTGCGATTTCTTGAATTATTCATTAATTAAAGAAGTACAATGCAAGTTACTGAATTTCAGACCAAGACCAAAATAAATAAATGTGCTTTTAAAAGGGGAAAAGATACTATTAGAACACTTATGAGTTCTTAGTTTATTTTAATTATTTGCCTAATAGTAATTAACCTATAGTGCACTTCATTCCTGCATTAAAATTAAGTAGAATAAAATTACCACTTTTTTAATAACATCAAATTAACTGTCATTAATAAGAATTTAATTACCATGTTTCATATTAGACATAATTAGCTAATGATATATAAACCTGTAGGAAACACAACTTAACATTATAACATTTTATATAATAAAATAACTAATCTAAGCCCAAGAAGTAATTATGATGTTATATGTGTCATATATATTACTGTCCATGATGGAAGACAATCAAAGTTCTGGTAAAATATAGAAGACTAAATTTGAGTTGGCCTATCCAAAGCCCTCTCTACCATTATGTGTGCTTTTATTTTGTATTTTCTGTTTAAATGATATAAATACTTTTCTTCTTTGCCCTTATTTTATTATAATTGGTGGTAGGTGAGGAAATAGTATATATTTAAGGTTACTCCTTTAAACTATTGAGTAGACTTTGCTGGAAATGTTGGCTTTTGTTTTCTTTCTTTGTTCTTTATATTAAGAATTTTCACCAGATAATTTAGTTTATTAAAATGAAAATTTCCTAGGAGGGACTTAGAAAATCTGAGAAGCTTCATCATGGAAATTTTGAAAGTAGAATTTCTGCTCAAAACCAATAAGAAAAAGCAAGGTCTCTTAAGTTCATTGCAAGAGTGGTAGCTTGGGGTTTCAACTTTCATGTCAGTATGAGCTAAAATACCCTGCCAATCTGTTGGGGACCTGTCATACTTACCCTCTGTCTTTCCAGTCATTTAAGAAAACAAAGACATGTGGACCCTAAGAAACAAAATCTTCACACTATTCCCCTTTGGAAACATACATACTGCTGGAAAAAAAAAGGTATTGCTGGAATGTAATGTTTTACTTACTCCCTCATGTTCTTGTCTTAGGTTAAAGTATTTTAACATATTTATTTCTCAGAGTAGAAGTAGGAAATACAAAATTATCTATTCTATCTATTGTATTCAGTATGTGAATTGATTACTTAAGTGTGCAGTTGGGTTCAGAGTCATGTACACGTCTGAAATGTCTTACAAAATATTTGATTATACATTTATAATGAACTCCCATCATTTATTTCTTGAAGCCAACTTTGAATTTCAGTTCGAATATAATTTTTTTTCCTAACTAAAATATATCATTGTATATAAATACATATATATATATAAATAATCATCACAGTCATATACGTATGTCATGAAAATAATTTCCTGCTCAGGGACTTTCAAATCCTTGGAATGCTGATAGTCACATCATTCTTAACTTTGAAAATGGTCAAATGTTCACTGTCTGCCATATATCCAAAAATTGTGTCAGCCACTAGTACTTTAGGTTGCCTTAAATTTTAAAATTCTAATTTCCTGTAATGTATTTGCTAAAAGCCAGTATTTGTTGTCTTGAGAAACATTACAGAGATGCTGTTATTGTTAAAAAAAAGTAGAAAGATAACATTTCACTTTGAATTATACATGTCTGCATCTATAGTATTTGTATTGACTTCAGAACAGTTATTTCTGGTTAAGGAGTTCATGCACGCATGCACGTAATAACAATGATGCAATATAAATTCATTGAAGAGAATATGTTCAAGACAGTAAGTAATTTTTAAATTAAGATCCAGGCGCTTTAAATTTGAACTAGACCCTGTTAGAGCCCAAAGCAGTGCAGGCTATTGTGATTTGCCATGTGGTTTGGTGTTGCTTTCAGATTTAACAACTGATCCTTGTGGGCAGGTTACTGAACCAAATATCTTGCCTAATTTATGAGAACTAAAGAAGCCCACCTTGTGTGTAAAGCTGAGAATTCAATGTTATTCTAATCAAATTACTATTAGTAGAAATTACTCTGAGCAGTGCCGATTTGAATAAACTAGTTTCTTAGGGCATGAGGTTTCTCTCTACTTCAGGAGCAAAGATGTTGCCATCTGCAATTGGTGATTTTTCTGCTGTTTGGATCTTTTTTGCCTGCACTTCAAAATCTCTAGATCTTTCTGGGCTGTGTGGGCAAGCAGAGCCTCAGCACAGTGCGAGCTCTGCAAGTTGAGGCGTAGAAAAGGTTTTATATCAATACCAACTTGGACCTGGCTAAGGTTACTTCCTCCTTTATTTGCTCCTTTGCTTTGTTCATAAGTGGTCATCATCTTCTCATTACTTCTTCATACATAATCTAATTCCTTGTGTTCTGCTAGTCATTAGCACCAAACGGGAAAACCGATTTGAATTGTTGCACACAGGAAATGTGCTTGCTCTGTGCAGTTCTGCTTTAGGTCAGTGTCCCCATGCCACAGGCAGAAGGCAGGTGGAGGTCGAACTGTTCTAGAGCAGCAAATTATAATGAAACTAAACTTTTTCCATATTGTCTTAACTAATAATATTGTTTATTCTAAATAGTGCTACAGTGAAAACTGATAAACTTTCTCATATTGGCCCTTTCTCTGTTGTTACACTTACCCTTCTTCTGATCCTCTGGGTCCCAAATTCAATAGAAACAGCCTTTTCCATGGAGAAGCAGAGTTGCAGAAGGTCAAGAGTTTCAGCAAGTGGCCTGTGTCTGCAGTCCTTCACCAGTAGAAGTGTGACGTGGCTGTGGGGTGTTGCAGAATTGCCTGGGATCATATTTATACTTTTGATAAGTAAAGTTGATAACCACAACCTCGTTGCTTGATCTTTCTTGAGCAGTTATCCCTAAATCCAGCTCTACAAGTCTCTCAAGGTCCTTTATGAACCAATAAATGACCATTTATGATTTGTGTTTATAGCCCTGGGGCTTCTGATATCGTCTTTTGTTTGGAGATTCAAAACCTTTACCTGTGTTTTGCGCTCATACTTTTGGGCACTAGAAAAATAGTGATCTGTTAGAAGTCACATAGAAACATGTAGGTACATAAGTTCAGCATGGAGAAGTGCAAAATCCTGCACATGGAGAGTGACAACCCCAGACACCAAGATATGCTAGGGGACAACCAGATGGTAAGCAACTTGGCAGAAGAGGAATAGGGGGTCCTGGTGAATACCAGGTTGAACATGATCCAGCAATATATACTTCTTGCAAAGAAGGCCAATGGCATCCTGGGCTGCATTTGGCAAAGTAGTGCCAGCAGATTGATGGAAGTGATCCTTCCCCTCTACTTAGCACTGATGAGGCCACACCTGGA
Organism: Gallinago jamesoni; assembly: GCA_025769975.1. NCBI lineage: Eukaryota > Metazoa > Chordata > Aves > Charadriiformes > Scolopacidae > Gallinago > Gallinago jamesoni. The sequence goes on along the minus strand of JAOQGH010000001.1, from coordinate 121,767,178 downwards.
GTTTTGAGTCCAGTTCTGAGCTCCTGAGTGTAAAAGACAAATGGACATATAGGGGAGAGGGACACTAGGATGATTAAGGGACTGCAACACCTCACACATGAGGAAAGTCTGAGAGAGCTGAGAGCTGCGACTGTTCAGGTGCAGAAGAGAAAGCTCAGAGAGGATCTCATCAATGTATATAAATACCTGAAGAGAGGGTACAAAGATGACGGAGCCAGGCTCTTCTGACTGGTCCTTGGTGAGAGGACAAGAGGGAACAGGCACAAACTGAAACACAGGAGGTGCCGTCTGAACATCAGAGTGCCCAAGCCCTGCCCCCAATTGCCTAGGGAGGTTCTGGAGTCTCCCTCATTGGAGGTATTCAAAAACAATCTAAATACGGTCCTGGGCAATCAGCTCTTGGTGTTCCTGCTTGAGGAGATGGTTGGATCAGATGACCTCCAGAGATCTCTTACAATTGCAATCATTTTGTGATTCTGTGAATACTTCGGTACCATCTTGTTATTATTATCTAACAGTTACAGCAGAGCCATTGTTGCATTATCAGAATTACAACATGGAATAAGCATGTTCTGTCCATTATATCAGATTAGCTGCTGTGAAGTAAAGTGTTAAAACAGAGAATCTTGTTTGCTATTAATAAGAGGCACCTGTCCTTGAAGCAATCCCATCAAAATATAGAAGAGTCATTTAGTAAGCGTGTTGAAATTCAGAGTGGAGTTTGCACTGATATTTTATTTTTCTCCTCACGTCTGCCTTCTTTTATACAATGATTTATCTGTATTTGGAGGCAGAGACTGAAATTGAATTTTTTCTTTGCACATGCTTTACTATGTTTTAAAGTTATTTGCAACATTACATACTTAATAAAGCTTTAAAGAAGTAAAATTCATTCATTGATCCAGACAGATTAGACATTTTTTAAAATGTGTGTTGTTATATCATATCACTCATGTCAAGCCTTGCTTAAGAAGTCTGAGTAATCAAAATCGTCAAGTCAGTCTTAAAGGAGTACAAAGATTTGCTGTTAATATAATTGTCAGCCAAAAATCACTGTCTCATTTTAAATCATTCAGAATTATTTTTCAATTAAAAAATCTTTTAGGTTACTTCTAAATACTGACTGGTACTGGATGAAGTTATGTTTAGGCAGAAAAGAATAATCAAATTAGGGTTTTTTTCTCTCAGAATGAAGCATGGTGTTTCCTAATTGTTGCATTGAAAGTAAATTATCTTTAAATTCATCTTGTGCATTCCCACATCATAAATATTTTCTAAGTATTTTCTATGTAACTCCCACATCATAGAATATGAAGCTATATGAAACTGAAACAGTACTACTCACATTTCACTATCTAATAATAGTTGAATTGCATGTTGAAGTCTTTTTTGGGTTTTCATTCACTCTGCTTTCTTAAACTAAAGAATTAAAGTTTTATGCTTTCATAAAGGGTGTGCTTAGATTCCTGATCGCAAAATATGATATTCTTTGATTTCTTTAAGACCCTCATCACTATCCTCAGAGATCTTTTATCACAGAGCAAAGGTACAGGAAGCAATTCATTACAGAGCATTGTTAAAGTTTGCCTGAGTGCAAAAAGATCAGCATGTGAAAGAGTACTCCATTCAGGGATATTAAAACCAATTAATATAACCACTGACTCGGAAAGTCCTTCCCAAGGTTCTTCCCAAGAACCTTGTCCTGGAAGCTGACAGGCTTAACTGGAGATATGCTGGGATATGGCTGTTCTCATAGTTTTTGCAGGGCACAGGCCACTAGCCAGCAATGGAGACAGGGTGCTCCACTAGCTGAGTCCTTGTCATGGCCTTACCCTCAGGGAGAGAAATCCAGCTCTCAGCCACCTACTGATTCTGCCTTCGTTGTTGGGGCTCTGCTGATTTCTAACAGATGAGAATCTTCATTCTGTATTTCTATATTAACTTTGAACTTGAGGACAAAGCATCTGGACTCAAAACATAGATGTAGTCAGCAACCACTCAGTAGGGAGTCTGTTGATAACCATTTACACTCATCGTGGGGTTTTTTTCTGGATTTGCAACAAGAGGTCAGACTTTTTTTTCCCTTCAAGGCATTTGAAAAATGTAACTGTATGCCTTGATTACAGTAAAGCTAGTTTATATACTATAGAATATTTGAGAAAAACTTTGAAAGGAAACATTTCTCTCATCCAGAATATATTTTTCACCTTCCAAAAATTAAAAGCGAGAAAATAACAGACACCATCATCTTTTACAAATTTAATTATATTCAGATAAATATTTTTTATTGAACTAGTAACACTGATTTTATATAGCTCTTTATGAATATTTTCAGAAAATAAAATGAGAAATAATTAATTCTGGTAAAGTTTAACAGAAGTAAAAGAAAGACATACATTCGTAATTATATGTGTGGAGAGCAGGGATAAGATGGTGGCTGGTCGCAAAACTTTGGTCCTTTCATTTCACAGTTTATTTGAATAGATGTATTTTTTTCCCTTTCATATCTTTTTCTGAGGCCTGAGCTTTTACTTCATCATGGGAGAGGGAGGATGGGACATGAGGAATGGGACTGGATTTTTCCAAGCTGGAGGAGGGCCTGGAGATTTTGGTGTGAGATGTGTTGGGTTTCCAGCAGGAAGAAGCAGATGAGATGAAAGGTGTGAGATTACACTTTAGTATGTGTGGTAGGACATTAGACACTGCTGTCTGAGAATTCAGGGTACAGGGTTATTTGGCAATATCATATTACTGTTGAGATTTTCTGGATAGCACTTGTGCGTACATTTGTTGGGTATTCAGTAAAAGTTAAGCTAAAAGATTCCAGGACGTCCAGACTTATCAGCCATATTCTCTGCAGTTGAATTTTCTACATACTTTGAAGATGTCTGTAATTTGTTCATTTTTATGTGCTCAATTAAAGTTACTGTACAAATGGTCCGAACCAGCTATAGGGCTGGGCATGAGATTCCACTTCTTTACCAAATAACAAATCCTAAAAGTTGAATCATGGCCAAATGTTTTAAAATAGATACTTTAGACTAATTCTAACAGGTATTTTGGTTGCAGATAGTATAAAGTTGAAGCTGCTTATTGCATGAGGCATATATCTTGACATGGTGGTAAGGAGGCTATCATTTCTATCTCTAGCAACTGGTGACAGCTGGTAAACACCCTTCCTTTGAAGGAAGGCTAGATTCTTGTCATTTCAGCAAAAGAATCTTCAATTCTACTGAAGCCAAGGCTGTCTGAACAAACTACATCTTTTTCTTCTGCTCATTTCCTTGTTCTTGAAGTTTCAACAGAGATTAGTCAGAACTACATATCGCAGGCAGGCAGTCATAAGAAAATAATTGTACTGTCTAGCCAAAACAGTCTCTCAAAGAGGCAGTGTACCGGAGAGAGGTGAAGAAGGAGACTTGTCTTTTTAATATTCACAGTACGTGAATATTTGGTCTGAGTTTTCTTCATCATGCTTCTGAGAGTCACAGCCACACAAGTTAATGTATATCCAGGTGTCTCCACCAACCTGAGAGTTACATTTAATATTTTCCAGAGTTTATTAGAAATTAGTTTAAGACTGTATAACTTATAGGATAGCACTCCAGTTCTAATAAAAAAAAAATATTTTACTCTGTTTTTAGTGAAGACCATACAGTTTAGGTATTTTGTTGTCAGTTTGATCAAGTCCTGCAAATGCATTTGTTTTTCTGCCAGGTAGTAAATCATTACACAGTTCAAACTGTAATCTTGGACCTCTTCTACCTTTTTCCCTTGCCACACTAGTTCTTAACCGTATTTGTTTATTGCAAATTGTCAATTGTCCTTCAGTGTTCACCGGTAGATTAGGATCTGTTTGGGATAAAGACTGTCATTTTAGCATTTTTTACTAGCTACTCTATATAGAGAGCAGTTTTTGATGAGTAAAATTAAGTACTGCTATAGGACGCATTTTAAGTAATCAGACCCATTCAAAACTGGACCTGGGGAATGTTTCAGAATCATAAATGCAGATGTGTGACTTTCATCAAAGGTTTCAGATTAACTACTGTTTGTCTTTCGTGAAGCCTCACCTTATATTTAACAGCATTTAAAAAATAGGGAACTTAAATAATTTGAAGACTCTAAAAATTCTACTAGTCTTTGAGAATTGTATGTACAATGTATTCTTCAGTTTTTCTATTAACTCAAAAGATAGCTTTATGTAAAAGATTTTGACCAGAAAAAAGAAAAGACACTAATTTTCAACACTTTCCCTATGTCATTTAGAAGAGCTTACTGTGAATGAACGGTGTTGTAAAACCTCATCTGCTGTGTGCCAGGAGCATGGATACCTTTGCTTAACATGGATTGAATTCTGCTTGTACAAAACAGGCATCAGTATTTGTCTTAAAAAGCAATGCTTTTTCTGAGGCCAGCATGAAATGTTAGCTCCTGTATTTTTCAGTATTCAAGTGAATTTCACAAATTTTTAACATTTTTCTTCTGTAGTACTTTAAGAATCAATAACATGGTACCTTTAAGTAAAATTCTATCTTCTATTTTGCTTTATCTCTGTTCAATTGATGAGGGTTGAGAGTGCAGTGTCCCAGTAATTCCTATTTTCTTCAGAGTTCCATCCTAACTGCTATTACAGATGATAATAGTCAAAGCAAAGATATTTTATATTACCTTTACTTTTTTTGTAAGATTGCTTATTCCTACCATGCCTCTCCAGAATTTGACTGTAGGTCAGAACTGAACTGTAGTTCAAAACGAAATACTTGTCTATAGCCTTAAAGGAGGCTTGTTAGTCTCCCATTCTAGTAACAGTGCTTAGTGGTTCATAGTCACTTAAACATTAACACTTAATTAGTATTAGAGAAACAATGTTAATGTTGTTTGACTGAAGACAACTTTTTGACTTGAGGTAGGTAGAGCTTTCCAGTTCTGCATGATACTGTGCTGGTATTTCCTGATTTACTAAGAGATAGCTGGAAATTCCTCCCCCTATCTCATGCATTTTATAAACAGATTTCAAAGAAAAATCATCCTGTTAGTGAAACAAAGAACTAGACATAATTTCCTCTCAGTAATATGTTCTCATTATGTATGTTTGCAATTTATGAATTCCCATTGTATTTTCCCTGACAACTCTATACATGTTTAAACATGTTATTTTTCACTATGTCCTTTTTTTGGTATGTCTTCTTTGTTGGTATTAATAACACTATACACTAGCGATATATACACTTACACTATACGACACCTGTAACCTGCTCCATAATGTGATGTATGTGGCTGGTTTACCATGTCCTCACCTTTGCTGAAGCCCTGTCTGTTCTTTTTGTGGAGATGTCTTTAACCCAGAAACACTGTTGGCATACTCTTTACAAGTGATACACAGAATTTTCTGAAGCTTTCAAACCCTTACAAATCAGTGTAATCCCACGCAGCTGGAGCATGCTTTTCCAAATGCAAGAATACTTGTTCATGTTGCTTGCCACATCATGGGCATATCCATGAGCTCTGCTTTTCTGGAATCCAGCTGAAATCTTTACATAGTTTAATTACAGAGTGCTCTTGCTGAGTTTTGAATCCTAATAAATTTACAGCTATGTCAGAGCACAAAATGCCCTACATGAACTTTGTTCTGAAAGTGGTGACTTATTTTTCTCAGAAAAATCATGTATAAAACTTTATATGATTATTTACAGTTATTTTATTTCTGAGATTTTTACCCAGATTCAGCTATGATGCTGAGTCTTCCACAAAAGAATGTTGAAAACTGAAAAATTGTCTCTCTAACATGTAACTGTTGCAGATTATTTCATGTGCTACTTCTTTTTGGAAATTATCTGTTTCAGAATCTCTTGTTTAATTTTTATGTACAGTGAAGTAGTTGTTACATTTTGCATTACAATTTCAGTATCAAGTTATTCAGATAGTTATGGTCAGAATCACATATGTTTTATGCCCTTTCTGGACTGGCCTTTCTAGGATCTCTTTAAAGTGAACTTTTTTCACAGGAATGGGCAGATTGGAAAAATGCTTCTTCCCATAAATTTTGCTGCTCCACATGCATAGATTATCCATGGCATGGCAATGAATTGTTGTTTTTTTTTTCAAGCAGATTTTTTTCCAGACTTCTTATTCTTGATGTAATTTACATTTCAATTAGTTTAGGATAAACTAGAAATAAAAGCAGAAGAAAGCCCCTGAAGGAAAGCAAATTAACAAGTTAGGCATGAGGTCAAACAGGAAGCAAATGTACAGCCCATAGGCACTTCAGAGCCATCCTAGAGAAACAAATATAAGCATGCATGGGTACTCCCATATATTATAGAGTGACAAAGATAATAAAAAGAAATCAACTTTAAGCCAGCAAGGTTAAAATTAAATGAAAGAGAGGGAACTAAGGGGGAAAATATAATAGAGTATGTTGTGCTTTTCTCAAGTTGTCAGTGTTCGCCACTAGGCAAAAAGAAGTATATATAAAAAAAAGCTTTTCATAAACAAATGTACTTTTCAAGTTTTTTTTTTTAGTTTCAGAGTCTCTAAGAAAATATCTTTCTTTCTTTTCCTTTATAAGTATGTTCAGTGCCCGTTATATATGCAGTAGATGTTAAAATGTCATTTAAAAGTGCTCATTTTTTTTACCTCTAGTCAGTACATAATGGGTTAAATAACAAATGATGTTTGATCTAGGTTTTTTCAATGTTGTAAAGTTGTCATGAAGTATAAACTCCTGGAAACTTCATTTTAAGAAGGAAGCCTAAGTATGGCTCATTAAAAAAAAAAAAAACCAACAAAAAACCACCAAACAACAAAAACACAAAAGACCAACCAACCAAAAAAACAAAACAAAACACAAAAAAACAAAACCAACCAACCTAAATGAAAGAAAGCAAACTACTGTCCAAACAACAAAAAGTGCTTTTAATAAAAAATTAAGAATTAGAGTTACATGTAAGAGCACATATTGCTCTTCTGTGCTCTTATTAGATACACATTAACCTAAGAAACTTATTGAAAAATAGAAACTGATAACATCCAAGTTACTTTATAATATGTGATTCAGTTTTTATCTGAAATACTCAAACCATTGTACATTTTGAAACAAAATACAGATTAGAAAATATTCTTATTTAGGGACACTAATTTCCCATAGAACTCTGAAGCGTGCATATTCCTCTTTCCTCTAAGGATTTGCCCGTAATTTATCATATAGTTTTGTATAGGTCTCCACTGCCCTAGTGAAACAAAAAACAGCAATGTTTAAGACCTTGTATGCCAATACAATGGTAGAACTTGGTTTTGGCAACCTCTGCTCATACACTACTGAGCCATATTTTATGAGTGACTTTTTTATAGTGTGCAGATGTCTTGGTGTTAGTAAGTAATAATCAAATGCATAAATATAATAAAAACCTCCTTGTGAACATCAGTAGTAGAACATATAGTAACTGCAGCTATTTGTAATCCAAAATATTAATGTAAAATTATGTTGTGAAATCAGAATATGAGTTTAAAATCATGTTGATGTTTGTTCATTCAGTCAAAATTGCATTTTTTTCCATGTATAAGATTCAGAAAGCAAAGCGAAATTCAGAAAGGTTAAAAATGGAATCTCCCACTTGCACTGGTTCTGCTCTATTTCTGTTGTTTTCTGTTGAATTTTTTACTGTGGTTGCCATGTAGCTGGCTACAGATACTTTCTGGAGGGTCTAGAGACATGTTTCTGGAACACTTATGAGTGACAGTGACTCGTTTCCGTATCGATCTAGCTTGAAAATGAAACTACTAGTAAACATAACTGTAGTGAAGTCCCTTTTGTTGCTGAAATCACATACCATAGTGTGTAAATTTGTATCCTCTCTGGCTTAGTTAAAAAGAAGAAGAAAAAAACAACCCAACATATATTTGAAAGGTCTAGATTACTAAAATTAAAATTAGAGCTGCTTATGTATTAGAGCAACATGTGCACTGTGAAATGAGAACTAGGGAAAATAGTTGCAGAAATGGACCTCTCATGATTAAAATAGAAAATTCTAAAGAAAAATTGAAACTACATTCCCATGGTTTCTTGTAATCCAGTTTATGTACAGGAAATTCCAAGGCAGACAGGTTTTACTTGCCCAAAGCCAAAGAGTAGATCAATGGCACAACTGAGAGTAACTATTAAAAAGTTCCCAAAAAACTTACTCTTTTAGACTGTATCTCCTGTGGGACATAGAGAAATGTATTTTTACAACAATATGCAGCTTAAGAGAACTTTTAACATATATTTGGGAATTGAACCAGAATAAGCCAAAGTCTGGTTTTAAAAAAATCAGCATGTAAATAGAAAATGGTATATCTTTGCTTCCGGGAATGTGAGTTTCCATAATGAGATTATGATCAAATATGCACTTTTGAAAACTTTTTCCTTAGCTGTTCATCATTTTGGGTAAAGACATTTTTTGTTTTAATAAAAGTGTTCAAATACTATGGCAGTAATCATTTCAGACGATACATAGATGCATAGAAAATAATTTCACTGTAGGAACTAGATTTAGAAAGCTTGAATAGTTGAAATAAGGAAAGTATGATACTTAGAGTAGACAGATTCCTGTAGTTATGGAATTATTCTTACGAGTCAGATTAAGTGCAATATTTACAACAAATAGAAACTATAGGGTAAATCCCTAGTAATGTTTTGTTACCTAGTGTTTAATAGTGAAATGAGTTCCTCTTTCTTCCTGCTGCTGATGGCTAGCTACTGGACAAATTATAAAGGAGCAGCAATATATTAAAGGAAGTGTTTTACACAGCTAAATGAGATGTAATTTAAGTGTTCCAGAATGACTGTATCTATACTTGATGCAATATTTACACCCTGCTATATAGTAAACAAAAATAAACCAAATAAAATATTGATATTTAATAAATGCATCAAAATATCAGCAAAGAATATACAAAACCATATTTTATGTTAAAATTTATGTTACACAAAACATCAGTTGGCATAATTTTTATGCCATATTTATTGCTAACATGCTTGGCTTCTTTCAAAATAAATAGAATGCTCATATATTTGAGTCCAACCTTGCTTGCAAATCGTTATAAAAAATCTTTTCTTTCAATGGACCATGCAGATCTCAATATACAAAATTTAGACATTTCATCTACTCTCTTTGGAGCCAGCATTAGACTTCTTTTATGGTCCCTACCCCAAAAGAAAATTCAGAAAGAAATAACCTGTAATACCAGCATAATTAACCAACTACCAAGCACAATCTCTCCCTTCTTTCATTCAGATATATACTTCAAAGACTTTATCCTGACACTGTTTTGACATTAATAATTGAAAGGAAGGTACTGAAAATTTTGGAGAACTATCATCCATCATGGGCTAATCTTTAAATTGGTATGCATTTTCCTCTGTGAAATAAAATGGCAGAATCACTGATAAATTGCTCCTCTATTTTAATTTTTTTCCACAGTTCCTAATATTCATTTCTCACATCCTGTTCTTTCTGTGGACTTGGTGAAAACTCATGCAACCTTCTATAGCTGTTATAATAAAAAAACCCACATAGAAATTATAAATTATATATAAATCATTGAGCTGTAATGTTAGAGAGAGGAACTCTCCATTTATTTTGCATTTATTTAAACATTACTAAATGTCTATGGTATGTTATTTGAGGTTGGAAAGAAGATTGTGAAGTTTAGAACTAAGCAAGGAATTAAGCAAGGAATTCCAAACTTTCATTTTATCAAACGATTTGTTTTATATAAATGTGTTTCTTTATATGCTAGGATCATTTCTTGGGTCCAAAGATGGAATTTTGTAACTTAAATGTTAAAAAGGATGTGGAGTGAGACTAAGGAATTGATTGAGAGCCAGAATACTCCATAATCCTTCAGTACATTGATTAGCAAGATGTACTCAGGAGGTGGTCCCCTTTTCCCTCTATTACTGTTGCTGGAATGCTAACATATTTCAAAACCTGATAGTATTCCTGAAATTAAGTGGTATTACGCTAACCAATCAGTCACTAGTAGTAAGTAAATTTTTGAGATGATACTGACTTTGGGGACAGTGCTCTGTCAATATAAAAAATACGGAGAAAACATCTACCCTGAGCTCTCTTTATGCCATCACTTAAAATAGCAAACTCAGCGTTGTTTATATTGTCAGAGAAATTCTTTAGCCAAAGCAGAACTCTCTTTCAACTCTCTTATTAAATACCCCATTTTATCAAAATAGTTGACACAGGGAGAAGTTTTTATGTTCTGTGTTCTTTTCAGAATAAATTGTGAATATAAAGTAATAGAAAGTTATATTAGTTTAATGTCAAGCAAATAGATTTTCTACTTTCCTCAATATAGTTGGCACACATAGTAATTGCAACTGGAACAAGTAATAATAAACAATTTATTCCAAAAGCTGGGAAGGAAATAACTTTCCTGAATAACAAGATACTTGAGACAAAATTTTCTCCTCATAAAATGTATGCACGCTTGATTGTTTTTTTAAGTTATGGTCTTTTATTTCTATCAATGTATTTCTATTGATACTGGTTTAAACTCTGTGTCATGATAATTCTTTGGATCCAGTCTTTCAAGTTTGCTGTATCTTATTCATCAACTACAAGGTTAACTATGGGATTAAGTATTTTAGTACTTATTCTCCTATGAGGAGAACCTTACTGTTTGGTCTTACTAAGACCAAGATTCAGAGAAATCAGGTGAATCACCTTCACAGGTGAAGTCAATAAGCCTAGTTAAAATTTTTCAACACTCAAAATGTGAAGTGAACACACATAAATTAAAACATATTAAAACATATGCAGAGTATCTCATTTGGGATTAAAGTGACTTTAGAAGGCTCTAGTTTATTATTCAGCAGAGTGAACAGCAGCTGGGCAAGTACTTTACATAATAAATACCTCATATTTATCAGTACAGGTGGTCGTGCTCATGAGACTCTCATGAGATTCTCCTATAATACTGATTTTTGTGCCTTAGTCCTAAGTACACCTTTAAGATGTTCTAAAAGATTCTCCAGGTGAGATGTCTTGATCGAATAAGATTGGACAAATATTGTAGGAGTTATGACTTTAGTTAAAACTTTGTTTCTTAGAAGGAGAGGTATTGTGGTTCTTTGCTGTTTGCCCTATTATTTAAAGGTCTGAAAAACTCAGTATTGTTTCCTTGGGAAAATAAGAAAATTCAATATAAAGAAAATATAAGAAGGTAAATCTGCACTGTCAGTGGTTTTTAGAATCATGGGTATTTTCAGAACTATTGTTCTGTTGTGGCTATTAGGCCACAAACCATCATAAATACAGAACTTCCTGATCAATGAAGAAAATCAATGCCTGTTTAAACGTGACAATATAACTCTTACTAATCTAAGTATTAGGTTTACATCAGGTTTTATTTTTAACAACTATTTTGATCTAAATACCAAAAGAACATACTATTTTGATGTCCTCTTCATAATATAGTGAAATAATTGTATTTTCTTCTATTTGTTGAAAAAGCCATGAATCTTTTCAAGCAAAAGAGAATTAAAAGCCTTCATCTAAGGTGATTGCTTACCTCCTCAGCATTTCAAAATGAGTGCCTCCAAATTAAATCTCATCACTACTAACAGGTATTTATTACAATAGGTTAGGAGCAGTTAATGAATATTCAGGACAGCTTATAGGTACTCATAATTCTGTTAGTTGACATTTGACAACATATTATCACAGAATCACAGAATCACCTAAGTTGGAAGGGATGTTTTAAGATCATCTAGTCCAACCAATGAAAAAAAACCCAACAAAACAAACCCCAACAAACCCAACAACAAAGAAAAAACAACCCCAAAACCCAAACCAAAACAAAAGCCAAACAATAAAAAATCCCACAAACAAATAAAAAAACCCACATAAACCACACTCCACACCCAAAACAACACCAACCCAACACTAATCCATATCCCCAAGCACCAGTTTTGTTATCTTTTTATGCTGGATTAAATGGAAATATATTAGGATTTAATGGAAATATATGAACTTTATGAAAACATTTTGAGAACCAGCACAATGTATCACTGGGTGTGAATGAAGTATCAATAAATTTTACAAAACATTGGTGCTTTTCCTGACCTTCAGGCAATATTGTTTACAAAGTGTGTTGTTCATGTTATAATTATTAAAATAATTGTAAGACTATTCTAATTATGAAATATGTTCATGTCTGCTTTAGATATGTTTTGAAAAAACTTTAGTTTTCATAGGCAGGGCACTGACACATAAGTTGGAAATACTCTGCTGACTTCACTGGAGATCTTAATGTTTGTATGAGGTTAAAAAGGGACTGCTGAATTTTTAAACTTCTACCAACGTTTATCTTTATTAACAACTTTTCTTCCTTAGTATTTATAGCTGAAAATATATAAAAAGATGTACATTTTGCTTGTAAATAATTTTATCATAAGTATTCGATAAATTAATATGAAACACTTTTCAGCTTTGACAGTTTTGCAGCTTTGTTCTCAGATTTAAATTGTACCAACTTTCCTGAAATAATGCTCAAATACTGAAAGAAAACTTTTTTGCTTTATTCTACTTAACAAAACAACAAATACCTGAGCCAGCCAAAAAGCAGAGTAAAAATTAGCAAAATGCAGAAGACTAAATTCACAAAGTCAACAAGACTTCATCTAATAAGCAGAAACAGGCACATAGAGTGGAAACCCTGCCTTTTTGCTCAATTTATGTATTAAAATATAACTAGTAGTTTATGAAGACAGTGATTTAAAAAAAAATACTTTTGGATTCATATTGAAGATTTGATATTTGACTCACAGATAAACCACACTGAAAATATATTTTCTTAAACATATTATTTGATTGTCAGTATATCTGCTTTTATTACCTATTTGTATGTTTTGAATTTTGAGCTTCCATTTTAAAGTTTCATAATTCCCTTTTCTTTTTGACTGATCTCAATAGATTTAAATCATGCATATCAAAACTAGCAGTGGAAATAACATTAAAGACTTGTGAAATGAGAAAACAGACTGACAATGCCAGATTATGTGGAGGTCCCTAAGCGCCTTTCTTATTGTGGATGATGGGGAAGACGAGCAAAAATCTGGAGAATCTGAATTTTGATCATTTACATTTCAGCTAGAGAGTTAAAAATCACAGAATCACCATGATAAAAATATATAGTCACCCTTTTATTCCTTGTGAGCCCAAAACAAAGTGAGAATAAAGAGCCTTTCCTTCTAGTTCATGATCTGAGATGTAGTCAAATGAGAATACAGTGCTGTGTAATTGGAATTGTCAGTGGATTTTGCAGAATATTAATTACTGCTTTTTGAATTGTTAACCATTAGTGAGTCATAGGACACATCTACTTTAAATTATTCAACCTACAAGTACTAAATTAAAAATATAGACTATTATCTTAAAATAATAGTGGTGCTAGAGAGAAACCTGATTCTTCTAAGACAACATAGAATTTACTGAAAATAACAGAAATATCTGGAAATTTCTAAGTTTTTCATGAGTATGTAGGCAAAGGAAAATGTCTATAGCATCATGAATATGGGAGGCTAAATTAAGTTTTGTGACTGAGGAACATGTGCCAAAGCTATAGATTTAAATTAGTGCAATGATTAAGAGAAAATATTCTTCAGAAAATAGCATGAACTCAGTAGTTGAAAAAAGGGAATGCTGTTGGAAGAAGAAAAAGTACTAATGCTGTGAGGACCAAAACCAGTCTGTTAGACTTGAAGACAACATGCTTTATGTTTCATTATTTATTTATAATTTTTTTTTTTTTAGCAAAGAAAGTAAAACCCATGGCATTTCTCTTATTCTATTGAATAATTCAAATATTTCTATAAAGAAGAAAAAAACATAATTTCAGGCCCATGACTCCCTAATCCTGAAACTGGGTAATTCAAGTGAAAACAAAGAAACCAAATTTAACGTTGTGTCTTTATGTAACACTGATATGAATCAAACTCTTGAGACTCTAGATTAGATCACCAATTATTGATCCAGTATGCAGCCACTACTGTTGAAAGGGATCTTATAGGTGTAGAGGTGTTAGGTATAGAGTAAATACCTAAGGAAAATGAAATTGATTCTGCATTAAAACACAGAAGTTCTCTTCTTGACTTCTTTCTTACTTTCCAGACTCTGGTGCATAGGGATTAGTGTTCAACTGCTAATCTGCCTCAAGGCAGTTTTGATTTATTTTGGTCTAAACTGATGAGCAGATTTCAAGATAAAAAGCAGGAAAAGATACAGCTTTACCCACTGAAAAGTAATAGTTCTGGCAGCTGTTTTTTGGAAAGATCCAGCACATGTTACAGAGGAGACACTTGAACCTTGCCAGGGATTTTGTAGAGTGTTGCACTTTTGTCCTTCCCCAGGACTTCGCATCATGGCTGATGAAGGCATGAGCTTTGCCAACAGCCTTGCTGTGGTGGGAGCCCTGGATTGCCTGGAGTGTGTTCCACTGGGGCAGAGGGAGGCTTTCCTTGTGTCACACTGAGTTTTGATTCAGGTACCTGAACGAAAATCAAGTAAAATGAGGAGACAAGCTCTTCTGTGCTGGCAGTAGGCACGTCCTACCCTAGATAAAGGGCAGCATTATACAGACAATACATTCATATCCTCACTCTCGGTCTACATAATACCAATGACAATCTGGTGTGTTAGATACTGACACTATTAATAATGAATTATTATTGATTTCAGTCCTTGTACTCTCTTGCTGTACCCACCTTGTCTCTGTGGGGTTACTCTGGAGCTACATGACCAGGTAAAGGCTGTAGGAGGGTCTTGTCTTCTTCCCTCTCTCCTGCAGCCACTGATACTTCTCTCTGAACTGTGACTGGGAGAGGAGGTCTGTGAGTCTCAGGGGAGAGGCCATGAGGAACAGCCCACCCTGAGACACCCTAGGGTGGTGTGAGGAAATCGACCATGCTTAAAGGGACTGAAAAACTCAGGGAGCAATCTTGGCCCTTTTCATCAGAGGTGAGGGAGCAGGGAGACATCCTTGAAATCACACTGGAAGTCTGAGAGAGAAACCTGAGGAAGAGGAGGAAGAGAAGGGAAGAAGGCTTTCAGTAGGGTGGCTCTTATTGGAAGATCCAGGTAAACAAACAGGCCAAAGGGACTGAGACTGATGTTAGCAGATGGGCAAAGGTGGTACCTGGGAGGGCAGGTGTGAGTAGGAGTTTTGGAAAAGCAGGTGCAGGAGTGGGCAAGTGAACATGGATCAAGGAATTTGGGACAAAAAATGCGGGAATAACTGTATACAAAAAAGAGAGAAACTAGGAAACCAAGTATGATATCTAGAAAAGTAGAGTTTGGATGAAGCATGTAGGGAAAAATGCCAGAGTCTGAGGCAAGGAGTTTAAACTTGAGTGAAAAGTCAGAGAGAATGGGGTAGAAGAGTCTATATTTATTTGAAGACTTTTCTAAGTCCATGCTTCACCATTCCTCTGATGTTAGAAGACAGACATACTTTTCAAGCACAGTTCCTCACTATATAGTTTGTAGACAGTAAATTGCTATTGTTGTCAATTATTCTGTTTCAGAAATATGTGAATAATTTGTATTTTTAGCCATCATTAATTTGATGCATTTGTCTAACTTACTGATGTTAAAATTATAGAAATTAATTGTATAAAATGTAATAAACCAACAGATTTAATGCTTTTTTATTTAATATTGGGGAAATATCAGAAGTCGTTGAAGTTCACAGCTTCATTTCTGCTGCATTTGCATATTTATTATGAATCTTTCATGAAAACACTAACTCTGTACAGATCTGAGTGGTCAGTATGGTCTAATTTGAGCTGTTCTGGCGTGTAAGAGCAAAAAGAAAGATATTCACAGGAGGCATTTTTTAAGCACGTGACTTCAATGATTGATGAATTAGGAGCATGTCAGTAAGCAATTCCTGAAATTTATCTAAAAAAATATGGAGATAAGTACTGATCTATGGGTTTGTATTGGTCATTATTACTGAAAAAGTAGTACAAGAAAAAAATAGAGAAAGATAGATAAATAGATAGATAGATAGATAGATAGATAGATAGATAGATAAAGAAATCCACTATTGCCCTGGAGAGCTAGATATTTTCTATCTCTACCAGAGAGAACCTATGTGACTGGTTTCTTAGAAACATGTTTTTGCCATGCAGTAATGAATGATTCCTTATTTTCAAGTTTTGAACTTTAGATCTTGAAGTCTGATTAGTAACCAGTGGAAAAACATCACTGAAAATATCAAGTACTTGTAAATTTAGACACCTGAAATTAGCAGATACTTCTAATTTTCTTTCTGTGTTTCTATTTCTCTTTTGTAGAAGGGGATGCACTCAGTGGTGGAAAATAATTTATTGATAGCTATGAAGAGTCAAAAATGTTGATGAGATGTTGCAATTTGTTTTCAGGAAATGGTTTGAAGGGTCTAGCACAAGGAGGAAAGAGGATGTCAAGTAATTTGTCATTAAACAACCACTGCCCATTATATGATTGAATGCAGCGGGGATTCTATGAAAAATAATACTGTATTACCATGTCAATAAAACATCCATATGCAGAGGGGTTTGAATATCCAAACCTGAGTTAGTTTTGCAATACTGTAAGTAGTCACATAGAATAGTTGGTTTATATCCAATAGATGTATCTTTATTCATAGACTATGTTCAGAGGAAGAAAAATTAATTTCTCCTTAACACAGCCCCAACTAAAGGCACAACTAAACAGATACATGTATCTGGTATTACAAGAGAACTTTTAATACCTCACTTACAAATCCAGGTTACATTGACATCCATGTGAAACTTTAAACAAGTTACTAGTAGCAGGATTTCACTCCAAGAAGGTCTTTTTCTTACTGCTTTTAGAATTTGAAAACACAGAGAAAGGAATTATACATTTTCTGTTTTAAATAAATAAGACTGCATCTTGGGGGTTATTCACATTTTTCTGTTGTTATGCTTTCAATTGTTAATAATTTCTAATTCCAGTAAGAAACATAGCTGTCTTTATATATATTTCTATGTCTTTAGAATACAGATAGGGAGAGTTATTTTTTAATGGATAGCCTACAATATAAAACATGCAGGAAGTTAAAATCATTTTGAATATTCAGCAATTTGACCTTATGTGCATTTTTTTTTAAAAAATGAAAATTGCATAATATACATTTCAGGCCTGATTCTAGAAGTTCTACTATATTCCTTTATTTTATTTGTTTTATATACCAGTCATTTCAATTTCAACTTCAGATAGACCTGCATTGCACACATGCTCCTTATCTCCCTTATTTCCACTAGCCTGATCTGATATGACTTTTTTGGTCTTCCTGTTATTGAGTTGTCACCCTGGTTAGCAGCTGGCTCACACCTTCTGTGTTTCACCTGACTTCTCAATTCCTCACTATCTACTTTTGAAGGCTGAAAACTACAAACCTAAATACAATGACTAAGTAAAATAGAAACTGTTTCAATCAGTACCTTGACTGTTCTATTATTTTTAGTATGAGATTATTAGTAACTTCTTATCTTCTTTTATGGACTTCTTTCCTCTCTTTCCCTTCTTCTGTTGACGTGGTTGCTGGTTCTCTTGTGCCTTTTATTCCGTCTCCGTTACTTTTCTCCTCAATATTTCAATTTCTCTCAGTACTCTTCTGTTGCAAGGTAAACATGTCCTAGTTTCCCTGGCTGAAAAGGAAACACGCTTGACCTGACTTATCTCTCCAAGGACCACACCATCCCTTTTGTTGCTTTAATCTCTTAAATTCATGGAACATTGTTTTTAATGGCAATCTGGAACTCTTCTTCTTTTATGCCCACCCAGTCCCTCTCCAATCTACCTTTTGTCCCTGGCACTCCACTCAAATGACTTCACCAGGTAACAGAGCTATAACTTCAATC
Source organism: Gallinago jamesoni (assembly GCA_025769975.1). Classification (NCBI taxonomy): domain Eukaryota; kingdom Metazoa; phylum Chordata; class Aves; order Charadriiformes; family Scolopacidae; genus Gallinago; species Gallinago jamesoni. Next base: position 121,749,246 of record JAOQGH010000001.1, on the reverse strand, counting down.
TCATTATTCCGGTGCCTCCAGCACAATTGAATTTTTTCTTGAATCTTGTTCTTTCATAGCTTCTTTGCTTTTGTTCTCCTCATATTCTTCACTAATTACTCCACCAGTATGTCCTCATATTTTTAACAAGGTTGTGCTTTAACGAAATTTCAGTAAATATTTTAAACATATATACACCAAGTATATTTTAAATGTTACTCAAGTATAAAAATAGTGAAGAAAAAAACTCTACATCCTATGTGTGACATAAAAGATTTACCCCATGAAGTAATGCCTTTTTAAAGTACCTTTGTAATTCCTAAACTGAGTTAAAATTTAGTATTTTCATCCTAGTATATTGGTAGTAAATAAATAAAAGCTTACAGATTGAGTATTATTTTTTTTTCCTACTTTAAAGGACTTTTTTGGTGTCAAGATTCTCATATCCACTTTTTGAGAGTAAAATATTCCAGCAAACTTATTCTCTTGCTTGATTCTCTGTTTTTCATATCTGCAATCTTCTTTTTTCTAAAACAAAATCAATCCAATTCCTTCTCCTCAGAGGCCTGAAAACCAAATGAAATGTACTTCCATGTCTCCAAAGGTTAAAGCCTTTTTCCAGTTCTAGTAAGACTTGTGATCCTGAGAAAAAAATGTGTAGGGTGTAGATTTTGAGGCTGAGAAAACAGCCAAAAAGATAAATCTATCTAATTCTTTTTTCTGCAGTGTTTTTCATGAATGATTCTTATTTAATGAAAGATAGTACACTAATCAGTTCACCTATTTTAATCCTTATATAACAGATGAAAACCAGAGGAATTTGTAAGGGTACAGCATTAAGACACGGTCTGCTTTAACATGGCAAGTAGCTATCATTCAGATATAATGATGGTGATCACAATATCAGATCAGAACTGATTAGGTGTTTTAATTTTGCAGCTGATCTGTGTGAAGGAACAAAACCAATCTACCAGTCAAACACACAAGCAAAATACAAGATTGTTACTCTATTGTTCAGGAGTGCACTTAAACACATGCATCTGAGAAGTCATGAACTAAAATAACTGGACAAATATGTTTCCAAAGATATTTCTCATCCCACTTTGACATAATTACTTTTCAGGGGAGGCTATTGTTTATATATAGTAGTTCAGCAATTTACCTTCTTGCTACAGGAAAGTAAATTTTTTTCTTTAGAGTGCTGGTAATGTCTGGCAAAACTAGCATTTTATTATTAACTGATTAAACCGCTAACTGATTAAAAAGCACTTCTATAAATATTGAAGGCATATATTTTTATTTTGCTGTTCAGAAACTTTTGACAGTGACATTTAACTGCTTTTTTTTCTTTTTAAAAAAGTACAGACACTGCCTTTTTTTCCCCACTGAAATGATTTGAGTTTATTGAATTGGGACAAAACAGCTACCTATATAATGATATTAAAGTATAGGGAGATATTTTTCTTCCATTGTTCATAACACATGAAATTTTGCTGAGCAGCTCAGAAACAGTACTATTTTTTGGAATTGTATTTATTCATCATTTCGATGTCCTGGTTAATTACTTAAGGGAAAGAAGAGGGAGTGGAACAGGAAAGGGCAGAGGGGGGAGGGACAGTGAGAAGAGAGCAATTTCTTCACCCCTTTCACTTAAAAATATTAGTCAGTAATCCAACAATATGTAAAAATGTAATTGGTCTGAATCTTTCTTGTCCTCACCTCATCCATTGATTTCCTTTCACCTAGAAATCTAAGGCCTGAACTAAAACCTTCCTTCCATTTACACAGCTTCCATTTACATGTTCCATGGCAGCTTTCAACAATGAGTTGATGGGCTTGGTGGATGAGGGGAGAGCAGTGGATAATATTTATCTCGACCTTAGTAAGTCTTTTGAGACTGTCTCTCAGCATCATCGTAGACAGGCTGATGAAGTATGGCTTAAATGAGTGGACAGTGAGGTGGATTAAAACTGGCTGAAGATTCGGGTCCAGAGGGTTGTGAAGAGTGGTACAAAGTTCAACAAAATGAAGTGCCGAGTCCTGCCCATGGGGAGGAATAACCCCTGCCACCAGGGGTGGTTTGAAAGGAGCTCTGCAGAGAAAGACCATGAGGTTCTTGTGAACACCAAATTGGACATGAGATTGCAATGTGCCCTTGCAGCAAGTATGACCACCATCCTCCTGGATTGCGTGAGCCTCAGTGTGGTTAGCAAGGCAAGGGAGGTGATCCTTCCTGTTTACGGAGCCCCGGTGAAGCCACATTGGAAGTGCTGGGTCCAGTGCTGGGCTCTCCTGTACGCGACAGACATGGAGTGGCCCCAGCAAAGGGCCACAAAGGTGAATAAGGGAGTGGAACATCTGATATACAAGGAGAGGCTGAGAGATCTAGGACAGCCTGGAGAGGAGAAGGCACAGGGGGATCCCTGCCTTGATTGGAGGAATACAGAGGGAACCAGACTCTTCTCAGTGATTCACACTGACAGGGCAGGTGCCAACGGGCATGAAACAAAATTCATCAGATTCCTTGTGAACACAAGAGATGCTTTTGTACTCTGAGGGCAAAAACTGGCACAGGTTTTCCCAGAGAGGCTGTGGAGTCTCTGTCCTGGTGATATTCAAATCCTGAGCAACTTGCTCTCACTGATGGTGCTCTGGGCAGGGGATTGGACTAAGTGCCTTCCTGCCGCATCCTGTCTATGAATCTGTGAGATGGACTTCAGACAAGGTTTACAGTACATCTCTCTGAAAAATTGATCAGAACTGAGGCAGATGCTTGTCCCTGATAAACATTTCTTTCTCTTAGCCACACTGCTTCCTTTTTCTTACATCGGTCCCATCCTAAATACCTGTGTGCTTTTTTGTTGCTTGATTTTCTTGTCATGTTCTTACTACATACACTCAGAGATAAAATGGTCACAGATTTTCAAATGACCACCGAGGACCTAATCAAATTATCATATTTGGCCACAACATGTTACTTCGTTACCAGGTAGTTCATCACTAAATTGTCCCCTAGCTGGCGGAAACAATGGATTTAGTTTTTATTTCCCCTTGAGTTGATATATACACTATCTAAGCAAAGCTTTCTTGGAAAGGAGAGTAAGAAACACTATTAATTTTCTTTACTTTTATTATCATGTCAGAAGCTCCAGGCACATAAAAAATACTCAAGAGAGGAAGAAGAAGCAATTCTTACTCTGTGCATTCAAAGTCATGCATCCAGTGTGCATTTATGCAAGCATTAGAACACAAACTGAGTGTACTACAGGCAAGTACGACACTGTGTATTCGTTTTTAAGCAGTTTTTCTGAGAGGTTTCCTAAGGGTGTTTTGTATTTAAAGATGGAACAGCTAAGGGGTTTTCAGACCAGGTACTGAACAGTTAATGGAATACATTCATTAAGTCTTATTTCTAGAAAAACAAATTCAAGGAAAGTTTTTCCCCCTGTCATTAACAAGTTGTCAAGCGATCATTATTCTAACCAGCAATGAAAATTAATATTTAATCTTACTTTGTATTCCTCTTAAAAGGTATTAGATTTTTTTGAAAGCATTGTGTTATGTGAATTTTGATTTTTTTTTCTGGTTTTACTTCTTTTCCTTACTTGTAAAACACAGTAAATAGTAAAGGCATTAAATTTACTCATAAATCATATGAATGTCATTTATGTCTAGGGTGCAGAAGTAATAGCTCATCTGTTCTGGCCTTAATTTCACCTGTTTTTGTAGCTGCTATTAAAATGTCAACATTTTCTATCAATTACCCCAGCATCATATTTGCAGTATTCCTCAATAACTAAAATAAGAAATAGCAGTGGTATTTCAGATAACATAGTATTGAAATTTTTAGAAAAAGTCTACCATAGTTGATACCTACAGGATTCTTGGAAATTATAGGAGTAAGGGAGCAGTAATCATAAAAGAAAGATCAGATGAAACATCAGTTAGAATTCGGGTTAGTGATATATTTTTGAGTTTCTTGTTTAAAAAATCAATAACAAGTTTGGATTAGAAAAATGATGAGATGTTAAGAGATTTAGTCTTGCCTTTGGCTATGTTACCTAAGATTTTGAATTACAGGACAGTGCAAGTATTGCAAGGTTCTTTTCTGGTCTTCAGCATAAGCATCGATATTTTCCTGAAACTTAACCTTTATCCCAAAGAGGTAAAGGGGAGACAAGAGGGATACAAAATATCTGTATCTATTTGTAGTCTACCAATATTATTCCTACAATTTACTCATGACCATGATTTCCTTATGATTTATTTCATGTTTAATTTAAACTATTATATAAACCAGTAGCAAATCTGAACAAAGGTGTAGGAATAGAAAGAAGTCTGTGGGATACACTAATATCCTAAGACATGCCAAGATCCTTTTTCTCTGAGAAACTACTGCTGTTCATATTAATGTCAAATAACATATTGTAATCTGACTTCAAGGGAAATAGAATGGAGCCCTCATTTTGAAAGGTCTCAAAACCCTATTTTTTTCACTCTCTCTAAACCCCAGCAGTAATTATGATAGCTCAGAGGTAAAAAAAAAAAAGGTTAAAAAAAAAAGGGTTTCTATATTGGCATTTAATATTACAGTAGGTCTTGTTTGCTTGTTTTTGAAGATAGGAACAAGCACCAGAGTGTTCACTCCAGTCTTTCCAATACGATAGAATTGTTTTATACCCTTCCTTGTAGGTATGTTTAGCTCTGCGAAGATAACATGAACAAACTTTGCTGTTTATTTTTAAACCTTATCCAGAGGCTGACATAGGTTTCTGTCATTCACTCACATCAAAGTTGATTTATGTTCTTCAAGAAATGAGTTTGTCTTGTCCATGGCACTTTCCTAAGAAAACCAGATGTGCTGCAATTGTTCTTTATGGCAAATAGAGTGATGCATGTTTTATAAATAATTTACTCCTTTAAGCATTACTTTCTTTAGGTATGTTTACATTTACATATTCAGTCCAATACTCTCTCACTCAGTTCTTACAGATGTGTGAAGGGTAGAAAATGTATTTATTTGAAGACAGTTGATATTATACAGGATTTCTGATTTAGCAGAACAATACTAATTATCAGCTTTCTGAGTTACTTCGTTGAACCCATCACATGATGATTCTTCTGAAAATAAGAAGAGTTCTGCAATATGTATTCAACAACAGATTCTCTTATATAAATGGAAAAGAAATGATGACCAGAAAATGTCTCGCGCTTGCAGAAGCCTTATGCGTTTTATTTTCAGCACAATGAAAGCATATTTTCTGTGATGTCACATCTTAAATCTCTTGTTATGTACCAGTATGATTAGTATTTTTGAATAAAAGTTAATATTGATGCTCTGTTAAACATTGGAAGGCAGAACAACTCATCACACTTGTGAATTATTCATTCTTGTGGTAACAGAATTTTTTATATTGGTTTCCCTAACTTTGTAATTCTGAAGTAGTCCCAGTAAATGCATGGGTTGTGAAACTACAACATCTATCACCCACTCACCTCACGTACCCCCCAAGCCCTAAGCCTCCAGCTGAATGTATCAACCACAGCCCTGGAGCATGAGACTTCCAAGCTTTACAACACTTTAATTAAATTTTTTTATGGTTCAGGGAAAATTTTATTGGTGCTTTCCAATACTCTTGCGCCAGGGGAGAATCTGAGTGTCTTAGCTTGATGGAGAAGTCCTGAAAAACCCAGGATCAGAGACCTGTGTATGGATGAAGTGTAGAATCTGAGATGCTTCCATGCAGCCTTTTTTTGTCAAATTAATTGATTGAGAAAAAACTGTTATTAAATTTCTGGAGAGTCTTAGGGGTCATAGTTCAAGTGGACCTCAAGGTACCATTTCTATGAAACAGATAGAAAGTATCTGTCTTGGAAGCCTGCCAAAATTATAATGATGGTGATGGGCAGGCACCTACTGTGAACAAATAGCTAGATAGTTGCCTAGATTTCACAAAATTTGCAACAAGAAATGCTGCATTAAGAAAAAAAGAGGATTCAGTATTTTGACGTTTGAGGAGAACCTACTGAATTAATTCACAACATCTCTTGAAAACAAAATATTTATCTGTACTTGTGGAAGAAAAAAGATAAAGCATTACTGTTGGCAAAGGTATCTCTAACTGTATCAAACTAATTTTTATATGAATGATTCCTAAATGTGTTGGATAATGCCATCATTCTTCTAGACATAGGCCCAAAATGCTAGCATTTTTCAGATAATTTTTGGAAAAAAAAACCCATAGGGTTAAATAATTATTATCTATTTGAAGACCCTTGGGAAGGTAAATGTTACTTATACTTTCCTTACTTAGAGTGTGACCTTTATCTCTCTAATGAACAACATAATATTTATCTTAATTGTGTGCATTTAAAAAAAACCCCACATAATATCTCTGTGGCAAAAAGGTATAAGATGAAAAAATCAAAATCATGAGCTACATTTAGCTCAATAAAGCTTATATATCTTAATTAAAAAGACCAGTAATGGTGAATTTTCCTTTATAAATTCTGATTGATATCTGTAAGGCTAGGCAGTGAAACAGGAATGAATTTGCATATCATTGATATAGCTCTCAAAGGGAAATTCCTGTAAACAACATAGTTAAAACAGTTTGGAATATGCTTATTATTTTGTATACTTCATCAGTCCTTTGAACAATAAACACTTCACCCCAATTAAGACAGTACCCTGGGGATCTGGCTGACCCTTGTAAGTGTGACAATGTGAAGATGCCAGGGATAGCAGCAGTAAACAAAGTCATGACAGTACATGTACGTGTTCTTTTCCTCTTTTATGCGGCAATGGGATTGCAGAAAATAAGCTTAAATACTTCTACCCAAAGCAAAATTTTCTGTTAGATAATGTTTCTAGAAATTTTCTATATAATTCACATGATCCTTTGCCATGTAGCTTCTCTGTATCAGTAGATTAAGCAATCAGTAAAAGGGTTTTGTGTTGCTGGGCACCTCCCACTAGACCAGGTTGCTGGAAGTTCCAGGGATGGGGCATCCACAACTTCTCTGGGCAATCTGTTGCAGTGTCTCACTACCCTCCCAGTAATTTCTTCCTAATAGCTAATCTAAATCTACCCTCTTTCAGTTTAAAACCATTACTCCTTGCCCACTCACTACACTCCCTGACAAAGAGTCCCTCCCCATCTTTCCTGTAGGCCCCTTTTAGGTACTGGAAGGCCGCTATAAGGTGTCCCCAGAGCCTTCTCTTCCACAGGCTGAACAACGCCAACTCTCTGAACCTGTCTTCATAGGAAAGATTCTCCATCCCTTTGATCATCTTCACGGACCTCCTCTGGACACACTCCAACAGGTCCATGTCCTTATGTCTATAGCTGTATGCAGTACTCCAGGTGGTGTCTCACCAGAGCAGAGTGGCAGAATCACCTCCCTTGACTTGCTGGGGCCACACTTCTTTTGATGTAGCCCAGGATGTGGTTGGCTTTCTGGGCTATGAGTGCATATTGCCAGCTTATGTTGAGCTTTTCATACACCAACACCCTCAAGTTCTTCACCTCAGGGCTGCTCTCAATCCATTCTCCTCTCAGCTTGTATTTGTCCTTCATTCCTTTCTTACAATGTTTTATGGGTAACTGGTTGGTTGGCTAGACAGCTGTTATACAATTTGGTTTTAATACATCCCAGGCTTTATTTCCCCTAAACTACTGTGGAAATAGGTAGGAGAAAAAAAGCAAAACTAACATTCCTAAGCAGTGTCTTAAGGACACTGCTACTATGTCAAAATCCTCCTGACTGCTAAACTTTTAAAGAAGTTAGGTTGTCACTTTCACAGAAGAAAGAGGTAAAGAAGAATATAATTTTGTTTTTTTTTTTCAATTGGAAGTCATGCTTCACAGGAAAGATTGAAGATATAGATATAAATATAGGGGATGCTCTAACTGCATAAGATGGAGGTAGGTCCTAGTATCACTTCCATGAAAAAGTAAAAAGTATCTGTATGTAGGCATCCACTTGCATGCATATTTAACATTACTCTGCAGAGACCATGGAAACTCCTCTTCACTGTGATATTATGAGGAATTCTTTAGTGAAACAAAATGCATATCTTTTAGAATTACCCTCACAAATATGAATACAGAATTACTCTTTAGTACTTTATAATCATAGAATCGTAGAATCATAGAATGCTTACAGCTGGAAGGGACCTTAAAGATCATCGAGTTCCAACCCCCCTACCATGGGCAGGGACACCTCCCACTAGACCAGGTTGCTCAAAGCCCCATCCTGCCTGGCCTTGAACACCTTCCAGTGCTTCACCACCCTCACCGTAAAGAATTTCTTTCTGGTGTCTAATCTAAATCTCTCCTCTTCCAATTTAAACCCATTACTCCTTGTCCTGTCACTACACTTCCTGTAGTCCCTTTCTGGCTCTCCTGTAGGCTCCCTTTAGATATTGGAAGAGCTTTCTCTTCTCCTGGCTAAACAACCCCAGCTCTCTCAGTCTGTCTTAATGGGAGAGGTGCTCCATCCCTCTGATCATCTTTGTGGCCCTCTGCTGGGCCTGTTCTAAGAAATCTTTTGTAGCCATGTCAAATACAAAAAAAAAAGCTAAGATTCTCAGTGAAAAGAGGTGATGACAGCCTGGATTTTCTCACATTTAACTATTTCACAAAAATCTATTAATTGCCTATGTCAGTTATTAAAACAAGTAAGCAAGATGCCCTCTGCACGTCTATCAGGATGACTGGCTTAATCAGGCTCAGCAAATTCAATGGGTATTTTGCTAAACTAAATTAAAATTCAGCCCTGCATTTGAGCAAGCTGCAGTGGTTTGGCAGACCTTCAAAGGGCTATACTGCAGCACAACAATAGAAGTGATAAAGGCACACAAAAACAATAAATATAATGCAAATGTTCCCATTATTCACAAATTAGGTAGGAAGTTGCTCCTTGAAGTATTTTCTGCTTTCTGTGGTGATAAAACTAGTTTGTGGATTTTTCATTTTCAATCTCTGCATATGTTTTTTTTTTTATGAACATACCATTTTATGGTTTTAATTAATTGAAATTAAATAATTGTAACACTTAAGAACAATTCTGTATGTATTTTATTCCAAATACTGGGAGAATTGCTTTTTCTTTTTTTTTGTTACTCATGAATTTAAAATTGCAAAATGGGCTTTTGCTTTGCAGTGTCAATGTCAGACCCTTAGTTGATAATACATCAGATTGACCAGTTATTTCTTCAGGTATCCTTTTTATCCACTGTTCTGTACTGTAAGACCCCAGCTCTAGGTTTCTCCTAGCATTATGTAAATTGTGGTTCTTCAACATTAGACATGAAATGGAGCCTTCCCTGAAGGTTTTGATTTATAAACTAGATTTGTATGTCTTTATAAATACTTGCGTTTTTCGTTACAAAATCTCTGCTGTTCCCCACATATCTGAAATATCTTTGGAATGCTTATTCATCACCCCTCATGAAAATGTTATTTAGATCATATTATTTCTTTCAAATTAGAATTTATTATTGAAGAATAATTTGTTATGGTCACTTTGAATGGTCAGGGCTCTGTATTGGAAAATCATTTACAGCATACTCCTGTATCTTGTACTTCATGATAATCCTTGTCCCATTAGCTTTTTACATTGTATGTGCTACTGATATTTTAATAGTTTGCTTCCTTATCAAGCAATACACTGACAATCAGTTTTGGCTAAAGATTTATTATTTTTTCTTTCCTTCAAAAAGGGAACTGTTGGAACAGTTATGCCATTCCTTATCCTGTGCAACAAAATAAACCAAATAAACTGACAACTATAGTAGCAGATTTTTATAATACCATTGAGAGAACAAACTTTGGCAAACAATGCCATTTTTCAACAACTACAGAAAGCAAAGAGGAGAAAACAGCAAAAACTGAGGCAAATAGTCATCACTGCTGATCAGTATTTCTAGAATCAGATTTTTGTCATGGGCAACAAACCCTGGGATGGCTTAGAAAGAAGAGGTGATTTTGAGATTGATAGAAATATCATACAGGGAAAGGACAAATTCCTAGTTTATCACATATTGTTTGCTTTGATGTTTAGCATTTTATGAAATTCATTATCTCTATAGTGGCTTGTACATTCAGAATCATAAATATTTTGCAATATAAATCAAAATTCACATAAATATATAAGAAAGTATATCTAACAATAAAAACAGTGTGAAAATAAGTTCTCATGTTAATTTAAATTCTTTGACTTCATGAGATTAAAAGGTTGTTCAATGAAACAACTTAATGTACTCCTAATAATACCACTTTCACAAATAAACAGAGAATAAAGTGAAGTCCTTGTTCACGTGAACTCCATAAACCTTGACACAGCAGAAGAAATAAACATGAAGTTTCTTTGCATTTCCATGGGAGCAGATGACCTGCCTTTTTTTTCATTTCTATTTTCTGCAGATCTAATCTGTACTTTGTTAAATGAAAACCTTTGGTTTTCTTAAACAGATTTGCAGAGCACAGATCTTTCACTAGGTAACTGCTCAACTGTCAGTCACCAGCCATTTTTCTCTCCCTAATTCAGCCTTAGACTTGTACAGTCTCAGAAATGCTTTCAAAACCAGCTTGCAATGGACTTTTAGGGTATTTCCAGGTAATGGTAAGAGGAATAAAAGAGGATTGCAGAGTTTATGTTGTTGGTGGTTTTTTTTTTATTTTTTAATTATCATTTTGTTTTGAACTGTGGGAAAGGATCTTGTTAAATGAGAAAAATGACTAAGCATCCAAGCCACTAAAAGATTATGAGTACTGCTTACAAATTGTAACTAAACACTTAATTCAGATTAAAAGCTATCTGTCATCATTCAGTACTTTTTTCTACAAGTCATGACTAAGGATGTAAAGTCTTGTAAATTTTTATAAATGAAGATTCTATCTAACTATTTCTCCCAAATTTCCTTTTGATAGCATGTACAATTAATCACTCTCAGTAAAAGGATCACTTTGTTGCAAGATTTTCTTTCATAAAAGTGAAGACTCAAAGCAAGGCTTAGCTCAGTTCTCTTTATGCCTTGACAAAGACATGAAATAAACTGTGACTCATACATTAAATCGTAAAAATTTACAGTAGTAAATTAGAACATTTTTACAGATTCTTATGACTATTTTTACACATTTAATTCAGAAAAGTTTTTTATGGAATTAACATAGGTCTGAAATAACCTGTAATTTCCTATTTCTCTGAGCATTGAAATAGTATTAGGTTGGATGCTCTGCTTGCTCAGTAAAAAATCACTTTCTATACACTTATATTAAATGAGTTATGATAAAATTTTAAGATAACGCAGTTCAAAGAAGTTAAAAAAAAATGTTCAAATAGCTTAGTCGAGAGTTGATTTTGGCATGTCTCAGGAACGTGGAATGTAATATTCCAGGCTAAAAATTCCTCATTCATACAATTGACTGCCTTCCTAAGCATGAGAATCTTGAGTCTATGTTGAAATAGGATTTTTCTTAAATAATTACAGCATCAGGAACCTGCCTTTAAAAGAAAACAAGGAGACATTAGCGGAACTGGAATTAGATCTAGCTTTTAATACCAGTGCAGTAAAACAGTCATGTATGAACATATATAAACCACATTTAAACTGAGAGACAGTTGTATTTAATCAGACTTTCCTTACACAAGAATATATCAGTATACAAAGAATAATGCTATTGATGCAGTTTCTTGAAGATCTTTCTATATGGAGTCTTTCCCTTCTAGTTGTGCTACAATTTATCTTAAATTAAACAAGGTTACTGTATATTTGCATTTAATTTTAAGCAAAATAGGATTGCCTTGCTGTAGCAAGCTAAATGTATTGGTATTCAAACTTAATCAGTCCCTCATCTGCTGGCATTTAGGTGGGAGGCTTCATGGAAATCCCAGATATAGAAAACAGAAACCAGAACATGTTTTTCATTTTTTGCCTTTTTTTTTTTCTTCTTCTTCCTTGCCAACTCTTCATTTTCCATCTCTCTACTGAAAAAAAAAAACAAAAAACAAAAAAGGAAAAAAGATTGCTACTACTTTTTACCAATATGCAAATACTTCTTTTTTTAAAGACTTACAGTCTTCTTTGAATCTTGCATTTCAAACATCTTAGTGATATTAGTGTTATAGACTGATGTGCATACTTGTGAGATACTAATGTCAAGTTGCAACTGTGATTCAAGCAGAGAGATTAGTATTTAGATATTTACCTACAGCCCTATAGTCCTGTAGAATTGCTATGTATTAACGTAGAATTGAAGAAGTGGTAGAGGTGCAAAATGCTACAATGAGAAAATTCTAACATAAGAAATTATACATTATTTTGTTGTGCCTTTGCTAAGGGACAGAATGCTGTGGGGTCTCACTGCTCAGTTGTTCTAATGCCTCCCTTTTGTAATATAGACTTTAAACTTGATCCTGTCTAATCTGATTTCATGAATAACTGCAATGCAATAGGTAGTGAATCAGTAATTAATATTTCGCATCTGAAAGATCTGTTGCAATTTAGGCTTGCTTGTGGCAAAATGTGAATATAAAACTAAAATGTTCTCAAAAAGTAAAATCAATTAACAGTAGAACTAATGAATAACTATACCATATATACATTTATTTTTTTCTTGAATATTAGATAAATTGCATGTCTTTAAAAAAAAACAGCCAAGAAGCAAAAAAGGTATTTGATGTGCTGGTAACATTTATCAAAAATTCTATACTAACCACAGAAACAACTATTTTGTTTTCCATTTCAGTGCTCACAATTGCTTTGTTCTTTTCCCTTCTGTGATTGCAGCAGCTGTCATCTTTTAAAAAGTTGTATTTTTACCAATCAAATGTCCAGGGTTTCCACAGTAATTACATAAAACAGTATATCCCAAAGCATTTTACCAGTTTTTGAAGCTTTTTCATTCTCTTTGGTTGCCTTCATAAAAAAATAAGAAACATTTCATAACTAGTGATGCTCTCTAACTTTTCTGGGGTACATTTTTGTTTGGCATTAACACATACAACTTCTTGCTAATTATGAAGGGAAAACATTTTAGGCATTATGTCTGAGTTTTGTTTTATTCTTAGGTAATATTTTGTTACCTAATTTTGTTTTGCTTTATTTTGTCCAAAATGTCCTTATAAAAAAAACTAAATTGGAAAGTAAAGAAGACGTGGAAAAGAAATGAAGATTATTTTATACCTTTTCAGGTCTCTAATCTGAAACAGTGGGATAGTGTGCAAGTGCCTGTGCCAGCACCAGAGAAGTCAGATTTTATCTTGCAGTCAATACTGTAGGTGTCGATCACCATAAATAGTAGGGCAGCCACCGTCAGTAAGTTCTCAGAAATGACTGACTACAAGCAAATCATCACTCACAGATGAAATTAGTATAAATCACCAGTGTAACATAGCCAGACCCTGAAATTTTGAATGACAGTTATTATAATTCTTGGAGCCTTTAATGTCCAGTATAATTCACAACAGCTAAGAGCTAAACATTCCAATCTCCATCACAGTGCTGAAAAATGATTAACAGAAAACTGTTGGTACAGTAGTTTAATAATAATAATAGTTTAAGGTTTAAAGAAAAAGTGACAGGTGATGTTTGGGAGCTGAAAGTTGTCCCTGGTTGTTCCACTAGCATTAATTTTCAGGAGTATTAATATTACTATACAATGCAAATCCAGCATGCATAGGTCCTCAGGTATTATAATATTACAAGTCTTTAGCTGAGATCAGTCATGTATGAATGTACCTTGTATGCATAAATGTGAAGAAAGAGGTGATCTGTAACCGTGGATTTTACTGTCTTAGGCCACCCACTATCTCTTATGCGTGAGTATGATGAACTGATCCTCATAGTGACTGTTGATCTTATTCTTAAAATGCTACTTGTTTAGGAGATGCTAAAGTACATCATCTTAGTGTGGAAAACCTAGAGAAACTGACTGTTAGTGATTTGCATGAGGCTATATAGTAAACAAATCAGAGATAGAGCACCTGAATCTCAGTCTCTTGCTAGACTTAAAGTGATGAACAGTTATGAAATAATAATACATTTTATTGCATTTTTAATATTTTTAAGTATAATTCTGTTTATATATTTACAAAACAGATTCTTAAATTTTAAGTTATACCATTCCTTCAGTTACAGCGCCCTGATGTAACTGCTTGCATGCAATAAAAAAGTACCAGGCATATAAATGTTGGAAGCTTAACTATAGCATATTAACAACCTTCAGAAAGTGATTACCAGGAATTCATTAAATAGTATATCTTTGCTGTAGATTAAAAAATCACATAAGCAAACATTAATTTATGTATATGATGAACTTCAGTTTTGCTGAGGGAAGTTTTAGGAAAAGCTCTTTCGTTCCCATTTGCCTTCAAATCTTCACTTAGTATTCTGTTCATATTCAATTTTAATTGCCACTTCATAGTTTGCAAAGATGGTATGCAGCTGTAAAATACGACACTTTATTGCAGCAGGAGGAATATTTATCTGAACAGATACATTACTGTTACTGTAAAGAATGGGCCTATTTTACTTTATCAGCAACTAAGGGGAAGGTTAATGGATATGATGTATCTTTTACATTGTGTGTGAAACATGGAGTATTCTGCACTGTTAAGATTTATAGTGTGGAAGACAAAGCGTGTGCTATTCCAAGCACTCTCTGAACAGCAGACTGTAAACTTGTGAATTAACTTCAACCCCACTAAATATGTTAAACTAACATTAATACTGGAAAAAAAAACTTTCTTCTCATGAATTCATACTTTTAAGCTTATGTACATGGGAATTTTCTGGATTCAAGTAGACAATGCAAGTAACTGGGATGTTTTCAATATTTATTGTATTTCCATCTATAATGCAGTGGGAATCAGGAACAATCATACAAAAATGAAGTTCATTTTTTTGAGCAAGAATCAATACCCTCAGAAGGGTCATAATCATCCTAAAAGATGCTATTGGGAATCCCAAAGTGTTCATCAAGAAGAGTGACATCTCACTTTAGGGCTATACAAATACGGTGATGAATACCAGGCATAAGGAAGATATTCAGCTGTTAGGTTTCCCATCCTTTCTGTCCTGTCTGTAACCAAAAAGAATGGGTGACATCCTATCCCACTGGGCCAATATATCACAATGACTGTTAACTGGGCTGCTGTAGAACCACTCCGGCTCTGGTAGGACAGAGCGTGATGTTATTTGCTACAGGAATAATTAGGATATTCAAATAAAGATTCTGTATTCCTTATTCCTGAAAGCTAATGGTAGTACATATAGAGTCTAATCACTAGATAAAAAATCAGAGTTCTTTTTTAAGGAACTGTGCCATACATTGTACAGTTATGCATGTTATAGTAGGACCATAAAGTAGGTTTCCTGTATAGGACAATCCTAATTAGTAGTTCTTGTGCATTGTGGACATGCGGTGGAGTTGTAAGCCTCAATATCTCAGTAAATAATTTGACAGATTTTCATGTTGCAAAATGTAAAAGTTTGTTTTGAGAATTGAAAGGAATGGTGCCACTAAGTTGATATTGATACTTATTAAAGTTTGAACATTCAATTCCAAAACTTTCTGTTTCACAGCTAAGAGACTAATACTCAACATATTCACATAATTTAGTCTATTATATTGTAGTTATTGATCTATAATTTACACAAAAAGGATTGAGTACAAAGTTAGGCATTTCTTGATTAAGTCTTCCAATTATGATACATTTTATTTTCTGAAAGATCCCAGGATTTTTATTGTCTTTTAAGCCTGAAATATACTGCCCATTTTGGTTAGGTTACTAACATCCTTTGTAGTTTTCAAAATGCAAGCAATCATTACAGCTTCAGACTGAGTATTATTGTGATGGAGTATAGTTCTAGGGAAGAAATAAATTTTATCAAGTAAATATTTTAATTTTTTTTATTATTTTTTTTATTTTTTTTATTAGTACTACATCAATATGAGAAAATTATATTGTATTTCTATATATTAAAAAAATCTTTCCACGAAATGGTAAAGATAACTTTCTACTTAGCAATGAATCTTAGTCATTCCTTCGTGAAGATATTGTCAGTTGCCAGTTTTTCTTTCTTCTCATTTTATTACTTTAGAGAACCTTCACAGACATTGCAAACTTTTCAGATGGGAACATCCTTCTTTTCTGTATAATAAAGTGTTAAGTACAGTCACAGTATCTGGAGAGTTTTGTATTCTGTCAAACTTAATACATGCCTAACAAAAGAGGAAAGTTTGGGGATCATTCTGTTAATACTTTGATTTTATATGAAGTATCTTTTCAAAAAAGAGTTTTAATAGCTAATGTTGCTATACATGTATATATATGTATTTATATGCACTAAACGTGTTAAATGCTACTTCTTCTTTGATCAAGTAACCACCCACTTTACTTATTCCTTATTAAAGATGTTATCTTTTTTTCTCATACACAGTCCTAAAATGAGGATGTCTGTGGGAAACAGCTGGTAGCTTTGGTTGTAGGTGCAAGTATGAGACACTTATCTGCCCTTCAATTTTAGGAAAGCTTCATACTTCTTGTGTCTCACCTTCCTTTTGCAGACCAGTTTGGTTTTATTTTGCTTTGTTTTGTTTTGTTTTATTTTAAATATATCTATGTGCTATGCAATTAATACTGTGTTCATAAAATCATAGAATAGTTTGGCTTGAAAAAGGGACCTTTAAAGGTCATCTAGTCCAACCACCTTGCAATAAGCAGGGACATTTACACCTAGATCAGGCTTCTCAGAGCCTCGTCCAACCCAACCTTGAGTGTTTCCAGGGATGGGGCATCCTCCACCTCTCTGGGCAACCTGTGCCAGTGTTTCACCACCCTCATTATAAGAAATGTCTTCCTTATACCTAGTCTAAATCTACCCTCTTTTGTTTAAAACCATTACCCCTTGTCCTATCGCAACAGGCCCCATTAATGTTCTACAGTTCAACTGAGAAGCAAAAATACTGTATTACTAATTTTGCCTTTCTCAAAAGACAGCTTTAAATGTGATATGAGAAAGTATTTTTAGAATACCTTTTAGGAGGTGTTTATGTTCCAGAATTCATATGTATTCATCCTGTTTGTATTAGAACTGAATATTATTTAACTTCTTTTATTAAAGTGGAAAAAAGTGGTGAAATTAATAAGAAGCGAGGGTGAAGTTCCCATTGATCAATGAATCCATGCTTAATTTTTAAATTTCTCAAAAAAAAAATTAAGTTTAATAAGGCTTCATGGAAAAATGGCTCTTACAATGCTACCTTCATATAAAATGTGGTGACAGGTGTTAAGACTTGAGACCGGTGTAATGAATTAGCCAGGTGCCATACATAGACCCTTCATTCATGGAATCATGGAATTGTCAGAGTTGGAAGGGACCTATAGAGATCATCTAGTCCAACTCCTGTGCTGAAGCAGGAACGCCTAGAGCACATTACTCAGGACTGCATCCAAGTGGGTCTTGAAGATCTCCAGAGAAGGGGACTCCACAGCCTCCCTGGGCAGCCTGTTCCAGTGCTCTGTCACCCTCACCGTAAAGAAGTTTTTCCTCATATTTGAATGGAACTTCCTATGTTCCAGCTTGAGCCCATTGCCCCTTATCCTATCGCTGGAAACCACTGAAAAGAGTCTGGCTCCATCTTCCTTCAACCCACCCTTTAGGAATTTGTAAACATGAATAATGTCTCCCCTCAGCCTTCACTTGTCCAGGCTGAAGAGTCCCAGCTCCTTGAACCTTTCCTTGTAAGGGAGGTGCTCCAATCCCTTAATCATCTTTGTTGCTCTATGCTGGACTCTCTCCAGTAGTTCCCTGTCCCTCCTGAACTGGGGAGCCCAGAACTGGATGCAGTATTCCAGTTGTGGCCTCACCATTGTTGAGTAGAGGGGGAGAATGACCTCCCTCGACCTACTGGCCACTCTCTTTCCTATGCAGGCCAGGATTGCATTGGCCCTCTTGGCAACAAGGGCACATTGCTGGCACATGGAGAGCCTGCCATCCACCAAGACTCCCAGATCCTTCTCCTCAGTAGTGGTTCCCAGAAGATCCATCCCTGTATTGGTGGCTGGGGTTCTTTCTCCCCAGGTGCAGGACCCTGCATTTGTCCTTGTTGAACCTCATTAGGTTCTTCTCTGCCCAGCTCTCCAGCCTGTTCAGGTTGCGCTGGATGGTGGCGCAGCCCTCTGGAGTGTCACCCAGCCCTCCTAATTTGGAATCATCAGCAAACTTGCTGAGGATACACTTTGTTCCCTAGTCCAGGTCATTTATGAATATGTTGAAGAGGACTGGGCCAAGTATTGACCCTTGGGGGACACCACTGGTCACAGGCCTCCAACTTGACCCCGCTCCATTAATTAGAACCCTCTGTGTCCTGTCACACATCCAGGACTTAATCCACCTCACTGCCCCCTCATCTAGCACACACTTCCTTAATTTTCTAATGAGGATGTTGTGGGAGACAATGTCAAAAGCCTTGCTGAAGTCAAGGTAGATGATGACATCTGCTGCTCTCCCTTCATCTAGCCAACCAGTTACAACATCATAGAAGGCTACCAGATTGGTCAAGCATGATTTACCCTTGGTAAATCCGTGTTGATCAATACTGATAACTTCTTGATCTTCAATGTGCTTGGAGATGGTGTCCAGCCTGAGCTGCTCCTTTATTTTCCCCAGCATAGAGGTGAGACTAATTGGCTGGTAGTTCCCTGGGTCCTCCTTCTTGCCCTTTTTGTGGACTGGTGTGATATTTGCCTTCCTCCAGTCCTCAGGCACTTCTCCGGTTCTGCAAGATATCTCAAAAATGATAGAGAGTGGCTTAACAATAACATCTGCCAGTTCTCTCAGCACTCATGGGTGCGTCCCATCAGGGCCCATGGACTTATGGATGTCTAGTTTGGCCAAGTAGTCTCTAACCCAGTCCTCCCCAACAGAGGGGAAGTCTTCCTCTCTTCAAACCCTCTCCCTTGTCTCCATGATCTGGGTTTCATGAGGGGCAGCTTTGGCAGTGAAGATCGAAGCAAAGAAGGCATTCAGCAACTCCACCTTCTCTGTGTCTTCCACCACCAAGGCACCCACCTCATTCATTAGCGGGCCTAATTTTCCCTAGCCTTCCTTTTTTTATTGGTATACTGAAGAAAGCTCTTCTTATTATCTTTAACTGTTGTTGCCAAGTTAAGTTCTCCTTGGACTTTTGGCCTTCTGATTTTTCCACGGCATACCTTTGCTATAGCTTGATATTGTTTGTAAGTATCTTACCCCCTTTTCCAGAGACTGTAGACCTTCCTTTTCTCCCTGAGGTCCAGCCAAAGCTCTCTATTTAGCCAGGATGGCCTTCTTCCCTGTCAATTCATTTTACGGGACCTGGGGATGGCTTTGTCCTGTGCTTTTGAGAGTTTCTCCTTGAAGTATGAATAGCCTTCCTGTGCACCTTTGCCCTTCAGGACTGTCTCCCAAGGGACACTCTCAACCATTCTCCTAAACAGGCCAAAGTCTGCCTTACGGAAGTCCAAGGTGGCCATTCTGCTGGCTTTCCGTCTTGTTTCTGCAAGAATTGAAAACTCTGTGATTTCATGGTCACTCTACCCAAAACGACCTGCAACCTTTACATCCCCCACGAGACCTTCTCTGTTAACAAGCAGCAGGTCTAGTAGGGCACTTTCCCTGGTTGTCTTGCTCACCAGCAGTTTTAGGAAGTTGTCTTCCACACACTCTAGGAGTCTCCAGCACTATTTCCTCTCTGCTTTGTTGTATTTCCAGCAGATATCTGCGAAGTTGAAGTCCCCCACAAGAACAAGGTCCTCCAGGTCCAGCTGCTCACAATATACATTTATCTCCTAGAACTGATTTGTCTAGGTGGTTCTTTCCATTGATTTTTTTTATTTTCTGATAGCTAGACAATGTCCTTTAATCTAGAAGAAAATGGACTATTTCAAGGTTCACTTCTTCCTTTTTCTTGCTTCTGGTGACATAAAGACTTCCTTTTCCTCAGCGTATTCTAACATATATTCTAACTCTTTTTCAGGGATCATGTTGACATGATACTTGCTTGAGAACAAAGTCACTGCCTAGAAACTGGGGTTTTGTTTGTTTGTTTGTTTGTTTGTTATTATATGCTTGTTTTATTGCTAAATTCATTTTCTGTTTGTTGAAATAATCTCTGATTTTGCTAGATCTAATATCCATATAGCTCAAACGGATGGCAGGATTCCCAATAAGTATAGCATTTAGACAGTTATTTGTGGAAACTGGATTCTTCCAACATATTCCAACGAGTTCAGTGTCTATACATTTCTCCAGTTGCTGCAGCCAAACTGAGAACACATCCTTCCAAGATGAGCGATGATACAAGAAAATAATTTGTAACCCCTGCAGCAATGCCAGTCCTCTTAAGGACATCAACAGCCATAACATCCTGGACTCATAAATCATCTGGTTCTGTTTCTAGCTGTTTCTTTTACTCTAGACCCTAAGGAAAGAATGTGCCACAAAGCAGAACTGTAGAAGGTTTAAGTGTGAATGCCCTAAATTCATCCCACTGCTCCATGTTCCTGTATCTATTCCACCTTGTAAGGCTATCTGCAAGCCTGCAGGTGAGAAAAAACAAGATGATGTAAATGAAAAGACACATTTGTGTGCTGCCAGTATAATGAAAAGATGTGATTTTTCCAAGATTTTAGAAGTAAAATTTGAAATGTAATGCTATATATTATATTGACTTCAGAGATTTCAGTTTAAATAATGACTTCTAAAAGAAATTAAAGAAGAGGATTTATATATATTTATGTAATTAAATCCTCCATGAGAATAGCTACAGATTTAGATAGTACAGCTATTTTCTGGGCGTTACATAATTTTCTTTGAACTAAAGTTAGGATAAGCAGGTAGAACTTGAGTAAAAAATTAACAATGAGACTACTTTTGGCAATCCAGAACAACTAACTCTTCAGAAAGTTAGATCCCAAGAATTAGTTTTGAAATCAAATTAAAACAATCATCCTATCATTAAATCCAGATCTAAGCATTGCCTCACACTTCAGTGGTATTGAAATTTGGGAACAGAAATATATGTCTATTTCTAACATTTTTTTCATGTCTTGCTGCTTTTTAAAAGGCCTTATTGTATTTAGATTTTATTTTCCTTTTTCCTTTTTTCAAAACCTCTCTCAATCCAATGCTATCGGTGGGAAGAAATTCATACCATGAACATGGGATAAATAAGGAAACCCGAAATTCACAGATCATATTCAGTTTTTATTTTTTCTTGTGAACACACAATCTACAGAAGTCATATTCACTAACCTCTGGCTGCTGTATGTAAATGGAATATACCAGTGGTTATTCCTGGTTAGAGCTACATGTACCACTTTGGTTTTTGGTTGGCTGGTTGAGTTTTTTTCTTGTTGTTTTTTGGGGTTTTTTGGTTTTGGTTTTTTTTTTTTGTTTGTTTTTTGTTTGTTTGTTTGTTTCTGGGGTTTTTGGGGGGTTTTTGTGTGTGTGTGTGTGTTTCAGATGGGCTTGAGAAAATGAGTTTGTATCTGTGATGTTATTTCTTGTATTTCAGTCTCAAGTACACATTGAGCGTCATCACAACTTGCAGCATGAGCACTGCTGGCTGTGCAAACTGTCCAAGAAAAAGATGGGAAATTCGTAGTAAAATTTTTTTCTATGTGAGCTTATTCTTCATGTTTGCTAAAACAAATGGTCATGAAATGTGTTAATTGCAACATTTAAAAGTAGTATAGTAAATATTAGTGTAAAAGAAGGAGATAACGAGCTCTGCCCTCAGTGTCTAGTATCACAGATGACCTAGGTTATCCCCTCAGGATTCTGGTTTCTTTTCCAGAGCTCTGCAGGTCTCTCACAAATTTGTATCTGCAAGACCCACACAGATGTCTTGCAAATCCTAGGATACCAAAACCAACACTCAACACCACCTTCTATTTAGTTAATCCTGTAAAAGGCCTCAGAATCCATCAATACCACAAAATTATTGCAGAATTCATACCTGATACTGGTTAACAGAATACCTTTTTCACAATTTACTTTAAGTATAACACATGATTTCTGGATTCAGTTTATTTCTATCCCCACCATGATAATTTGGGAATGCAACCTGAGGAATTCAGCTCTTTCAAAATTCTATATTCTCTCAACTCAACAGGTTTTTATTATTTCACTTATTGAAAACATAATGCAAAGCAACAAAATTACATGTCCATGGCTATACAGAAGTCAAAACTAAGAAGAGAAGACCGTGGTCTTGATTCTTATCTTGCAAAAGTACAGTTTCCATGTTGCTGCTATGAGTGCCACATCATCTCTGATGCACTTAATCTTGAATATTTAAATACATTACTTCCAGAAATTCAGATGTGAAACTAAATAGAGATTTCCATCTGTCACTGTTTGAACTGTTTGAGTTCAAGACTTCTTTGTCTTGCAGGAGAAGCAAAGAGTAAAACTGTACATGAGGCTGTACATATTATTTATGCCTTCAAAGGCAAGAGGCTTTGAGTAATATTTTTGAGGAGATACACATTGTCTTTTGGTAAATATACTATTGTGTGCTTCAGAAAAATAGGCAATAAACAATAATAAACATTTTATCAGCCTGTTGTTTTTTTTCCTAGCATTACCTTCTAAAAGATCAGAAGTATTTACTACCATCTGTAAGTAATGAATGCAGACTAATTAATAGGGAAGTAACAGACCTTTTGCGCAACTGCAAATCTATTTCAGTCATCACAGTGTTTGCCAATCCAAGTATCATGGCTTGGATACTTACGTATCTTGAACCAGACCAAAACTACAGCCACATTTCACAGAAGTACTGAGGCACAAATCAGCAGATTTTGACCCATATACTTTTATACACCCACTTTTACTAATAGCTTTGTGATTACTGAACTGTTAAGAGATTGAATGAATTGTATTGACCTAAACCAGTGTTATGGAAAGTTTTGGTTATCATCTATTGATCATTAATTTTATTGTTTACAGATCAACTGTTGGTCATCATAAGCAGTACCCAGGCAGAGGGAAGACAGGTTGTTATGGAATAAAAAGCTTTCTATCTAAACCAAAATATTATTAAGAAGAAGGATTATCTATTTGTAAAATATAATGTAGTTGCTTCGGTACTTCTTATAGATTTATGAATGAAAAAATTTATTTCACAGGGCAAGTATGGTACATCTGATAGATCCTCGGGTTATGGTGTGTGGGCTGCTGATGGCAGAATAAATATTCCTAGATTTTTTAAATTTCAAAGTGCACTGGCCAAAACCATAAAATTGTCTTTTCTATTAAACTTTTTTACAATGTCAGCAGGCTCATTGTTTGAGCTGAAATTATAATCACTATGGAAACTTGTAACTCAGATTTTCGGGTTCAAAAGGCTTATTTCATCTAATTCTGGTAAATAAGATAAAAGTAATCTCTTTCTTGAATAACTATTTTTGTTGTTATATCTAGTATTTTTAAAGTTTTTTGTTTCAGCTATGGATTTAAATAATCTATTAAAAAGAAATAACAGACATACAGCATGGAAACAATCCCCAATGCACAATATAGATGGTTATATTAGTATTCATGACAAGAGAAAACAAAGACAAAATATATTGACAGGCAGACCCTATTAAAAACACTTAATAGAAGTCAAGTTATTTTGAGAGGCAGATTACTAAGATAAGGAGATATTTTTGCATATGTTAAGTTTAGTTTTTTCCATTCTTCTTGCCTTTCCTTCTTCCCTTCCCTCTGACTAATTCCCATTTGGAAGATAAGAAGAACCAAATGAGATAACTATACTGTTACCATTACTTTTACCATGACGATTACCATTACCATTGCCATCACCTTTCCCATCACCATTCTCATCACTATCACTATCGCTATTAATCATTGTCACTACCACTTCAGTTTTTCCTTATTGTCAATTCTGAGGACCTAGAACGTAATGTAGAAGTACCATGCATGGACTTTTATTTGTTTTTAAAGTAATTTGTAATATTATTCAATTCTGTTTTAGTGCAATCCCACACTAGTATCCATCCACTCTTGTCAAATGATGTCGTGAACTTGTTCTTTGAGACGTTTTCATTCTAGAAGTCATTCCTTATGTAATCCAAAAGCATTTCCAAAATGCAAAGGCTGTGGTGTGGGGGGGTTGTGCATGTGTGCATAGAATTGCTCTTTCCTCCTTTAACCTCCTTTAACTTTAAGGTGCTACCTCTTATTTTCCTACAGATGCATAGCTGGTGTACAGACTAGAATACCACATAAGCCCAGTGAAACTAAATTTAATTAGGTCCTGCGTAGGGAATTGTGAGATACTAAGGATTTACTTTTCCAGGATGCTTGATATGTCTCTTGATGTCACCCCAAACCTCTAGTGCTTTTTTACTATAATAGTTTTAACTAACTCTGATGGAGAAATATATGCGGAAAAAAGTCTGAGCTGATATAAAACCCTTTCCAAAGGAGTTATGAAGTTCAGTTTGCCACAGGTGTATATATTTTCTCCTAAATCTGTCAAACTCCATTGAAAACCAAATTAGATTTTTTTATGCCACTACTTAGAATATGCATAGTAGACTACCATTTGTCATGCATTTTTTTTCTGGGCTTAAATAATTGTGATTATGTAAGAGCAATGATCTAGTGATAATACATCTATTAAATACTGTATTTTTAATCAAACATTGTCTGATTGTTACAGATTTCAAAAATATAAAGCTAAGAGGAGAAAAAAAATTAATTGGTTGCAGTGTTCATAGATTGGTTAGTGTGGATAGTCTCCAAAATTAGAGAATTACTTTAATGTTTTAGTTAACAGAGATGATAATTCAACTTAATTATTACAGAAACAAGGTCTATCAAAAGGATTGGAAAACTGATACCAAATATTCCTCTTCCCAGTCAAGCATCCCTTCTATAGGTTTACAAAAACTGATAATGGTTGTGGTTTAGATACAGAAATGTGGAAAATAACAGGAAAACATGCCTGAGAACATTTTATTTTATAAAGTTGAAATTCTGTTATGAGGAAGAGTGGGGGTTTTTTTTGTTGTTGTACCTTTTTTTTTTTTTTTAAACAAAGAGAAATAGCCCTTAGGTGAATCTTTTGATGAGGAAGAAGGCTTGCTTAACTTACTTATATACCTATAAATCAATAGTTACCTTCTAGACCTGCAATCATACATGATATGAGGATAAATGAGAGTACGTATTTCACAGTCAATGTTCTCTAAGTAAAAAGTCAGCAATTTTTAATCTAGCTGAAGTAGTTAATTTTTTTCTTCTTTCTTTTAGTATAGTTGTTATATGTAGGATCTATTCAAATAAATATATTTAACCTTTTCTTCTACCCACATGTGGAATCTAGAGTATAATCTTTTATTGCATGAAGAATTTAAACTGTGTTTTCTAATTCATATAAGTGAATCATCAGAACTGTAAATATATCACTGATGTTCAAATGAATAAATAGGGACTATGCTCATACTGGGACAAATTTCTGTCTCATCTACATTTTTGTTAGTGCTAAGAGACCTGGACTGTATCAGATCTGCTGCCCTTATCAGACCAGTATTTTATGAAGGAGGAAGATTGCAAGACTGTTAAGGGTGCTTGGGGCATAAAGAATAAAACGTAATTTTAGGTAGGGCTTGAGTCCCATAGCAACTTATTATATGAAGAGGGGATTTGCAGGAATGTGAGTTCTTAATTGTACAGTCTGAAACACACAAGCAGGAGTCAGAAAACTTTGAAGTTCAAGCCAGTTCCGTACTTAATGTTTGCTGAGCTTTTTATCTCCATGCAACAGAGATCTAAGGACATTTGTACTAATATCAGCTTTTGATCCAAACAGTGACATTTTTTTGAAATGTCATTACTGCCTGATGTGCTTATTTAGACATGCATTTTGGCAAGGTGAACATTCCAGTATGCAAAAACTATCTAAAATACAAAAGTTTTTCAGAAATATTTAGTACTTACCAATTAAAACCATTTAGACTGTAAACATTATTCATATTCTGAGGCTGGAAGAAAAACTTTGGTTTTCAGATTAGCCAGTGCATCCAACATCTAGATAGCTTAATCAATTCATGAAGATAATTTCCCAGAGTTGCAATGTAGCACTATGAAAGGAATTTCCATGGATTATAGCTGTTGTAAGGTTGCAGTTTACTTTATCTGAGAACAAGAGACAATTGGCAGTATATTATCTTGTTCTTTAATGATTTTGTCAAAATTAATTACATCTTTGTTAATATAAAAAGGTAAGCATTGTCATCAATCTGCTATGGAATGAATAATTCCATGTCCAAGTGCTCAGCTACAAAATGAAAAGATGCCTTACAACATATTTTTATTTTATTTCTTATGATACTTTTATTATGCAAATATTACACCATTATATTTCTATAAAGTATAATAACATTTAAAGGGAGGATTTTCCTTCTCTTCCTTAGCAGTTACAAAATTTGTTAGTGTGCGTTTTACTAGTAGGCACTCTGTAAAGGCAGCATGTTACGCTGAGCTAGCAGAGATTAGACTAAATGAGAACACACTAGCTATAAATTTAACAGGGTTCATTTTCTAAAGTGACTGCTTTATGCATCTGCAAATGGAAAGAAATAGAGCATCAAGCTCTTAATTTTTTCTACACAAATAAAAACTGAAGTACTGAATGTCTTCATATAACATCTTCAAAGCAATATTATTTTTATTAGGTACTAGAACAGAGTACAATGCACAAAAAAAAAAGGATAGATGATGTAGGATTTTTGTATTATGAACCTTCAGTAAAAAGATCTATTTGGTTTTTTTGACTCTCCATGACATTTTTCTACATATTTTAGCACAAATCACTGCATTGTAATGTTCTGTAAACTTCTGTAGCAGTGACTGTGCAGGGGTAGGACATTATATAAGTTTCAATGGTGCACGTAAAATATGTTTCTATAGTATTTTTATTCAGGATTCGATCCATTTCCAGTTCAAGTCACTAATAACAATTCTACTGATTGGAATGGAACAGCATCACTAGATTGCGCATCAGTTGCTTGATTTAAAGGCAGGAATAGGCTTTTTAGCAATTAACTGTTTCAAAACTTTCCCAGATAGGCAGGTACTTTAAAGACAAATACTATCTCACAAAAAAAGAACAAATTATCTTCTCACACAATTCCTGCTTATGAGTTAGCTTTTTAGGGTATTTAACAGAGTAGTACAAAATGTAGTGTGTGGCCATTACTACATATTGTAGACTTAATTTTTCACAATTCAGTGTGTTAAAAAAATATTATTTGCCATAAGTTTGGGGCTTTTAATTCATATCATACAAAGTCAAAGAAATTACAGTTATCATATAAATAACATAGAAGAAAATATAATAAAAATCAGGTTACTGATAAGAAACTAAATACTTTGATAGCTAAACATGAAATGGCATTAGATACTTATTTATTTATTTCTCAGAAACTTTCTGAATGGGATGCTACATTTAAAATGGAAATTTAAAAAAAAAATCAGAAAAGATTGTCATAATGGCATCTTCATAAAATCTTTCAAATCTATGCATTGTTTTCATGGTAAAATTTCATTGTATGTCTTTTCTCCATCTTTAAATTGCAGTCTAATGTAGGTGTAGAATATCTTATATAGAATATAGCTAGTAGCCAGAAAAAATAATGATTCAGCACGGTATGAAAATAAAATTTCAGTTTGATAGTTTTTTACATTTTATTGTGACATTAATATGTGATAATTTCCCCCTAGTTATAATCTGACTATCAAATAGAGTCATATTTAGTACTTTTTTACTCATAAACAATGAGTCACCTATATAAACCTTCTGTCAGGAAGATTGGTTGAATAAATAGAAACCAATATTATTATAAGATTTATGTGTATGTGTGAATTGCGTATTTATATTCTGGAAGAAGTTGGTTTTTTTGCAGATTTATATTACTAGGAACTGGAACATTTAACTTTCAAGGAAAATGGAGTTACTAGTTCTTTATGGGTGTTTTACTATGTGTACTACCCTTACACTGTTTATGTCTTTTTATTACATTTTATTTGGATTGAGTAATAATATTAGTAATTCCAACTGGGAAACAGAACAGAACAAACTAGACACTTCATATCACAGTCTTAATATATTATACTCCAAAGTTACAGGCAGCAAGATTTATGTGATCTACACTCTTTTATAAGAAAAAAAAAAAAAAAGAACATTTTAGTTAATTGTGCACAAGTAGCACCATGCTACCTTTTTTACTTTGCTTCAATATTCTGACTGAGCATCCTTGTTCTGGAAGAAGAAATTGGTTATGAAAATACCTGACTGTACTTTTTTGCCACAGCCGAAGTGGAATCACTTCAGGGTATCAGCTGTATTGTAAGTCTAATGCACCAAGAGAACATGCATGGCAAGGCTTCCTAAGACCTGGGGGCTCTAGAAATGCTTTCAAGGCTTTCAGTAGTTTGGCTTGAGTGTCATAGCTTCTTAGGCCGTGAGGAAGATCTTCCCAGCTCATACCATAGAGTTTGGAAGTCCACTAAGGCTGCACTTCAGGGTGTGTTGAAATAAGATGTCAAATATTAACATTCTAGAGGCTTGGCTGAGCACATGGCTCCATTGCAGAGATCCTAAAATCCTGTATCATGGCTCCTAACTCACTGAGGCCTCTCTAGCTCCCAGACTCTCAGTTTAATGAAATCTGTTTCATTTAAAAGTCTCCTATCACAGAATCACAGAATCACAGAATCACCTAGGTTGGAATGGACGTTTTAAGATCATCTAGTCCAACCAATAAAAAACAAAACAAAACAAAACAAAAAAACCCCCACACACTACCACATTCACACCACACAAAACACCACCCAACACTAATCCAAATCCTTGAGCACCATGTCAACTCGTCTCTTGAATACCTCCAGGGATGGTGCCTCAACCACCTCCCTGGGCAGCCCATTCCAA
>JAOQGH010000001.1:121648257-121720167 GCA_025769975.1 Gallinago jamesoni | reverse complement strand
TTGGGAGAAGAGACCGACCCCCGCCTCTCTACAGCCTCCTTTCAGGTAGTTGTAGAGAGCGATGAGGTCTCCCCTCACTCTCCTCTTCCCCAGACTGAACAACCCCAGCTCTCTCAGCCTCTCCTCATAAGGCTTGTGCTCCCGATCGATCTAAGTTGTACAGTTTCGCAGCATAATGAAAATGACTATAGTCAGTAACTTTTTTTTTCTTGTATGTCACCCCAAATTATATGCTGACCTGTGAGCAATTGAAATATTTCACAGTCCAATAAAAATAACGAACCTCCAGCCCTCCAGCTGACATTTAATTACATGTCATTCAAATTTTCCTGGAAAAGAATTAGGACCCTACAACTACCTGTGGAAAAGGGCTTGTGTCTCTTTCTGCTACCAACAGGTATTGTTCAGCAGTGTTAACAAGTAGGAAAGAAATTCTTTTTTTCTCCCCTTACCCAAACTCACACATATTTGATTATATGAGATTGTGCTAAAACTGCTTAAATGTTCATATCCTCATATCTATAGAAAATCAATAGCAAAATGAGAGTGTGAACGTTTTCTTCAGGCTTTGACATGACTTCGGATGCAGATAAAGATGACTCATTTCACTAAATGTTTGGACATTAATTTGCTTCTGTTCAACTGAACTGGACGTTTACATGATTTTATTCAGCCTAAGTAGGCCTTTTGCTTAGTACAAGAATATTGCGAGGTTGGATCTTTTTTGGCAATGGAATAAAAAAAGGAGCATCAAATTACTCTTTCCAATTATAAGGGTCTATGCACATCATTAGAGGACCACACAGCTTAACTGGCAGCAAGGGTGCGCCTTAGGAAGCATGGCACATCATGGGAATATGTTCTAGGCCTTTGATCTTATGCTTGCCTAGAAGAGACCATTCCAGAAACTTTAGCAATATTTTTAGGAGAAGATGAGTATTTCAGGTTTTTTATACATAGATTTGAAAATAAATAATTGGTTTCAGCAACTGATCTAAGAAATGTAAAACTTCCTTTTCTTAACCTGTGAATGAAAAATTAGTCTTTACATATTCTGTTTTCATTTAGTCTCATGTTTAGCTGATTGGTGCTTAAAGGCAGAATTTTGAATTACAAAAAAAAAATCCGCATTTTTTTTTCAAAATAGTTGCAATTTTTTCTGTCCCAATTGGCAAGTCTTCAGACACTCCAGATTTACAGCATATGGATCTTATTTATTCTTGACGTAGATGATGTTTACTCAGGTACTGTGGCTTTGAGCATTTGCTCTGATAATTTAAGTGTCACATTCAAAAAGGCATAAATAGCCAAGAGTTGTTTAATAAAATGCTGTAAACTGTAATTGGTTAGACTAATTCCCCTTTCATTAAATGCAAACCAAGACTAAATAAAATGACAATGAGGACATTTTATTTTACAGTAGTACTAAAGCAGCAATAAATATGAGTTGTTACCTTAATTAGTTTGTATCTACCTTAGTGTTTTAGTCCAAGTTAGGAGGGATCTTTTTAAGGGAATGTCATTATTTTCCTTACTCACTTTACTTTGATTTGTATCTTTGGACACCCTTGGAATGGACAGTTGGGCTTCTTTTTGCATAAAACTAAACCAAAACCTCCAGTCACAATTGTGTGTTCAGCCTGAGGAGCTAGACCAGTCTAAACTGAAACCTGCAAAAAAGCATATATCATACGTCAGGTGTGCAACACAAAGTGTTTTACTGTACGTATCAATTTCTATTGGACATGTGCATGCATACTAAATGATGTGTTTGTAGCATTAAGAAACCAGGGTTTTGTGATTTCAAGAGTGTTTGGCCTACATTTTATTTTATTTTTTCTTTAATGAATGAAACTAGTAATTTGCTAAAAGCTGTAAGTTTTAGCTTTTACAATTAAATCTGTTCCTACCCACACAAACAGTAAAGAAGTAAATGCAATTATTGCATTAGGTAGATATTATTAAGGAAAATCTCTGATGTATTTTTGGCAGCCTACAAGATCTTTGGATCTTATGAATTCTTAAATTAGTTTTAGTTGTTAGACAAGGTGATGAAGCAAACATTCCATAATATATTTGTAGTCTGGAGACTCCACATGAAAACTTATATTGGAAACACTGAAGTAACTTTCATCAGATAACTTTTTGGGGTATGCCTGAACATAAAAGTATCATATAGATTTTTATATTTCTGTAGTCACGTCTTCTTTTATATATATGTATAAACCTTATATATATAAAATTAAATTTACAGTTTAGAGTCAAACCTTCCATTTTAGAGTACTGTAGACAGTAAATCTCTCCTTCCTATTTTTAATGGCTATCGTCCTCTTGTAAACATGTGTGTGTCTGATTGCACAAGATTATTGGGTGCCCAGAAACATTAATGAGATTGTTGGGGTTTAACCTGGCAGGCAGCTAAGCACCACACAGTTGTTTGCTCACTCCCCCACACTGGGACAGAGGGGAGAATCCCAAAAATGGTAAAAATTGTGGGTTTATGTAAAGACAGTTTAATAGGACAGAAAAGGAAGGGTAAATACTACTACTACTACTGCTACTACTAATGATAATAATAATAACAATAAGAAGAATAAGAATAAGAATAGGAATATACAAAACAAGTGATGCATAATGCAATTGCTCACCACCCACTGACTGATGCCCATCCAGTCCCTGAGCAGCGGCTGCCACCTCCCAGCCTTTTCCCTATGATTTTATTTTTCAGCATGATGTCGTAAGATAAATCCCTGTAGCCAGCTGGGATCAGCTGTCCTGGCAGTGTCCCCTCCCAGTTTCTTTTGCAGCCCCAGCCTACTGGCTGGCAGGGTGTGTGAGAAGCAGAAAAGGCCTTGACTCTGTGAAAGTACTGCTCAGCCATAGCTATAACATCAACTTTATCAATTATTCTCATCCTAAATCCAAAACACATTACTATACCAGCTACTCAGAAGAAAAATAACTCTATCCCAACCGAAACCAGGACAGGGATGTTAGATGCACAGAACTTTACAGGGTCTATTAGGCATCATCGTGGTTGTTTAAGCAGGCTTCAGAGTGTCATATATTCACAATGCCCAACTCCTTTTAACGGAATGACGAGCGTGATGTCACTTGAGTCTTTCTGTAGACAATGGAAAAATAGAATCACTTCCATGATGGAAGTGATGGAAAAGGATGATTCAATTTAGTTTCTTAATTCAGACACCTAATTTAGAATGATAATAAGCTATCTTTACCGCTGGTCCCCACCTCCGATGCTACAAACATGAAACATTCATCTAACAACTGTAACAACTGGAAGAAAGAGTATCATGCTTACAGAAGCTGCATAGAGAGATGGGAGCAGCTAGAGAGCTGATAAAGGAGATCTTTTCATTATCAATTCTACTTACTGTTGCTGTTCTCAGATAATTGTCATTTTAAATTTTTAAACAACTCTGTTGCTGAGAAAATAGAGATGGGTATCAGGGTAAATTCTTGCCACTAACATTTTTCACTCTGAAGAGACAATGGTTTCAGAGCGAAACACCAATGGTTTTCACTCTGAAGAGACAAAGGCATGTAAAAGCAGCAGCTGATTTTTCTATGCAAAATACAGGTCCCAGTGTCTCTAACAGCTTGATCTCATTTTCGTAACAACAGCAAATTTAAAAAAGAGAGAAAAATGTAGGACTATGAGGAGAATCAATAGTCCAGAATTCCATGATCTGACAAAACTTTGAATACAGTGTAACTGAAAATATTTTTGTGAAGTGGTAAGCATTTCAGAAAGTGTCTGAATGGCAATAGACCAATATTTTAAAATAAGAGTTTCATAGCTGAAAATACAATGTAGGATTAGATTTGCATCCTACTATTCATTGGAATACCAGGAAGAGGATCAACGGCCTAACCATATGCCAGAGTTTCCAGTGATTTGATTTAAGTCCATTCTAAACTGTATCATCAGCAGGAGTATTGTATTACATTAAAAGTTGACCTGAATGAACACGCAGCACCTGAAAAACCACAAGGGTCTTCACAGTTAGCACTGCATCAGCATCAGCCTTTTCCTCCCTTCGGTGCCACAGCTCATCCCCAAGGATTTTTACAGGTAAATGAAAACCTGTGGATATAACACTGCTCCAATATACAAACTCAAGAAAAAGCTTTTATCCTGACCATTTTCCTTTCCCCTAACAATAGACAATACTGCCCTTATCACCTGTTCATGTTTAATTCCAGTTCAGTGTTCATTAAAGGAAGCAAGCAATTGGTTTGTGACCATGAATACTTAAATGGCTTCATACAGTCAGCCTAGGCATTTCTTCTTTTCTCATGAAACCTGGCCCAAAGGTTTCCTTGTGGAAGGGCAGATCTGGAGGCTGTCACATACCCTGCTGCAGTGTCTTTTTTCTAATTTAGGCTTCTGCTGTTGATCACTGTGGGAAGGAAACTGGGCTTGACAAGCTTTTCATCTGACTCAATACAGTCATTTCTGTGCTCTTCTTTACCTTCAGAAAACATGTCAATTACAGTATGAACAGATCTTCTGTGAGCATCATTCATGAGACAAAAGAGAATCTAGAGATACACAATAAAACTCTGCAGCAAAAATATAATTAATTTCTCCCTGTTTTCTGCTTCTTCATGAATCTTGCCTATTCAGAATGCAAAATACTTAACAATCCTGGAGCTCAACAATGCTTGCAGCACACTAGCTGTTAGTGGCAATATTTTTAAATTGTATTTCTACTGTAGATTAATGTTTAAAACATCTAAAATGATCTGGAGCTATCTGCCCTGTTTCTAGGACCCATTTGGCTAGTACTACTGAAAAGAGGAAAAAGTTAAATGCCTATAAACAGTACTATATTGTTAATTGTAAATTTAATCCAAAAATAGTTTAGCAGCTTGAAATGATACTCGTTACTTAGATGGAACTAAGTCTAAGATGTATTAACTAATTAAGAGAGTCACTGATGATACTCATTACTTCGATGAAACTAAGTCTAAGATGTATTAACTAATTAAGAGAGTCACTGCAAATCTTCACGTATTTTTGCTGCAGAGAGATTGAAAGATATAAAATCAATTTGTCCAACACAAAGATATATTTTTAAGTATGGATTTTAATCACTGTAAGTCCAAAGATTTGTGGCCCATCTAAATGCTAGAAAATTTTGATTGTTAAAGCAATGTACATTTCACACTACTTATCTTGTAAGAGAAAATCCTGTAGTTGCTGTGAGGCAAGTATTTTTCTCGATTTGTTGGGCTTTAGAAATCCTACACAGTGTCCAATAGAAGCCTAGCAATGCCAAGTTGGCAGTGCCTGCAGTATTAGCTACAAGAAGGCTTAAGAAAGAGACTGTCAACATTTCCTCCTACAGACCCTAAATAGCTATGGGACATGAACAGAGCTTTGTATAAAAATGTGCTCTTGTCCAGCAAGTAAAGAAAATAAATTCTGAATTCCTGCTATGGTGTATCATGACAGTGCCTCTGCTCCTCTTCATTAGGCTTTTCTTCTGTTGAGTTGCAGCAGATTATAGTCTCAGTCTGCCTTTGTTTAATGTTCATAATTTCAGTCAACTAAAGTGGTTTCAAGTAGAAGGGCAAAGAGTAACTTATTAAACTTTTTAAAAAATATATTCTCTCCTCTTCTCTCTCCTGTACTATCTCAAAAATAAAGGGACACATATACTATAGCAATTCTGGAGAAAATGCAGATATTTTGGGACAGTGAGGTGCTTCAGGCTCAGAGAGCACTGGATACTGATTCCACTCCATCATTTCATTTTAGGAATAACTCAAATTCAAAGTCTGTGACTTGAACTAACACAATGCTGCTTCTGGACCAGTGCACATAAATCCATGTATCAGTGCTGCTTCTCCTTTTTCTCTTTAAGTAATCAGATCTCTTTGTGATAAATGCCTTTGTTTTCCTCCACCTGTCCAGGTAACTGGCTGTTATATATTGCCATGGAACATCATCTCATTTTAAATGGAATTCGAGATATTCATCTTTGAAAATAAGCCAGTATAATGTCACTGTGCAAGATCACACATTCAATCTTTTTCTATGACAACTTCCAGTCAAATATTAAAAATTATACACAGTGATAAAAATTATGCAGAAAGTGGGGTACTCCACAGCCTACAGGCAATACTTGTCATAACAAGTGTGTTTTCACTTCTTAGACACTGGTTGACACTTAACAGTTCATAAGAAAATAACAGATTATGCAGACAGTGGTAAAACAGAGATTCATGAAGCTTTATTTAGTTAATTTCTTATGTTCTGTAAAATATAATATTTATCTGAGAGAAACCAGAGAATTTATGAGATGAAACCTCAAATATTAGTGTGGTAGTTACTGAATATAAGTTACTATGATATTATACATATAATAGAGGGCAAGTAAATTGGGGCAGATTTTTTTTCTACCTGTAAGTATACATCTTTGATAAATATTAAGTTCTTTCTGCTGAGGTATTTCAACTGTTGGGTAAGTACAAATATTTAATTTCTAGTAGAAAACATTTCATAGCATTTTTCTTAGAATTGCAGTGGGAGAGCTCTTATAAATTCTATCTCAATACGGAGATGTTTGTTTTAGGTGCTAGTGTGTTCTCACTAAATGTTTTGGTTTGTGTCAAAAAACCTGAAGGAGTTTAGTTAGGAATCCACTATTTGGATTTGTATCAAATTAAGTTTAGGCATAGCTTATGTGTTTCTATTCCTTAGAAGAAAGAATTTTTCCTTCTTTTGAAGACAATAATTTTGAGAAATGTTAGTGATATGTTGCAGCAAGAAGATTTTTCTGAAATTGAGCTTCTCTAATGAACTGATGTGATATTTCAAAATTAAGTTGGTTTTTAGACTTAAAATGGTAAATAAAAGCTCTGTCTTCTCCTTCACAAGGAACAAAAAGGCACTAGGGAATTTACTTTTGACCTTTCAAACTCTAAATGCTTAGATTTTGTATGACTTTTGAAGGTAGAGGAAAATATAACTTCTTTTTCTGCTTCACAACAGAGTAATTTTTCCCAGCTCCTTCACAATTCAACATTTCACAATTACATTGATACTTTTCAGCAGATTTTTCTTCCATAGCCTGGAAATCATTTATTCTTGGAGCTTTTTATTTTCTGTTCATTTCACTTAGGCTTTCGTACCCATACTCACTATTAATATAGATTATAATTCAACTTGTCTTTTTGACACGTCTTTGGAAATATTTCATTAATCTTCACTGCATTTAAGATTCAATGGCTGATACTGGTATTTATTTTGGGGGCTCTAGGTAGGCTACTGAGACACTCGATATCTGAGGCACGGATACTATTCAAGAATAAGTTACCTGCCTTCAGATGTCTACACGAGTAGCTACAACTCTGCCATTTGTTCATAAATTTCATTATCATAAATGGAGGCCTGTGACATAAAATTGGCATCTTTTAAGAGCAATTCCTCTCCTTCTGAAGTGGTCATGTTGAGTAGTAAAGTGAATCTCTGCTTCTGTATTGACAGAATCACTGTCTTTATTGACTAGGGGTAGGATTTTCATGTAGCCATCCAGTGCCATTTAAGGTGTGCTGGAGTGTCCAAGACATCCTGATGCTGATGCGTGACACAGCCTGCAGACTTGCACCTCTCTGGGAGGAACAGGTGGTGTCTAAGGAGGGGTACCTCTCATATTTCAGTAGATACATATGCTTAGGCAGTCAAATCATACTACTATTTAAGGTTTCCTGACTACCAATGCAATGCTTGATCCGCTGGTTAATATTTCTACCTAATGCTGTTTAAAGATATATGAATGTTTTGTGATAGAAGCTTCTGTCTTTCTGTTTAAACAAGATTATTCCTCTCCAAGTGAAAGAGGGTTGTAACTTTAGGAGGAGTCGTGAGTTCTTACAAGAAGCACATACTGCAGCATCTGTAAACGTTGGTTTATTATGTTTGAATGGTTTTATATTCCCAACTTCATGTTAAAACTAAGGGTCTGACTTTACAACCTGTCTGGGTTTTCTTTCAGCACAACCACTGAGTTAATTAACTAGATTCAGAATATTTTGTACTTTGACTTACCTTTCTGTTTCAAAAGGTAAAATGAGAATTACTGATGAAGCCAAGTAAATAAAACAGATGGAAACTTTTCTAATGAATACAGAAAGAAAAGTCTGATATTATAGCAGTCAGCATTCACTTAGGCTGTATCACTGGGGTTTATTTACCGATAAGAAGAACTTCTATAAATGTTACATAAAAAGAAATTTAGGATTTACAATGTTATCAGCTAAAGTCACTTGTTTCTAACGTGCATAATCTTGAATTGCTGGATTCACAATTTATCTATTGTGTTGTCAGAAACTGCTAAAATATTATTTTATGAGCAGAAATTGTTTGTTTCAGATGCATTCACTTTCAATTAGTGAGGCCATATTATGTGTGGGTTTGTGCTTGTGTGGGTTTGTCCCTTCATGAGATTGTAAATGAAGAATGACAGAGGAAAAAAGCCCTTCAGTTATATCATATTAAACCAAAATAAAGCTGTTTGATGAATGACAATAAGATATCACACAACTGCCAGTGTTACTAATTAATAGGCTTTTCAGGTTTTGATATATTCAGCAGCATGACTTTTGTTTGTGGCTAAGAATGAATGCTAATAATCTGTGTAGTGTTACAATACAGATAGCACATTGTCAAAAACTGTTATAAATGTAAAGTCTCGTTTATGCAAAATCTGCAAGGACAAATAAATACAGCTGTAAGTCTCAAATTAGTGAAACTCTCTCATGTGTGCAGAAATCTAGTTCCAAATCAAAGTGTGGCTATTTTCATGTTACTTTTCATATGAGTTTATTGACTAGGTTTAGAAGATTTTGTAAGTTGATTTTGCTTTCTGCTTCAAAAGAGGATGAATTACTCATGAAGCCAAGTAAATACAACAGATGGAAACAGTTGGACATTCAACTGCAATGTTCTTTGTGAACCCTCTATACAATCTTTTATTTAGTAGTTTATCAAACTTAGATCCAGCTCTACTCCTACTGAAATGAATATCAATATTCCTGTTTATTTTGCTGGTTATGAGTTTCAAATTCTTTTCTTCTATTAGTGATAACACCCTTGAAATTTAACCTGCTTTCTACAGGAGTATAGGCAAGATATAATTACAATATTTTTTTTAAACAGTGATCTCAAACATCTTTTTAACTGCATGTAGTAATAATACATAAAGTGTATACATAAAACTCTGTATGATAATAATACATTCTTTACTTAGAGATAATGCAGTTCATTTCTTGGTACAATTTGTCAGCTTTCTCATTTTCTGAAACCAGAGTGAGTCATGGGAGACAAGCATATGTTAACTCAAAGATCCAATCATATATCTGACATTTAACTATTCACAAATAAAAACTCTACTTAACAGGAAAATATAAGGTTTAGGAGAAAGAGACTGATTAGGAAGCTTTGAAATAGAAGTAGAAAGGAAAAAGAGACTCTAACTCAAGTTTAGACATTCCTGGGAATTTACATTTCTCATAGGCAAAGAATAAAGGAGAATTAGTGATTCAGAAATGTTAGCCATATTCAACTGTCCTTCAAACAGTCAACATCTTAGCACATTTTAAATATATCCACTGGGTTTTTTAGCACCAAATTATTTTCAAATTTTGCTATATTTATGCATATCTGAGAATTGTATTCATAATGTATCTGTACTTAAAAAAAGAATAATATTTAGTTGAAAGCAGTATTCTAAACTTCTGTAAGTCCAGGTTTGCGTCTCTTTAAACTTCATAAAGCCTTGGAGGAAAATGAGCGAAAGATTAGTCATGATGGAAAGAGGAAGAGTTGGCAAGATCTTACATTTTGGCTGTGTTGATTTTGGAGACTAAATTATATTTGAGAGACAGGGATGGGTAAAGTCTGAAGAAACTGAAAGACAGGAACCCTGCTAAGGAACTTAATAGCATTTAGAGGGAAATGAAGACAGATCAAGCTAGAAAACCTACAGGAATTTGGGTAAAAAAAAAGTTGTATTGCAAAACTGGGAAACCTTGGACATAGGAAATCAATCCAATGCAAGCTACAGGAGCTTGTATAAGAAGGTGAAAAATAAGAGGAGGAAGAGAAGGAACTGTTTTAGCAGGGTCACAAATGTAATTTCTACCTGTCAATGAATTTGATTCAGGTCCCTAAAAACTCATAGGTTTATGACAACCTATTACAGACATATTACTCTAAAAGCAATAAGGATTTTTAAATATGAAGTTAGATTCCCGACCCCATCCCTACACAACTGCACGGTGTCCCTATACTCTTCCTGGGATACCTGA
The DNA here is from genome assembly GCA_025769975.1 of Gallinago jamesoni. Taxonomy (NCBI): domain Eukaryota; kingdom Metazoa; phylum Chordata; class Aves; order Charadriiformes; family Scolopacidae; genus Gallinago; species Gallinago jamesoni. Next base: position 121,709,826 of record JAOQGH010000001.1, on the reverse strand, counting down.
TCCCTTCTTCTGCTGCCTGTGCATCTCTTGCTTGCCCTTTAGTTTGACCAGCAGGTCTCAACTCAGCCATGCTAGTCTTTTGCCTTCCTTTCTTAATTTCTTACCTCTGGAGATCAAGAGCACTTCTGCTCTGTGGAAAGTGTCCTTAAAGATCTGCCAGCTCTGTTCTGTTCCCTTGTCCCTGAAGGCAGTTTCCCAGGGGGTCTTATTGACTAACTCCTTGAAGAGCTGGAAGTTTTCATTCCTAAAATTCAGGGTCCTAACTTTGCTCTTTCCCTGACCCATACTCCTCAGGGCTGTGAACTCCACCAGTGTATGATCACTGTAGCCCAGGCTGCCTCCAATCTTGACATCACCAATTAGATCACTTGCTTTGGTGACCATCAGGTCCAGTATCACTTCTCCTCTGGTTGCTGTCTATTACCTGTCTTAAGGAGTTATCCTCAATGCACTCCAGGTATCTCCTGGATTGCCTACAGCTCACTGTGCTACTTTTTCAGCAGATCTCAGGGTGGTTGAAGTCCCCCTGTAGGACAAGACCCTGTGAGCACAATGCCTGCTGTAGCTGGAATAAGAAGGCTTCATCAATAGGCTCCTCTTGATCAGGAAGCCTCTAGTAGACACCAACCACAAGGTTACCTTTGTTGCCCTGGTCATCTAATTCTTACCCATAGGCTTTCAACCTGCTCGTGGCTATTTCTTAGAGACAGGTCTTCACACTCTATCCATTTCTTGATGTAGAGTGCCCCTTCAGTACTTCAGGAGCCTCTAGTATATCTTAAGTCTAAAGCATATCTGGAATAAGTGCATGGAAGACAAGCTTTTAACACAACATTCATCAGTAAGATTCTCTTCACAGTTTTTGAAAGTGAGAAACTACATGTGGGAGAGAAGAAATCTTTGGAGAACTGTACTTGAGTGCAGTTTCTGGTTTGTTCTTTTAAATATTACTTCAAAAAATTACATGCAATTTATTAGTTGACGTTTAAATTCCTATTAGTGCAAGGACACCACAAAGGTCCCACAGTCATGAGACAGTTCATGTAGTTATGAAATTGAGCTCCCTTTGCTGTTAGGATGTGAAGCTATTCTCTTTGCTCTCTGCTCATGTGAAGATAGAGTATGAGCCTGTGTGCAGTGAGGGCAAAACTAGCAATTGTATATGTCTAAATAAATGATTCTCTTAGAGGAATGGGGTAGAGAAAAATTATAATATAAGCCTTTTTGTAGTCTTGTCTGTAAATATATGGTTGGCCAAATACAGGATTATTGCCACTGTCATGGATATTTTTCATCAGATTTTAAAGGTTCAAAAGATAGGCAAGCTATTGACTTTCCTTGTAGAAGGTAATATGTGTTAAATAATATATAATTGCTTGAAGCATACAGTAGAAGTATTGCAAGGAAAAATTGAAGCCTTTGCTGTTTGCCCAAAAAACTTTTGCCACTTTTGATTGCAAAGGCGTCTTGATGTCAGTCAGATTGTGATGTGATTAAAATATTTATGAAAGAAAAATCATTTTGGATATGGTAAAGCCTGCTTATACAAGAAAGGATTAACTGAAATATTTTTTATGGAGTCCTGACAGTACTGATCCTGAGAGATGTTGGCTTTCAGTTATTTCAGTGGGAGGTAAACACACTCAGGATTTTAAGAGCAGTATGTTTGCCAAATATAAATATATAAAAGAGATCTACTGTATCTGGAAGCACTAGTTTTTATTGCCAATCATTTTATCAGCTGGACTATTTCAAAGAAAACATATTCATCCATATAGGAAACTACCTGAAGACAGCTGAAAAGTCTGATATAAAGACTGGGAAATCTTTCCCCTGAATTGAGCTTTTGGAAGTTAGTTGTTTATTCTAAGTTAGCTGTGCAGATATCTTTTAAAGTCAAGAAGAGAGACTAGAGCTTCCAAAGGAAAATAATTTTAAATAGCTCAACTCTGTTTTCCTTGCCTTCTTGGTCCTCATTAAACAGCTGAAATACTTAGAACATCAATTTAGATTAAATGCTTAATGAAATTGGTAAAGTTGGGTGAACTAAGCTAATTTAGCAGCCAGAATGTTGGTTAATTCTGTCTGTCCAACTGTATCTTCCCAAGCTATGCATACTTACATGCATACTTACTTTTTCATTAGCTTCTACCAGCGTGATGCAGGCTAACATCAGATTTATAAAAAGAGTATTTTTATTCATCCAAATAGAACTGTAATTTAGGAAAAATTAATCCAGCTGAAAAAAAAAAAAAAAAAAGCAGCATTAAAGGAAGTGTTAGTGTTTACTGTAAGTATATTCTTATCTATGATAGCTGAAGTAATTGACTATTTTAATTTGAAACTTGATATACAGTATACTAGAATGATCCGATAGGAGGTGAGACTCATTTGACTGGCAGATTTCTGAAATTTGCACACATGCTTTTCTCACTATTATATATTGTGCTTACTGTTGGGAATTCACTTTGATTATTTACAAGGAAACATCAATTACTCTGCCTTTTTATTTAGAAGACATCTCTGAAAATTCCATAATTACCAGTATGTATTTGTAGTTATGTGCTTGTCATATTTTATGGCTCAGTGCATATGCATGATCTAATGCATATGAATAAAGTTTGGGGATTATTATTATTTATTTTTTGAGAAGCTTGTTTCCATATCATATTGCAAAAGCAAGGATCAGAAGTTAGATAAAGGCAACAGAGAAACAGAAGACTTCCGGTGTTTCACAGTTAGGAGTCTTGTACTAAGTTTTAATAATGCTTGATAAACTTTTACCAGTAGCCATGTTATTTTTTTTCTTTCCTGGAACATAACAGGTAGTTTTCACCTTAACTAAATATAATACTTTTAATTTTCAGGGGTTTTTTTGATTCCTAGCATTCATACAGACGTTCCTTTCAATGCTCATCCAGTCTCATAGTAGCTTGTAAATGTCTTTTCTTCACCTATAGCCTACTATTGCTAGTAGAGCAACAGGTATATCATCAGGTATAAAGGTGGCACTTTCTGAGGGTCTTAGGATATGAAGAGAACATTATCTGCCTGGATCCAGACCCACCTGTTGGCCTTAGAGCTAAAGATAGAGTAGAATACATCTATTGCACTTGAGAATTTATTTAATCATTTACTTGAACTAATCCAATTTGTTTTATAGTTAGATTAAGGTCTTGCAGTTTCTAAGTATGTTAAATAATATTTGAAATTAAAAAATATATTCAATTTCCTGAATATAACTTTCCCAAATATTGTTTTAAATAGCGTCATATCCAGTCAAATGAGCATCTAATAAGAATGAATCATCATTTCTTTACATAAAAGATGTGGGGGAAAAAGAAAAAAGGACAACATGAAAAACAATCAGAACTGTTTTAGAAGACATGACATTTTCACCAAAAAATATTGTTTTGAATTTATGTGTGTGTGGAACAGTGGGACTCCGAGTTTACCAACTCTACATGAAAATATTATGTCAGTAATAACTTCCTCAGCTTTTCTGTTAGTCTCCAATGAACTTCTGAATCTGCAACCGCTTTTACTCATCATACTGTCTATTTAACAAAGACAAAAAGTAGCATGACTGATTGTACCTGTGTATAGTTGCTTCACTAGGAGGCAATCTTGCCTTCTGTCTTCAGAATCCTGCTCTAATTACTTGAAAAGGAGGGTTCCCTCAACAGCAATGGCAAAGTTCCAATAACTTTAATATAGTTACTCCTTGGTGGTATTATTCCAGTGCAAGTAAGTTTACCAGAATCTGGCCTTTAACACAAGATTCAATGACTACACCCTACTTTTGCATCCTATTAAAAATAAATTATTATATCACACCATTTTCCAATATGTAATTAACATAACAGTTCCAACTATCACAAAAGGGTAAAATAATAATGTAAAAAATCAGATCTGCACAGCAGGAAGATGGGATGAGACTAATCCAGGTGTTGTGGTTAGTACTGGATCAGCAATTCATTTTTATGTCTTCTATATTTTGTGTTAGGGAAGATGATTCATTGCTAATATAATGTTAAGTGATTTTAACATCTACCCTAGAGGTATTACAGGTGTTTCAGCCTGTCCCATTTATTAGAGCACTTTGTATTTATCTCTCAAGTATCTTCCTTCAAAAGGGATATCTGCTGCATTTCTGCATCATATCCAGCATCAATCACTTTGATTAGGGTCTCACTCCACAAACCGAACAGCTTTTCTTCCATGGCAGTTCCATATGTTTGCTGCAGCTGTTACGGTTTCCAGGCAGAATGTGACTGTATTCTGTTCAGAGTTTGTGTCCCTGTCAAAGAGGCAGGAAATTATGCCTCTCTGCTTTGATTTGCCTTGAAATCAAGTGGCTTGAAATCTGTCCTACAGTTAGACTACAGCTGCCTACAAAAACATGCATGAAATTGCATCTACTTTCATAACTCTGGCTCTGGAAAGCACATACTACCAAGGTTCGTTCCCACTGCACTGTTTGAATACCAGTCCAAAGGGATTTTATTGCTGGAAAGGTTACTCTCAGGAGATTTTCAACATAGGCCTAATGATAGAAGTCTGCTATCAGTTGCGGATTAGTTTCTTAATAGCTACGCACGTGAAATATATTGAGTTTTATTTATGATTTTATGGCTTCTGGTTTGGGAAAATATTTCTGGTTTGTTGATTAACATTTTGTTATGTTGCACTAAGGCAGTATGTAGAACTACATACTATGGCATGCTGTACAGTGCAGTAGTACAATGACTGCAGTACACTGAATGTAGTGCAAAGAAAGTACCAGCTAGAAGATCATCTCTATTTGCAATAATACTAAATATTCCTATGAAGATCACCTTGAAGATTACCAACTTACTAGTTTTCATTACTTTAAGAAATACAGAGAACTCAAGTTATTTAAACATATATGTGTGTGAATCAAATTCCACACCAGTAAGGTTAGCTGAATTTTTTAATTTCTGATCTCTGGCTAAGTCTGACAGTTATTGATATTGTAAGAACTTTATTAATCCTAAAAACACATGCATTTTTTCACCAACTAGGCGTTGCTGTGCCACTTCTCATTGCATGTAATTATCTGGATGCCCAGATAAATATAGAGTGGACCATTAAATTTGGGTGACCAAGAACCCAATTTGGCATGTATTAAATATGCTTTTAATGAAACTTGTAATAGCACACATGTTCAGGTGACAAATATTTTTAAAAGCCCTGTGAGCCCAAAACCGCAAGTTGACAGTTAAGGTCTGCCACAGATGAATGAATGTAATGTATTCACTAAACAAGACATGTGAAAAGTTTCTTCAATATCAGAATATCTTACTGTTTGTGGATCCTCTGCCTCTGTGATTCCACATTACTACTATGGTTTTAGCAACCCAGTTGCTGGAGAGGCAAGTCGCTGCCAAGCACACTGTTTCTCTGTGTGCGACTTCAGGATAACTGTAAGTAGTTGAGCTGTCACAGCACAGAAGCTTCCTCTTTCCCACCAAGAAAGAAAAGCAAAGAGCACGTGCAGACTCTCAAACACATGCACCATGGTAGCAACACAATGACTCTTACAGGAGCTGACTGTTGACATAATAAAACTAGCTCAATGAAAAATTATTCTCGAACTACAAAGCCTCTATCTACAATTTCTAATTAATTGCAGTAGGTCTATGTCAGGTAGTTTTTTTTTTCTTTCCTTCCCATGAAATGTAAATTTTGTCTGAGTATAAAAATAAATAAATAAATATTCTTTGTTCTAATGTACATAAACCAGGCACCTAAAAAGAGAAGACAGAATTATTTGGGGTTTGTTTTTCAGTTTTTTGATGAAATTCTTAGCCTTTTCACTAAAGGCAGAAGTTTTCTATCCTATTTTTAAGTCAAAATAATTTTTGTTGTTGTAGTAAAAAGGCTTTCTAAAAAAATATTCTGACTTATTCCAAAAAGAAAGTTCCTGAGCTGTTGGATTGTAATAGGAAAGTAAATTTATTATCTGTATGAAGACCCTTGTCCAACAAAGCACTTAGCTTTAAAGTATGAATAACATCACAAATTTCATAAAGACATCTTGAATGTTTAAGTGCTTTTCTGAACAAGGTTATAGAGGGAACATTTTTAATAACTAAATTAACAGATGGACACATTTAGCTTTATTAGAGCTATAAAAATTATCATTTGTGCTCTCTACTCTTCAACTGTGCCTTTCCCTAGTCATTAAGTGCTAAAGTGAGGGTTCTCATTCTTTAGGTGTGGAACAGAAGCACTGAGGAGAGGGCAAAACCTGCGTGGGGAATGGCAAAGCACTGGTGCCCAGTATCACCCTTGGGTTCCAAGGGGTTCAGGTCCTGTGCTGAGTCTTTCAGTAGTAACTGCAGTCTGACAGTGTTGGACACAATGTGAAAAGCTAATATAATTTCTGGTCCCTCAGGAAGATTAAATGCTTACAGATTTGTGCCAACTATAAGCCATCATTTGTTCCAAATTCAAGCATTTGAATTCTAGCTAAAATTATATTCCCTCTGCAACTGTGACATACGTGATATTAGGAAATAATATTTTGTAAGTCAATTGTGGTTATTAGCTTGGACCTCAAATGCTAACACCTTACGCACCAGACCCCTTCCCTAACTCAGACTGAAGAACAATTTTAAAGCAGTAAACACTGTATATCGCTTGTTAGTAAAGAATCCCAGTAACTGTATGATAAACATTCTCAGAATGTAATTAATGCTTATTTTGGCTAGAAATCATCAACGGTGAGAAATATATTGCAGCGTGTATAAATAATTCTAGACATCACTGTGGAATCTAAATACCTACTGTTGCCAAGTAATTTTTGCCAATTAAAAATCAAATTACCTGTATTCTGCTCTAGGTGTTAGGTATGTTTTAATTGCAGTGAGTCAAAGTCTAGTCATAGAGAAATGCAAAAAGAGAAAGGATTTTCTTGCAGATTTTCTAAAATATGGATAGTCTACGGAGAGTATAAATACAAAAGTAGACTTCATTTAAAAGTAAACTTATGATCATTTATGCGCAATACCATCAGCCACTCATACTTTATACAACAAAATGCTTTAGTTGTACTTATTTTAAGAGGTAGGGAAGTCATTTTGTATTAGTTAAGGGTCTTTTAAAGCTTTCCAGACCAGAAATGGAGCATGGTACTCGCCCATGTTACAACAGCTGTCTAAGGGGTTCCTCACTAGGATCTAATATATAATATACTGATCTCTTGCGTTTATTGTTCCAATAAATCTTGGCTGTACTTTGTAATGTAATATTTGAATAAAACAAACAAAAATCTAATTTAAGACAGACAGGAGCAAGGAGGCAGACTGCTTCCAGATTAGACATCTTTTTTATTTCAGATGTTTAAATAAATTCTCAATAGCTATAATGAATCTTTTCCTTTTTGGCAGGGAATAATATGATTCCCTAATATTGATTCAGTTCCCTTGAATATTCAATGCAAAATCACTGGAGATTTGTTAATAGAAGAATTAACATGTACCAAAAAAGAAGTGCATCAGGGAGATTATATTTGCTAATAGATTTTTTTCTGCTATGCTAAATTATGTTCTTTCTCTATAAATCTTTGTTAACACTGCCAATTCAGCATCTTTAACCTGATTGTTTCATTTGCATGCTTTGCCTTTGTGATTGGATTACAGTTTGTTTTACTTTAGTCTTTATTATTAGCTCTCTGGATATGTAATTATGCTTTATTACTTAACATTCAATTTACTTTGATCAGTATTTGAGTATAAGGTCTTACACAATGGCAACAATATACAAAAATATTTTTCTGCTTCTGCAAGCCCTTCTGCAACCCTTCAGCTCAACCTCTGTAACTTCGGGAAAATTTAACTTGCAAATGACATATTACTGCTGCAATAATTACAGCCAGCTAAAGAACTGGAAAACAAGTATCAATTTATATCTTTTATCAATTTATATCTGAATTGGTCACATCATTTATGAACTAGGTAAACACCCCCAAATGAAGCTTTTATATCCTCCATTTTGTGCTTCACTCCCCCCAAAATTAATGAAATTATTTTCAAAATCTTTATTATTAAAATGATTTTATATAATGTTTAAAAATTGGCCATTTTCCACAAAGTATTACTGAAACAGGTCTACTTTCGCAGAAAAGTTTATTTTTAAATTGTTATCAATTTTGAGAATTTATGAAAAACTGAAATATATTAATTGGGTGGATTTTTAACTTTCCTCCCTCGTATTACTAATTTAAGAAAAAAAAATGGGGGGGGAATAAAAAATCTAATTAGAACTTTTTAAATATTTCAGTTTTTTTCAGGATAAGATAATAAGAAACCTATTAGTTCTTTTCCTGCTGCTTCTTTAACTTGGATTAGCATTTGACATACCGTGGGAACAAAACTTTTTTTTTATAGTCACCGGTGGCTACTGTTTAGAAGAGCCTTGCAAAGTATTATTATATACTGGCAAATATAATAGAATATTACAAAAGAAAAGATAGCAAAAAGCAGGTTACAATTTTTTGCTGTTTCTCTCAGCCACATTGTTATATAACAGTGATTAGAAACAAGTCAAATAGTAGAAAAATGCAAATAAAATATTTGCAAATATATTTGATTTAATGGGTTGTAATATTTATTTTTAAAGTATTTTTAAGGATAAGACTTTATTATTCAAAATAACTGTGGTACTCAAATTTGAGCACACAATCTTCATTTGAAAATTCAGAATAGACTGTTATATCTGAAGTGGGCAATTATCATATGAAGACATTGGTCATTTAGTCAGAAATCAGAAAAAATACATTGATTTAGATGTCAAATTTTCAAACATCTTTTAACAAATTCTAAAAGAGAGCAAATATCCACAGGGAAACAATAGAAATTGTGATAAAATATGCAAGATTATATCCAAGGTAAATGACATCTAGTTATTAAATATGCTTTTATAGTAATAAAAATAACCTCTTAGGCAAATATGATATGGTGTTTCTAATTTACCAGATTTAAACAGATAACATTCTTAGTTGCTCCAGTAGAGTGACTTAAGGTATAGCTGATGGAAGTAAAGAATATAGATATAAAGGAGACAAAAGAACTGGCTAAGCAAAGTGCACAGGATTTATATTCTTCAGAGTTCTTCAGACAGGGATTAGTAATGAAATTTTTCAGAGATAATTTTTCAGATTCATCTTCATTAGTATAGTGATTAATGACATTACATAAAGAACGAGATATATGCCAATGGGGATTTTGGTAATATTGAAGAGAATTGGGGCAATTCATACCTAATTATTAGGTATAACAGTACAAACCAAAAGCATATAAATTAGGGGTGGCAGTTTAGGAAACGGATCTGGTTGAATCAGTCTCTTATGGATGACCCAACTGCAAATATCATATGCCTCTCAAAAAGTCTGTCATGATTTTAGGCATTGATAAGGCCTTATTTCTAGAACTGCTATTTTGGTCTGTGAAGCTAAAAAAGAGAGGAACTTTAACTAACAAGGGTGTAGATATGGTTGAAAAATGAAAATATTCTAACTAATTTGAAAATAAAAGTTATAAGTTAAAAATACTAAAATATTAAGGGCTTTGATGTCACTTATATTGTTCAGCATAGATGCATTTTGTCCAAAATTCTTGGAAAATAAATGAAACGTAGTGTGTTGGATCAGTGCACTGAGGAGCAAAAGCAAAATACTTACTGAGTGGCTACAAAGAGGAGGAGGGCTCTCTCTTAACAAGAAACCACCTGGGCAAGACAAGGGTTGATGGGTACAAATTGCATTGGGACAGATCAATACTGATGCTGACTAGGCAAAGCCAATTTGAAGAAGAATAACCAAAATAATTTAATCTGAGGCTGCTAACCTTTGAGATTGTTTCTGTTCTGGAATTTTAAAATGTAGTGAAGAATAGTATTTTGCACCCTCAAAATGTTAAGGAAGGGTTCATCCTAAACTTTTTCTAGTACAGAGCAATAAACTGCCTGATAACAGAAATTAGATAAACTGCCCCAATTTTTACAGCAAATCACTAATAAACATGGATTTGTTCAATCACTGACTGGAAAAGCCATCCATGCTATCTGTAACTTTGTTACATTCACTATTGATAAAATTCCTTGTGACAGACAAGTGAGTGTCTTGCCTGAGGCTGTTGTGAAAGAGAAAACTTTTTTCCTAGTATTTCAAACTGGTGCATATTCTGTTATTTTTCTTTTTTCTTAAAGCTACAGTGCTTCCTGTCGTACACTGCAGCATTGCTGTAGGTGATCATCCTGAATTCATTTGGTTAGTGTTGCTTCAGTGATGATTTAGGGATCTTCATCACAGCAACAACAACAAGAAAAACAAGACCCAAGCCTAACATCTTGTATATACCTGTATCAAAACCAGTAAGTACTGTTTGGTTATAGTTTGTACTTGTTATTTTGAGCTTCTGAGCACTGAAGTGAATGCATCTTTCTGTAACAAAGCTTCCCATTTTTGGGGAAAAAGAAAAAAAGATTCAGTAAAATCTATGTCCAAAGTAAAAAATAGTTTAAAACCTCAAAAATGAAACACCACCCCCCCCCCCTGCTTTTCAGCAATATTAAATTACAGGATTATTTAAGGGGAAAAAAGGGATCTTTTTCTATTATCAAAGATAATAAATCTTTAGTCAGGAAAATTGCCTTAACCATATTGAACTATTATTATTAGAACTTTTATTCTCTCTTTTTTTTTTTCTTTTTTTTTTTTTTTCATGAAGCATATCTCTAAAAATAACTGTGGATACCATACAGATTTCAGTGGGGGGTATATATATATATGTGTGTACATGTACCCACACAAATGCATGCATCCCCATAAATACTTTTCATAGACTCATAGAATTGTTTGGGTTGGAAGGGACCCTAAAGACACAGTACTCCAGGTGGGGTCTCATGAGTGCAGAGCAGAGGGGCAGAGTCACCTCCCATGACCTGCTGGCCACACTTCTCTTGATGCAGCCCAGGATGCGGGTGGCTTTATGGGCTGCCTGTGCACATTGCCAGCTCATGTTAAGCTTCTCATCCACCAACATCCCCAAGTCCTTCTCCTCAGGAATTGCCACGTCCCAGGTGCACTTGGTTTTGTTGAAATTCATGCAGTTTGCATGAACCCACCTCTCAAACCTGTCCAGGTCCCTCTGTGATTAAATGCAAGAACAAAAATACGTTTTGACTTTGAAAGAATTACTTAGATGCTGCTTATATGTAAGAGATATAGTGTTATTTAAGGCTTTGGCCTAAGAAAACCTCAAAATCTGATTTTAAAGTGACATACAGAAAGCAAAAAACAGACAAGAAAGAAAAAAATCTTTATTTTTAGTAGTTGGAGAAGAATTCAGTTATTTTTAGGGTGGTGGAATTTAAAAAATACCTTTTAAACCTTTGAAGTTTCCTAAAGTTTGTATTTAATGAATACAAACATTGATACTTATGTAATTATAATGTAAATTAAAATATTAATTAAATTTCCAATTAATTGATCTAACTTCAATAGTGACTTCCTTAATGCCTATTTAGGCTTCTTTTCATATCTAGGTAATATTTGATATACCGTACAGCAGAGAATCCCTGTCAAATCTCCCCATTACTGAAATACCGATATGTAGTTCTCTTCAGGGAGCATATCAAATGCAAAAGGAAAAAAAAAGAAGTGTATAAAGAAATATAGATTTTTGCTTTCCAAAACTCTGAGGTTGCTAGCCATATTTCAGCTGGTTATATTGACCCATCTGTCCAACACTGAAATGCAAAGTGGCTGCTGCTCAGGAGCGCGTACCAGCATTTCCTTTCTTCCACTGCCGAGCAGAGAATAGTGCATTCAGTTGAGATTGCAAGGTGAGTTAGGAAGACAGAAGGTAGTCACTCAGGGTGTTTTGGGAATAACACCTTTAATCCTGTGAAAAGTGTTATGGGACACTTAGTGACCCACATGGTTAAAGTGTCCATCACACCTATCTTGCAGATAGAAACATCTACCTCAATACAGTTTGTTTGAACAGCTTTTTTGGTGGACTCAAGAGAAATGGTGTGGCTTCTGTGATTTTAGATTGCATCTTGGCCTTTCTAGCTGTGCAATTACACAAAATCCACCCAGGAACCCATGAAATTTATTTTGACTTTAGATGTACAGTGAGAATAAGTTAAATAGGTTATAAAATAATCCTGCTATCAGTTTGAAATTGCGTTAGGGCTTGTCTACATATAGGCAATCAGGAAAGTTAACCAAAATTGACTAAAGTTGTTAATTCAGAGCACCATAATTAAAGTACATTAGTGGATTCACATCCTGAATAAATTAAATTAAACCAAATGCAAGCCTTTTTAATTCTAAATGAGAGTGTCCAGAGTGGAGTTTAATATATTTTAACTAATCCATTTAAAAAGTTAATTTTTTAATCCATTTAAAAAATTAATTCTGATTGATCTTGATGGGTGTCCATGAAAACAAGACATGCAAAGGTGTATGTGTCTGTATGTGTGGGCGAATGAATGCAAACCTCCAAGAAATATACTAAAATTAATGAAATATAGCCTTGTTCTTTTACATTTTCCATTTCACAGAGTACACTGATTAAATGTTCAAAATCATAGAAGTGGTCAAGATAAAAGAGTTCCATGTTTCCAGAGATACTAAGTCTCTAAGAATAATGAACTTTTGAGGGCAAATTGTATGTAGAAAAACATTATTCACTTTTGTGTGTGGATCAATCTCATTAAGCTTCCTGCTCCCTTTAATAGATATGTTAGTCTATAGAGGCAACATGAGTAATGGTCTATGCCTATGCAGAAAACCTTAAACAAGGTAGCACTGTACACAATAAATAAAATAAAACTTGAACAGTAAGTTATACAAATTTTATTCCTTACATAAGGCATAATCTGTCCTCTGTGCTGGGGCTATGTCTTCAAATGGAGAAAATGAAATTGGGAAAATCAGTGGGACTGAGGAGTTGAGTTATAAGGACAAAATAGATTGCAAGAATGTTTATAGCCTCCTATTTATTTTTAATTTCCTGTTTCATTTGCAATATATATTTCTTTTCCAGTTTTTATTGCTGAAAACTTCCCTTGATTGTGCAAATTGCAAGTCAAGTTTTCAGCATAGTTGAAAGTGTACTACAGTCGTATTTCCAAATTTCCTATTTGGTCCTTTGTACTTATGTAGTGACTTACACAAAATTTGTTATTGCAGTTTCTACTTTCTGAATAATTTTAATTATTATTCATAATAATAATTTCCTATTTGTACAGAATTTTTTTCAGCTGAAAAACAATTATCTAAAGAAGTACACTTTGTATGCTGCATGGCTAAATTAGTCATAAGGAGTTTAGAGGGAAATGAATTATGTAATATTTTATGATGTATATTTACAATATTTTCTACTAATCTCAAATTCATTATTCTTCTCTGACGCAGCAACTTGCAGCAATGAAATAATACAAACAAGAAATTTATTCTGAATGATTGCAAATTTGAGGCAAACATTGGGGACATTACATGTAAAATAGGAATATTGTCATTATGCAAATTGATAAAATACCAAAAATAGAGTGGGCAAAAGAAAGAACATTTCAGTTCCTGGGCAGAATGTTAATATGCTGTACATCTGGATGACCTAATCATTAAAAATAACAGTAATGTGTAATGTAGGAAGTTTAACACTCAATAGTGTGAACAATGAGAAAGGTCAGATATCTAATTTCTGAGCTTGTCATTGCCTGGAAGGATTTGTAGGACCAGTATTGGTAAAGTCCATTTTCATATTGATTTTATGACTGGTCACAGATTTTCTTTCTGTATTTGCTAAATTCCTTATTGTGTATTAGAGCACACTCAGATTTCTCAAAAAAAGCTGTAATCACAACATTTGAGGCTAAAATGTCAGTTAGATAAAAGTGAGAACCCTATTAATGCTTTCCCTTCTTAGCAGAAGCCGATAAAATACACATCAATTTCTAGCTTTTAGTCTGTGCAATACATTTGCTTTAGAATTGTATTATGTAAACTGGAGAAATGCTCAGCTAAACGGAAATTCTGAAGTTTTACCAGGTATTTCTTGCTACTGAAATTTTAGACCTATTAAGCCTGTTACTAAAGCCATATTTCTCTATTTTTTTTAAGAAAATCTGACTTTCTAAGGTTGTTTCAACTGTGTATATTAGAATAGTGTGCAGCTTCTGTCTCTTCAAATGGTGTCTGCGTTGCTTTCCGTCCCCATGCAGGTGAGACTGGGTGGCATGGTTTCTATGGAAAGGACAGAGAGAGGTGTGGGCCCAAAGTGGTACAGAGCTCATATGAAAATTCAAACCTATGGGTGAACAGACCTCCGCTTGTTTTTGGGTGTGTTTGATCTGATTGTTTCCAGAGCATGGAGACTGGGTTACACATCTATGAATTGGTCAGGCTAATTAGGCCCTTTCTTGTACAAGGTCTGGAGAGTGTGATTTCAGGAAGGGTGTTGTAACAACTTGTATGCTAATTTTTCAGTCAATAGGAAATGTCAGATACAGAGGTGTGTCTTAATGCTTTATTGTCTTTGAGGGTCTTCGGCATAGAGCTTGTAAGTGTAGAAATACCCTGTGCTGTTGGGTAATTGTCTCTATTTAGGCCCATAAATTACTTCTTTAAAAAATGGAACAGAAATGAAACGTCCCTTCTAAACCACAATGGGAATTTAGTACTGTTTTTCTTTAGTCCTCTGTTCCTCTGCTATTGTCTGAAAGCTTCATGGTCCTTTACATTAACCCACACTGTGGGAGACCTGGACTCTGCCCTGTGCATCACAAGGAGTTGAAGCCCATACCTACCCCCTCTCTGCTCTGAGCTGGGAGTGCTCATTCACCCATGACGGTGGATTTTTTTTTTTTTTAAAGGCAAAAACGCAAAACATCAAGTGCTGAAGAGAAGCAGCACAAAGAAACATGTGACATCTAGGCCGAGTTTTAGAGTTATCACATTAGGAGTGAGTTTTGATCCCTGATCTTGAGACTGCAAATGGATCTTATCCAACAAGTTTACTTCACACAATCCAGGCTTAAAATAAACGCGTACACTGGATGCTTTTGCTAAGTCTGTGTTGAACTTTTTGACAAATGCATCCTTCTGAGTAAAAATAAATAGTTTCAAAATATCTGCAATAGGTTTCAGAATCATTTAATCTGCTGTAGTCTCATACAAAAAACGGTTTTGCTATGTAATTGAAGAACAGTTAAAACAAGGGCAGCAGCCATTTATTTCAAGCACATTAAGAAAGATTAAGCACTTAAAATTGTATTGTTCACTATGACACAGACGAAACAGTTTTCTCCTTTGCCCTATTTCCATTTTCACAAGCAGAAATTAATTGAGAGTTTAAAAAAGAGATTATTTCGAATAGGCCAAAATTATATAAAACCTTGATGGCATATGGAGCCAGAAATTTTCCTAAATAAGAAAACTAAGAATTCCTTAGAGGCTGAAATGAAGGCACTGCAGCGAATGTCCTATGTCCGTTGGTAGGTGAGGGCAATGTAACAGCCCCTGTGAGACAATTACTAGGCAAAACGATTTGGAGCAGTTCTGTGGTTGCTCTGTCTTACAAAACAAATTAGACTGCAGCTGCCCAAGGGATCTAGACAATACAAAGGTAGTCACATTTTTCCCTTCAGTTCTCACCAAAAGGTCTGCAGATGTACTCAGATATCTGTCCAGTAGTAATTAGATTAGCATGGTAATTTGACTGTAATTCCATGTATTCATGCAAATGAAGACTAACCCATTTTTTAAACCATGTTTTGTTCTCTTAGCAAGTAGAACAGTTTATTCAGTAACATGTTTAATTGACTTCTTTTTTCCAGATGTCAAACTTTTTGATAGGTGAGAAAGGTCTTTGAGGCTTAAAGGTTATATCATTGTATATGAACATTGAAAAATTTTTTTAAGTATAAACGTTATAAAACACTGTTTTCTAATCTTTGCTGAAAGGTATGAAGGTAGCAGTATATGCTTCAATGTATAAAAGTTTGAGATACTGTATGAGGCAATACCCTTTTTCTGCGGAATTTCCTAATTTCATTTATTTTCTGCTCATTTTGCATTTGTATATTTTACAGCTCACAGACAACATTAGCCTTGTTCAATGTTTTATTCAATGCTATTTTGGTTGTCTTTTTCCTAATCTATATCAGACATATTTCTTGCTGCATTTTCTTAGTTAATAGAATTCTTAAAAAAATCAGCATTCTTAAAAAATCCTGTACCTTTTCACTGAAAGGTGATCTAATAAATTTTAAAATAGAAACAAATCACTTCCAGGAAACCTGATTTGCTAAGATGAACTGACAATGATTCAATTTCTTCATAATATATGTTTCTTAGTATCTATCGTTTATTTATTTGCCTTTAAATAATTTATATATATATATTATATGAATATAATATGTAGGAATATATATTATTTAATATACTAGTTGAACTGTTAGTGTATGAGCAAACATGTACACATTACCTGTTGGAGATCTGAAAATTTTTCTTCCTCTTTCTGTGAGGTAAGGCTTGCAATAAGAGGCCTGATGCTGTTGTGCCAATGCTAGCATTCCTTATGAATCCCACTAAAAAAGGTACTCCATTGGATAAAAACTATTTATTGGAGGTATCATGAGAAAGAGGATAGTAATTTATGCTCCTTCATATGCCAGGAACTCCAATCTGTGCAGCTTTGGAGGGACCTAGACTCAGGGCATAGCATGCTGAGCAGATCTGTCCAAGAAGGGATTTAGATCACTGTGGTCTTTAGACTTTTTGAAGTATTTTCTTGGACATACACAAACATAAGACAAAGACAGGGCATGGCATTGTTGTCATTGCCAGGTGGGAACAGTTAAAGGCATATCCTTTACAGTTAGTCAAATAAGTTTACCCTGTGTCAAAAGCCTGCCCATGTCAACTGCTATGTGGATCACTAACTCAACAAAGTACAATTGTCCTCCAGGTAGGATCACTCCCAGTGACTTTCCTATAGATTATTTTAGCCTTTAACCATTCCAGAAGAAGTTCAACACTAATAGTTCTTGTTAAATTTGTTGAAAGGCTTTTTTTCCCCCCTACAGTGTCATATTTAATGCTGGGAACAAGAAATATATAAAAAATTAGATAAGCAAGCTCAAATATGAGGGTAAATTTCCTGAAATATCATTTACAATGGCTTGAGGAGGAGACACGTTTCTTTTTGCATTTATGACTATATTAAGTCATGCATTATCAAGTAAGAAAAAGTAAGAATATTGAGAGGATGATCACCTATTTAATTATTAATCAGCAAGACTAGACATGCCTTTTATTCTATTTTAATATTATGTATTTGGCCTAACCCTGAAGTTTATGGGTTTCTGATCTGGCTTTCTCCACAATGTTGTTAGTATCTAATTAGCTGCAATCTTCTATGAAGATAAATACTGGTTTTTGGTTCTTCAGTTGACTTGCATATCTATACACAGGCACACATGCACATACACATACACACACATACAGGGGTTATTGCTTTTTCACTAAAGTTCGTATTTTGATATAAGCATAGGCTGTAAAATTCATATGCCTTCAAACTGCAAATACAGATCTCTTGCAGATGCAGTCAAAACAAATACTTAAAGTGGTAACAATAGCAGAAATGACTTGACAAAGTTGAAGAGGTTCTTGTGTTCTAGAAGAACATCATTTGTGCAAAGCGTGTTCTGTGTGAGGAGAAAAAAAAAGTCTGATTTATCCGCAACACCTCAACAGTTTGACTGCTGGCTGGGAAAACAGTGTTAAAGTTTGCAAGTTACTTATTTCTAGCTCTGTTGGTACAGAAGAGTACATGTTTTCTGAGATCTGTGGTATCTGTGGCATAAACAAAGCTATTGCTTTGCCCTTTTGAAAGGTCAGGTGCAACATTTCCTAAGCTGCTGGGCAAACTTGCAGAGTAAGAAAGGGTGAAAGAAGCATTCGGAGGAAACGTGGGATGCACAGCCAGAAACAGCATGTCAGTCAGCATGGCTGTATGACCAGGTTAGAATAGGACAAAGAGGCATAAACACAGTAATCTGATGATAAACACTTTTGGCACTCCAGGTCTCAAGCAGTGGAAGATGGATAAACTCAAGTGTCCAAATTAGAACAACTGAATTCTTTACAGAATTAAAACTTGGTAATCCCTCTGTCTCAGTAGTAGAGGTCATCTGGCAAAGGGTAAGAGGATATATACAATAAGAGGATATATATTTCTCATCAGTTCCCTGGTTGTAAGAAGCTCTTGAAATACTAATAGGAAGTGTCACTTTGCTATTTGTTAGAGATTTTTTGTAATTTTTTTTAAATGCAGCAATGACTAGACTGAATCCAGGTTAAGGTTTTCCTAGCACACATGCACTCCCATGTAAATTCATGCATATTTGACATACTTTAACCGGTACTAAATGGGTGGGAACTGTGAGTTCTAGCAATCGTTTAACTGCTTTTTCTGTCAGCAGTAAATGAGCCAGCAGAAAGGGAAATAGCTCTTCTACATTCCTTAAACAGTTAAACACACTTTTATGTACTTTATGAAGCAGGGAGAAATTGAAATACAGGTTTATGGCTTTGTTGGACCGAGATGAATACATATGATATGGGGCTAGATGATCTCCAGAGGTCCCTTCCAACCCCATATCCTTCTGTGATTCTGTGATTCTGTGATTCTGTGTATATACATGTTCTATCACTAGTTAAAACTTTTCATCTCTCTTGAAATCTAATCACATTCCTTTCACTTCTAGTAAGAGCTATTGAAAGCAAAGAAGCTGTACAATCGCGTTATATTTGTTTCCTCAGTGTAAATAACTGAATATAAAGTGTGAATTTCTACTGTGTGTTTTGGTTTTTGCCTAACTTAACTACTGGTGAATCTGGTTCTCTTTTTAATTTGATCAAAATTGAGGGAACTAAATGATTTGTATTAATAATAAAACTTCCACATTTTAATGCTGATCAATCTTTGCTAATTAGAATAGATACTAGGATAATTCAATCACTGATTATAGAAAGGCATTGGAGGAGCTCGCGTGCTAAGTAAGAGAGGAACGCTCAGAAAGAGTCAAAAGGTGACCAGATGACAGATTTTTTTCTCAGATGTTGTTGCTGCCACTCCACCGCTGTGGCTATCTTGTGCTGTACGAGCTGCAGCACAATGTGCACTCCACTAGCCAAAGGGCAGGAATGATCAAGAGCTTATTTTATTCAAAGTGATTGAAAAATAAAAGATGAGCTTAGAGAATCTGCTTTACGCCATCTCACTGTCTACTGAGGATGCTGATTGCCCAAAGCCATGCTCTGATGGCTCAACTGGGCCTATTCAGTGTGTCACACTCCCAAAGCATCTCTCAGTGGTGTCTAGCTACAAGATTTCTATAACCATTATATTAAACTGTACAGTTTTACCTTCATATCCCCCTCTTCCCCCAACGGGGGAGAAAAGAGAACAAGGATGCTGGGAGTACTTCACACTACTCTGACCTCTAGAAGCCTTTGTAATAAAAATGTCTTTCTAAAGGCTTCTGCCTATTGCTACAATAGAAAAAAAACAATGAAAACACATACAATTGAAGTTTTTTTAAGATTTTTAAGTGTATCAGAGACATAAGAAATGAACAGTTTTAAAGAAACTGAGCCCAGTGTTTTTCTGTTAACAATGGCTTTCTATTTTTTTCTTTTACTCATTATCTTGTAATTAAATTTTTTTTTTTCCCTTCCCTGTTTTGGAAATGTCGTGCTACCATTTAAACAACTTTTCATTTTTCAGTAATTTTTGAAAGGATAGGTATCAACATTAGTCTTTCCCTATAAATGATTTTGAAATTTTTTTCAGAAAGACTTTACAAAATGCTGAACTGCTATATTTCTTCATCTATATTTCTTCTCCAGGTCTACAGATAACCTTGGGACTTAACTTCATGACAATCTCATATCACTTAGAACTATTAATAAACACAAAGGCAATGACTACTGCACAACAGAGTAGAAAAAAATAATGCATCCAAAGATACATTAGAGCAAAGAGGAATTTAAACAGAGCAAAGCAAAAACCCTTTTGATAATCTTGACTCATAGATGAAGAAGACAAAATGCCAAATGTAAAAGAAATGAAAATATTAAAATTCTCAGATGCTGAAATTCCCTTCAATGCAAACTGTGTTACTGACTGTGTAAGTTCATCATTATATTAATACTGCATTCAAAAGCAAATACAAGTAGTATGATATTAATTTGCTTTTTAGGATGGCTTGTTTTTTTTTTTCTGTCAGGTACTCTAGATTTAGGAATTTGCTATTCTGCTGTGACAGAATTCAGTTCTGATGACTTTGAGGTAATAATGTAACACTGTTCATTTTTCCCATGGTGGGTTGGAATGATGTATTAAAGAAAATATAAAAGAAAAAACCCAGTTAGTCTCTGTAAGAAATAGCTTTATGTGAAATGCACTTAAAAGTGATTTGTAGTTTTTTATGTTATGTTTTTGTTATTCTCTGTTTCATAAAAGCATCTACAACCTGCAATGAAGACTTAAAAAATAAATCCAAGTAAATACAAGTGAGTGCAGTCCTTTCATGTCTGCTAAATCCCTGCTATTTTTAATGTACATTATTTTCTCCTGAGCTGTATTTTATGCCAAAATCTTCTCAAACAGTAGGTTGTCTAAGGAACAAGCTGAGAGTAAAAATTGGTGCAAACCTGTACCAAGAAGAAAAAACCTGCTAAGAAACTAGATGTTTTGGAGTTCAAAAGGGATCTCTAGGGCTTTGGCTGGATTTTGAAAAATAGTTTAGCAGCACAAAGGAGATTTTGGAAGACTAGCAGTGAAGATATGAGGCTTTCAGTATAAACTCTGTAACAAAGTTTACTGCATTAGTGGGAGTTCATGTGCTGAAAATAAGCTAGAAATCTGTGTTTAGAGCACAATTCTCATGAAAGGGAAACAACTAATTTCTTTTGGTCCTTTTGAATAAAATCAAATGAATTTTCAATGACAAATAGATTCTTCTTTCATAAGACCTATAGTACTTTTGAAATACGTCTCAGAAAGTACCTTTTCTGAGACTGATCCTGTTTAGGTCATATGTAAAACAAATCATCAAGGGAAAGGGAAAGAGAGAGAAGAGAGAAGACAAACAAAGTATCTAGGGGTATGAACTGTCTCATAAAGTTATGGGTTTTTTCCTTATAATAGTTTCAAATGCCAATTCATACAAAGCTACTGGAAATTTTCAGGCAGGTGACAGGCCAAGAAACTAGTATCTCCTCTCTATTCCCCAAACAGATTCATCCATAACAGTCAAGGAGAGAGTTTACCCTGCTGAAACTGCTCATGTGGTCCAAAGGGAGTTCCCCCTTGGGATTATTAAAAATAATGCCTTTTTCATTGCACTTTCAACCTCACTGTAGACCTGCCAACTGACCTGCGGCCTCTCTAGCCCAGTGTCCTTACAATCCCCTATCCGCCTGATACCATGGAATTTAGTTCTACTGAGGAAAACCTTGTTACAAATTAACAAGTCAAGGAAATGAAGAGAACACTGGGTGAGAGGGATAAGTAGGAATTTTTATAGTATGTTTTTCATAGGAAAAAGAGATAACATTTGTTCAAAAAGCCATTTTTAATTCAACTTGAAAGTCGAGCCACCATTTTTAAGTGTTAAAGTAATAAAAATGCAAACTTTTCTTTTTCAAAATGAAAGGTTAATTATATTCCAGGTCACTTTTACCTTGGTAGCAGACTTACTGCCTGCTCTTAAAAAAGCAAACAAACAAAAGGGTAAATATCTATATGAAAAATTTCTGAATTGTAGTAACAGAAAACCTACAAACTCATTTTATGGGTTCATTTTTTGTTACAGTTTGGGACAGTTGATCGCAGACTCTTTTAGGCTGGGCAACTTTCCCAGCCTTTTTGGTTAGGGCATTATGAACGTCTGAGGGATAAAATAAAAGCTAAGAAAATGAATTAATAGGTCAGGTTTTGATGAGCTGTGTGAACGGAATGTTATAAAATAAGCAACATCATGAAATATTTGTTCTCTGTGTAGAAGATTTCTTAAACTTGCTTGGAGTTTACAAACAAATATTTGAAAAATTATATTTGTTAGAAAACTCTGTTTTAAACCCTGAGTTTTTGCTGATGTTAGTATAAGAAAAATGTTGTGTTTAAACAAGTTTGTTGTAATGAATTATGCCAAAATAGGACTCGTGTTCTAGGAATGTTTTTCCTGATGTATAGTGCCCTAGCAAACTAAAAAGATGCAAGGTTTTATCTCATCAAGCAGCCTTTGACCTCTCATTGAATGCTTACCATATATTTGTTAAAAAGAAAAACATGGCAGGAAAAATTATATGACATATAGAGTCAACTCACATTTGAGCAAAATACATTCCCTACCTTGTATAATTGTTTTTGCAATGTTCTATTTCTA
Source organism: Gallinago jamesoni (assembly GCA_025769975.1). Taxonomy (NCBI): domain Eukaryota; kingdom Metazoa; phylum Chordata; class Aves; order Charadriiformes; family Scolopacidae; genus Gallinago; species Gallinago jamesoni. The sequence goes on along the minus strand of JAOQGH010000001.1, from coordinate 121,687,332 downwards.
CTTTGCCTACCAAATCTGAAATACCTGTTGACCTTCCTGCTAGACTGCAAAGCAGTGGTCTCAGAGAGGTTACTCCACTTCAGTGTTTCTTTGTTAAGGTCATAAAAGTTCTTGCAAGTAGTGAAAAATTTTTCTTTTTAAAGAAGAAAAATATAGAACTTTTATCTATAGCTATCATCTATGACAATGTATCTATATATCAGTCCCTAACGTAAGCCCATTTTTTACTCCATTAATCATTTCACAGTGACATTCTATAAATTTGAGGCACTAGATTTCAAAAAGATGGCAATTTAAAAAGGGGAATAGCACTTTCAGAAAGCTTGAGCTGAACTGTTCAAAATCATACCAAAAACCAAAAATACTAATGGTCAAGAATCTCCTAGAAACAGAAGTGTATGATAAATCTGCATGACATGCATGATAAATTCATTTCCTTTCCCACTTCCTATTAGTTCCCTTCAACCTGCTATTCTGCAGGGTGGCTAGTTCTTCACCCAGCTCTATAGGTGTTTGCCAGTGTCTAGAATCATGTCCAACCCCATATATATGACAAGATTAATTTTTACCTCCAGCACAAAAACAGTGCCTGCTTCCTAACATTATGTCAGCAAGGAACTGGGAGCCTCGTTTGCCCTTCTCCTGGGTAGTGGGTATTTTGAGCTACAGTTATTTCCTTTTCCCACTTATTCTCACTTTGCAAATCACAAGTGCAAGTTGCAGATTTTCTCAGTTCCATCTAGGGACTCTGTTTAGTGGTTTACTTGGTTACAAGGGAGGGAATTATAACCATTTAAAGTTGATCATGTAATCAAGTGCTTTGCAGCACCCTCCGAAAGTAGATATCTCTTGCCATATGAAGGAATTGTAATATTAACTTCATGACATTCCTTTTTAATCACTTCTACAGCACATTGTAGATTAAAATAAAAAAAAAAAACTGTCATTTTGATCATTACTTTAAAATGTTGTTGATACAGAAAATAATTGCTCAGTCATGTCTCCTGCAGTTAGAGGGCAAGAAATTAAACTTCTAAAAACCATAAAATGAAATATTAAAGCAAGCACAGATTTTTTCTGTAAGACTTTATATCTGGACTGACATCTTTCCCTGCCACTAGTATTGCTTAATTACTTTTGCTCTTTCTTATGCACTGTGGGAATATCTTCATGTCCACACAGCTTCACTATTCTCTTCTTCTATGGGCACCATCTGTAGCTCAGTTTAGGCAACATAATTGTAGATCTCCAAAAATCCAAAGTTAGGGAAAACACCGCTCCTTTCCCTGTGTCCTATGGAACTGGTACTGGCAACAAGAGGAGTTTCAAAGGCTGACAAAGACTATCATGAAGATAGGCTGTCAGAAAGTGGTAAATTTAATGCATACAAGCAGTAATAATAAAACAGGCTCTGCTAAGGGATAGCATGAACTAGTCATGCTTTCCAGCTAGAAAAAACTTAGGAAGCAATGTGAAAAATATACAAGGAAATACAAAGAAAAGGAAGTCATCTTTAAACTGATAATAACATGTTTTATAGATGTGTTACTCTGAGGTGAAACCATACTGAATGATGGACTCACTAGAGACAGAACAGAAAAGTTTTTGCTGCAAGTGGTGCAAGCATGTATTAAAGATTTATATGTGGCCTATTTTGGTGGTGGCTACTATAAACATAAGGATCTTATGGAAGACTGATGTTATCCAGGATTTAGTGAGCACTGAATAGAATACACATATATGCGTGTATATATATGTGTATATAAATAAAAGACTAACACCCAGCAGCAAGTCTGAGTACAGACTTGCAGTGAAAGATCATTAATATATAAGTTTGAGTGGTTTATGTGGAGGTTGTATAGGCCAAATGTAGTCAGGAGTAAGACTGAATTTTAGGATTTTGTCCTAAAAAGCTCATGCATTCTGAACTGGACTTATTCAGCAATGTATGTCAGATTAGTCTTCAGATTTAGGAAAGTCAGGGCTGTACCCAGAGAGTACTACTGAAGAAATATTTGACAAATTAAAGTGAGAAATTTCAACTTGACTAGCTATAACTTTTCATTTCAGAAATAGATTGTACATAAGGAATTGGTAGATAACTTTAACTTCATGACAGTTTTAATGCTGTTGGGTTAGAGTGTACTAAAAATATTGTTATTATATTGCTAGTACTATTACATCATTATACAGTTCTAAAAGGAGCTACAGTAAAATTTGGTCATTACTGACATGTTTCAATCTCTACTATTTTATCTCTGAAAATCTTCACCAAATGTAAATGGAATAGGAACACATACAATGTGAAAAGCAAAATACTTGAAAGGATCAGATCATTGTAGGTGCATGCTAAATTTCAAAATAATTAATCAACATCTTTTTTGGACTGCAAGCCAAATATAGTACTGACATTTCTCCAGCAGTAAATTTTGTTTGCTCATCATTAGCATATATGAGCGTCCAGAGAACTTGCTTATCTGCCAATTTTGGCAACAGGGCTGCAGAGTCATCTTTATCCAAGAGCATCTTGAGGTAGAAAACTTCTCATTTATCAAAATACATCTTGTCTCAGTTCCACTCTATCTGACAACTTGCAGCTGTAAACTTATATTTGAGATCATCTCTACAGCTCTGTGGACTTTCTCTCTCCTTCCATGTTTCTTATGAGTAACATTCAGAAACTATTTTGGTGTAGATTGTTTTCTGCTTGTCACAACACAAATTAGAGTGAGGTCTTTTAGAATGATACTGATTTTTAGAAATACAGTTTACAAAATTCTCCCTCATCTTTGTGACTAAAATCAGAGCCACTGGCACTTCTTCAGCACTATTCTTAACAAATCTGAAAAAAATTCCCAGGTGTTACACAGAACATTATAATTTTATACAAGAAAAACAACCAGTACTCCAACCATAAGTGAACTAAGGTGGAAGAAGAGACCAGAGATCTTTCTATCTCAGAGATCTGAAAATAAAATTACCAGTTGGCCATAATCACTTTTACAGGGTTGTGCGAGTGTTTGTATAAAAAGTTTTCTCTACAAAGTTATCTGGAGACAAACAGTGTGGATACCATACTTTTAAAAAGGAGAATTAAGCTTACTAACTATAGTTTTAGTATTGTGTTCTCTTTTTCAAATGAATTGTTTGCCAAGCACCTCTCTATCTTTTATGGTTATGGTTTTTGCTCCTGTGCTAATAGACTGAATTTCTTCTGTAATACATTTCCAGGCTTTCCCTTTCATATTTTCTTTTGTTGAGCAGCCCACTGCAACAGTCTTTTGTCCCCTCTAAGAAAAGACAAGCTATTTTTCTGTCACAAAAGCCTCTCGAGATGCAGGAAGAGGAAGTACAGGCATAGTTACTTGAGGATAGGGAAAAGGAAAAAAAAAAAAAAAAGGTTACAAAGAGACATCCTTAATAGGAAAACACTCCTTGAAAATTTTTATTTCTTTAATAGCTGCATTATACTGTAATCTTTAATTGTCGATTATGTACTTTCCCCATCCATGAAAGTGAAAAATACTACAACTTCATAAAATCTCAATGGGTTTACATGAAACCAAGAAACAATGCTTCTTAGATGTTTGATCCAAACCTGTTGTACAAACTCTGTTGTCAGGGTTCCCCAGACACTTATTATTTTTTGGACTTTTTTTTAGATTGAAAATGTCTGGGGCACATGACACTTCCATCACTATAGTTCTAACTAGTTCATAGGAAATACAAGGTTTATGAGTAGAAATGTGTAGAAATTCTGACATCAAAGACAGAATCCAGGATACTTTTTATCCCATAAGCTTTACAGAAAGGCTTTCATGGTATAAAACTGCTGTGTTTTGGCATAGTAACAAAAATTATAGAAATAATTGCAACTAATTTCAGATATAGTAATGTATGTAACAATGCATAGTAAAAGAAAGACATTCTCTATCCTTTTATTGGTTAATACATTACCCATTTAAGAAAGCTCTTCAAAATTTTCTGCAAGTTGATGGTTTTCTTCTATCTATTGTTTGAAATTAGGCATACATAACTTACATCTGAGTCACCTCGGTGAATGACAAGCTCTTACTTTTACACTCTTTTACACTTTTACAGGTCTGAAATGCTGGTGGATGTAGTTCTTACCATTTTTGCTGGTGGGGAGAAGGACGTTCAGTGCAATAAAGTACTGTTTTTGTTGGATATCACAGGAGTTTCTGGGAGTTTATTTAAAAAGTGAAAGAAATTGCCTTAACCAAACTTTGTAGAAAATAAAATAAATTCTGGAGAGACTAAGCAAAAGTGGAGACATGCATTGCAGTAGATGTATTTTTAGTTTAATAATTTTTCTATTAATGCAAGGGAAGGAAATAATTTTCTTTGCTTTTATTTAAGAGAGGAACATTTACTTCTGATAAGCTTCATTTCATTCTGTTAAATACTAAATTATCTGATTATTTGTTGGTGCTAAAACTGAGAAAAAATGGATCAAGATAACTTTATTCTTTATAAAATGTTACTCCTACCATAGTTAGTTAATAAAAGTTAATAAAATGTTGCATCATCTGATGTATATTACCTTTAAATTAAGAATTTTCTAAGGTTATTCTTACTTGCATTCCCAAGAGCTTCTGGCTAGTGTTTAATATGTGTACCTTATGAACACAACAAGATAGTGTGAACTGATGTATACTGTGGAGGATTCTCTCACCCCTTCAACTTCTAGAAGGTATGGGAATCTCATTGCTGTTCTTTGTCCTATTGGAGTTCAGTGGTCACTTCCTCTGGTTTTTCTTGATGGTTATATTTATTTCCTTTGCTGTCTTTTAAGCAGCTGATTTGACCTCTCTTCTTTAACTGATTATAAAGATCCAACACTTCATGGTTGGGTTTTTTTGGTGTTTGTTTGTTTTTAAATAACTGTGAGTGAGATACAGTTCTCTAGGCACACAAGATTCATTCCCAATAACTTGTGTGATGCTCTTTGTATTCCTCTTTATATTCACACCAATAAAGGAGCAGGGCACGTTTTTTGCATTCTTTGACCCTTGAAAATGCTGACCCTTCTGAAGGGATGAGCCCTTTGTCACGGTTTAGGCTTGGCTGGCCACTAAACTTACTGAAATTTCACTAAAATTACTGAAAAGAAAATTAGTTCTGTTCTACATCAAACTGGGACACCATTGCAGATGGTGGAACAGAAAGAAGCAATGGGAGCAGCTGCTGTCACAGGAGTTTCCAAACGCTCTTTTGATCATCTGCTCTCATTTCTCTCCCCCGTGTTTAGCTCTGTCCCACTGGCCTACATCACTTGATTTATCTTGCTTTTGTTTATTTTACCACCTTCTCTCCTAACTTTTTGATCACTGTAGCAGAAAGTGCATGCCCTATAAGAAATTCCTTCATTTCAGCTCTCACATTTCTCAGCAAGTCATTACTCCCAGGTGTGCGTACTTCTTGATGTGACCTGCCCAGTTTGTGCCCACAACTTCCCCTACTCTCCAGACGTCTTACATGCCCTTAACAGGCACACACAAAGAACCTAAAAATCCTCCACTAACCCGTGGTTTTGCATCTTCTGTTTGATTGTGCAGGAACTAGGTTTTCATTACTCTGTTGTCTTTCCTTTTCTCTCTGAGTTAATTAAAGTTAATTGATTAATTGGTACTCTGCTATAGCAACTACCCAGCTGGAAAAGTATCAATGTGCAGATTGATCCTACGTGTAGAGCATATCTAATTTGTTACCTTATGTAAAAGGGCCAAAACTCCTTTTAGTTTTAGCAAGGTGTATTTTCCAGAAGGAACAATTAAGATATAGTACAACGTAACCAGCCACAGGTTCTACCCAACTTTATGCAGGGGGTTCAGCATTTGAACTTCAGTGTACAGGTGTAGCTCTGGCTCCGTTGAAACAACCTCAGGAATCAGTCACCTTCTGTCGGAATGGTTTCTTTGTACTCTTGCACTTGGCATTATCACCAGTGCACCCTGCAGACTCTGTGGTGCACACTGGGGAGACAAGGGGGGGAAGTGGGGGGAAGGCATGTGGGGGAGGGAATTCCATGGTAACTTTTTGGTTATTGTTTTCCCAGTAAGGCAACAGGGGCTGAGTACTTCCAGAAGTTGATGCTGGCAGTTGAAATTATGTGTTTAGAGCTCTCCTTTAAGTCCTGTTTGCATTCTGTACCAACCCAAATAATATTTATTATCTGTTTTGTAAAAATTATGGCTTTTTTTTTCAGTTACGGGGGTTTGCCCATATATATGGAATCCACTGTATATGTAGAATCCACTGCTCCAGTGACTCTTATTATGGAACATACACATCAACAGTCATCCTTAAGTACTATATAAGAAAATGTAAAGTCAATTCAAGTAAATCTTAAACAATGTTGAATTTATCAAAATCATTAACTTGATCTGAAATATTTCTCTTTCATTTGATTTTGTGATCAGTTCCAACATTGTTCATTCCTTTCCTGATTCAGAAATTTGAAAATATAAATTCCAAATGATGTTTCACCTGGGACAAAAAGTAATTTTCTCGTTATTTTTTTTAAGATCTATTTGAGCAATCAAGTGAAATAAAAATCAGAAAATATTTTCTGATTATTAAAATTTCCATAGGAAGGAGCATTTGTTGTTGTTCAGAATAGGGTAGGAGGATCTTCCTGTTGTCCGCTGTAAACTTCAGGCAGCACCTGAATTTGATGTTTTTCTCTGAATCTGAACCCTAATGTATTTGGCTAGTGTTAGAATAGTTTTATTGTTTGTGGCCAAAGTGAGATAGAAAATTAATTTCCAAAGGCATGTTTTCCTTGTTTTCTCAGAAAATGTGGTACAGTATATGGTTTGTCTCTGTAACTTATAGGAGCAACCATATAGATGAAAAAGAAATGATGAAAATTGTGGAAAATTCTCAGTTTATGACTTATTTATTTTAATAGCCACTTGCAGTTCCTTTCTGAAAGCACAGATATGCTTAAATATGTTACCTGTGTATTTAAAGTTGTGGCATCATACCTAACTTTATCCAATAAGTACATCCTTTCTATTTTATTAGCTAGGTTGAGTTATGAAAAAATTAGTTCTGTATTAACTACAGAAATTTAACTTTGCCTTAGGCTAGTGCAATTATTTTGTGGTTAAAATTGTTTATTAACACATTTTTCTTCCCTTTATTTTAGGATTTTTTCTAAAGCTTAAATAAAATATTCAGGTTCAAAGGCAAAAATTGACATTTTAATTAATTAATTAATTAATACTTTGTTCAGATAAGCCAATCCCCAAAAGAATTTTATGTCATTCTCTTGAGCAGTAAGCATTAATATTTAGGGTATTTATTTAGCAGTAAACATAATAATTATATAAAATATAAATTAATATTTATATTTTTCAAGGCCAGTTTCTCATTAGGAGTACTTGGGAACTTGTAGAAAGTTACAGGGAAATGCAATATTTCCTTCACAGAGAACTAAAGGCCAGACCTCAATGTTAACATAAATAAAGCTTCTGACATCTAAGCAAATGATAAGATAGATTTGCATACAGATTAAACTTAAAATGAATGCAGTTTATTTATTAAAAGGAAAGTAAAATCAATTAAAATACAATACAAAAGGCATCACTGAAAAACCCCAATATTCCTCTTATTTACAGAATCTAATGTGAAAAACACCACTTTAGAAGAAAAGACATATTATTTTCACAAAAAAAATATCTCCAGCACTTACAACCACTACCAAAACCAGCTAGATTATATAATTAAAATAACTTATATTTCCTTAAAGAATAATTTAAAAAAAAAATCTATATCTGGATAGAAATGCTTAAACATTCTTCATTTTGTTGTGGTTTTATCAGTTTATATTTGGAAGAACAGTTACACCTTTTATTAAGGCAGGCATAATTTCATTCGGCTGTATCTTCACTGCAGACAGCAGATATCTACTTTACTTGTGACAACTTTATTTATTATTTGTTAATGGTTCATGGAACAATAAACACAAAAGAGATTTAAAAAAATTTGCATTATTGTCATTAAGTGTTTTGCTAGGTCTTGTAGAGAACAGTGACATGTGGAATAATAAATTAAGATATGATAGATTTGTTGGAAATAAAAATCTCAAGATTGATTGATTTGGGGAGATAACTCTTAGTTGAAAGGCACAGATAATAATTTTACGGGGCATTGTTGAGTTCATATTCTGAAATGAATTAATCATAGTTTGTAATCATAGTCTGTGCAACTGAGTATCAGAGAAACAAACACATACACACCTGAAAAATTGTGTGAAGAGTATGCATCTTGCATGCAACTGTCTGGAATTTCATTTTTTCTCCTCACCATCAGTATTCCTCATTAGTTGAAAGAATGGAAAGTAATTAATCAGCAGTATAGTCCAGTGGTGTCACCCACAGCAAGGTAGGGACAAAAAACCAACCAACCAACCAACCAATAAAGTCATATTCAAATCCAGATTTGTTTAGTACCAGATTTTACTATGTTTGATATTTTATTTCCTCCTCAATATAATGTTTAATCTAAGAAGACATTTTTTTTTGATCACTTGTGGTATGAAAGGTATAGGTAGGATTTATTTGGCCAGATTTAATAATCTGGAAACAAGATGTAGCTGCCTGATGCTCACTGTGTAGTCCATGGAAAAGAAAGCACTCCTAGAAGAAGTCTCGTGCCACCCACAGACAGAATAGTCAGCAGAGCCACTGGCTGGTTTTCTCCACATCTTCAGTTACAAAAGAAAGCTCAGACCTGGCTGGCTGGTTTGAAGGGTAGATGAACCTCACTTAGTGCCTCTGTGTGCAACATTGTAACATTTCATTTTATGCGATATTTTGTCATGTGGGATGGACCCATGTAAATATGTGGCTTACCAAACTCATAACAGGGATGCAAAATAGTTACAATATTATGTTCTGTGATGACACACTTTGAAAAAATGTGCAATGTGTCTCTAGATGCTACCACAGAACAAATCGTCCATTGCTGTTCATACGCTACAAGCCCATGAAGCATGGAAGGAATTATTAATGAAAGAGCACTTTGCTGCATATTCCACCTCAGAAAAGATGTATTATCCATTGGATGAACCTTCAATGTTTGCATTTGCTGGTTAAGATTTTGTGGGCAAAATGTTGACAAAAGAAAAAAAATCTGTGCTAAAACTGACACAATTAAATATAGTAGTTCCTTGGAGCAATTGTGGACTATTATGTAATTCTGTGTAACTACAGGAATTTTGAAATAAAATTGATCTGTAAGAGAGCATCTCAAATCAATCACAAAACCACCAGAGTTATAAAAGATGGTCTATAAGGGAGACCGATAAGTGGAATATCTAGTATTGATTGGAGGTCACTGAATACCTTCTTTTTAGAGTCTCATTATTTTCTGTTTAATATATTATTTTTTTCAAGAAGATGAAATAAACCAGCAAGAAATATTTTATTAAGGTATATTACTGTTTTGTAGTGAACACACATAGATTGTACGAAGGTCAGGTCTTTTTTTCTGTAATTAAAGTAAAATAGTTGTGATGTCCCAGACAAAGTATGTCAACTAACATTCCACTATTTCCCACTATATTTAATGAGTTAGTCTTGCATAAAGGCTATTAGTGAGCAATTCATTTTCCTTTTAATCAGTTAGCATTATATTAGCCATTCCATAGTGCCCTTTCCAGGCTGAACAACTCCAACTCTCTCAACCAGTCCTCGTAGTGGAGATGTTCCATCCCTCTGATCATCTTCATGTCCTTCCTCTGGACCTGTTCAAACAGGTCTATGTCCTGACGTTAGGGGCCCCACAGCTGGACACAGTTCTCCAGGCAGGGTCTCCGCAGAGTGAAGTATAGGGAAAGAAGCACTTCCCTCAATCTGCTGGCTATGATGCTTTTGATGCAGCCCAGGATACATTTGGCCTTCTAAGCTGCGAGTGCACACTGACAGCTCATGTTGTTCATCCTTGTGTCCAAGCGTTATCCTTGTGTCTTGGGATAACAAGATGTACATGATGATTGTGCAAAAACTTCTGTTGCTTTAGAAAAATCTATTGGCTACCAAGCGTTAGACAATAAAATGCAGCTAAATAATGGCCTTTGGTCACATGTTTCAGAGAGTCCTAACATTATAAGGCCAAGGTAATTTCTAATTTTTTTTCAAAAGTAAGTAGTAGTTTTGACTACTCATATTAAACAGTCAAAGCAAGACAGAAGAAAGGCTAAATTTTACAGCAGTAGATTTAAAAAATAGATCTTTTAAAAAGTATTTTAGAGTGAGTAACAAAAAATTTAAGCACTAATTGAAAAAATTCAAACACTAGTTATTTTAAGGCTAATTTGAAATGTATATACGTTCATTAAAATGAAAGTAAGTGGATAGCTGTATTTTTCAGAATAACTGAAATAGGGTGAGCAAATAATTCCCATTAAATCTTAGTAATTAGTCACTTTGGAAAACAGCCCAGTATCTTACTGTGTTGTAGTTGTCTAATTCTCTGCAAAAATATGACCATCAGATCTCAGGAATCTTCCCAACTTATTTTAAATCATCACAAATAGCATCATACTAGATAAGAACCTAATATATTTCTGTTTTCCAGAGAGCACACATCCTTACAAATATACTGCATTTACTTGTGAAAGTGAGGCTGATACCAAAGCACTAGGAAAACGTAACAAGAATTTACAAATGCAGAATGACAGAAATGTAAAAATGTTGTTATTGGTAAAAACTTCTTTTCATGCACTCCAAACTTACAGCAGCTCATCTGTGATGCCATGCTGAACTGCCGACTGCTTACTTTATAAGGATATGAATAATGATGTAAATACCTTACTTCATTGACAAATCATAGGGTAACTCAGGGCCCAGCCTTTGCTCAACCAGGAGCTCAAAGCAATGACAATACTGAATTCAGACCAGGTCGCTCAGGGCTGTGTCATATCAGGTCTTTGAAACTTCCAAGGATGGATATTCTATAACCTCTCTACACAACCTCATCCAGTGCTTCATTATCCTCACAGGGGCATTTTTAAACTTAAATCCAGTTGAAATCTCTCCTGCTTCAGTTTATCCCATTGAGGCATGGTGTAAAATAAAACAAAACCCAACTTAATTTCCTTGGTTGCTTTTAAAACATAAACAGCATTTGAAATATTAGGATATTTTTCATTTTTTCCCCCACTGTCTCTGCATTATCGCTTAAGTACAATCTACATGCTTTGCCACCTTAGAATGACAGTAAAATAAGGGTTAAGAGGAATGAATATAATTTATTGATAATTTTCAGCATTGGACTTTCTCAACATCTACTCCTTGCAAAAAAAAAGCAACACCGAACTGTGAAAGAAACTGAGATTTCCCCAAGATATCAGGGTATGTGAAAAATTGGTGTGGTTTTGTGATATATTATATTGCGCCTTTTCCATCAGAAGGACATTTTAATCAATGTATTGTTAAATCTACTGACTTTCCATCTACTCTTCAGAAGGGCAGGCTGGTATGATTTATTCTCCAATGTACTTGGATGACATTTTGTCTACTAAAGCATAGGATTCACTGGCAAGTCTATTATAGTTCAAGTAAAAATGTACTGAAACCCACATGATTACAATTTTGATAGAGGAATGTCATCTAGATCTGTATTTATTTGAAAAATCTATATAGTGCATAAGTAAGAAAAATAGCATTGATACTATCTCACTTAGGAAAGTCATTCGATTGTACCTCTGTGAAGTACAATGGTTTTCTTTGCTCTGCAAAAGACAAACAATAAAAAACATACAGAAGAAAATTAGTCTAGAAATCATATATAATATAACAGGGTGTGATAACAGAGGAAGGTGGTTTGTAGGAAAGCACAATTCAAGTTTAGAAAGAGACTTTCCTATGTGCAGTGAGTGCAGAATAGTGTCATTTCTTTTGCAGATCTATTTCTTCCCATGCTCAGGAGGAGACACGACCTATATTATTAAGCTTGATCTTGATGATATGTATTGATGTGATGTGTGATGTAGATGAAACTCTGGTAGAGTTGCTAAGCATTGCAGAATTAGAATTCCTGGTGTGCAAAGTAGAGAGGATAATGAGTTCACATTTTATTCTGTAGTATTTATGACAGCTACTAAAACAATAATTTAAAAGACAAAAAAAAAGAGCCTAGGCTGCATACCTTAGGAAAGGTTTTTATTTATTATTTATTATTTATTATTTATTATTTATTATTTATTATGATTTCCCTAATGTGTAAGGAAAGAAGCAAAAATAACAGTCCTCAAAATCTCACAAAACTCTGTAGTGCATTATGTTCTAAAAGAGACCGACAGATAGACGTGGAAATATGTAACTAAACAACTACTTGGCTAAGCACCAAGAGAGTCTTGTTCAAAGAAACAGAAGCATCACTGAGATAAGCCCCGATTTAATTTTTGACTAGTTGGCATCTCAGCATTCTCCACTGTATGAGCTGTTATGTGCTGACTACAGCATGTGAAAGGTAAAATTGGAGCACAACTATGCATTTCATTACAATCTCTGCTTTTTCAAACTCTCATGAGAAAAGTTAGTGGGTTTTTTTTTATTATTATTTTTATATATACATATAAACATGTATATACACATATATATATAAACTACCTCTAATAAAAAGGCTAACATATAAAAGTCATGCCTTAAATAATACTAGAGCAAAAGAGAATGAAGACTATTTTACAGGGAATGGGTCTGAAAACAGTCTACTCCTCTGTACTAACTGTATAATTTCATTCAAAACAGCAATAAAATTATCTTCTCAACAAGTCACCTGCTCTTCATGCAGTAACACAGACCACATTGCAAAAAACATTTTAACTGTCAGGCACAGACTGGAATAGTGAATAGCTCGTATTAGGAGCAAGATGAGCATTTTTATCTGATGCTTGTAATCTGATGCCAAAAAGTAAGTTTCTCCACTCATGTTTTTAGAAAAAGCTACCACTTTCTGAATGTAATAATACAAGAAAGAACACAATGCATAATTCAGAGTAATATTGTTGAGTAAGCTTAAACCATAAGGAGATAAACAGCAAACACAAATTTAACCTTTAAATAATAATGATAATCAGATTTGGAAACACTGAACATAAATAAACCAGGGGGGCCTAGAGCATGTAGGGTGACATTAAGTTGAAAAGAGCACTATCAGGTTGAAATCATATTTAGAACTGAACAAAGAATAAAATTATTTTGCTACAAATAGCTCTTAATCCAATATTTATCTGTGGTTAAGGAAAATGGTTTCTTTGCATCTTTCTGGTAGTTTGAAGTTATTTTTGTGCATTTGATAGCAAAAATATCTCACCCATCCTTGCCAGTGTTAGATTGGGATCCTCCTCCTGTCTCCGTTGCCTGGTAATTCAGCAATGTCAGGAAGGAGCTGGTATTAAAGACGGCTTTATGGTTAACTGCAAACCAAGGATGAAGAGACATGGGGAAAAAAAAAAGATAAAGAGACAAAAGCAGGTGGCATATAAAAAAAAACAGGAAGTGGAAAATTCATGGAGCATAGAAAATACATGGGTTGACAGAATATATAAATAAGTGTTGAAAGGTAGCAAAGAAGGCAGACAAAAGAAGCACCTATTTTCTGGTCTATTTTTCTAGTCAGTCTTTTTTCTTTTTTCTGTCTCCTCATCCACCTCTAAAACTGCTGAACTGTCACATCAATAAAAGTGTTAATAGTAATAGCCCTCCTAAAAATTATGATTTTTTTGACTCTTTGGTAGTATATTAGTTAAAAGACAGCAAGTTATATTGGGATATTGGTGTAAAACTTTTAAAGATGGGATTCTGAGATAAAAATATCATTTATTTTAGGTGTATATGATATTATACACGTCAGAACTCTTAAGTACAAATATGACTGTTGTATACATAGTGCTAATCTTGGAGGATTAGCTATGTCTTGGGAGTCAGGTACTCCTAAGGAGAATCCTGTATAAAGAAAGAACTAAGTTTTGTGTAGTTTGTCCAAAATGCTGAGAAGCAAGAAAACAAAAAGGGAATCTTTTCTTCTCTTTTGCTTCCTCGGAGTATGGCCCCAGCTGCAGGTTGAAGTTCCTCAGGAGGCTGTGGCAGTTTTACCTTCACATTGAGACCAGATTGGCAGGAAGCAGTGAAGGTGAGGGAAGAGGAAACTCGTGGTACTCTGGTCAGCCCTGAAAGCTCTTGTGCAAAATGGGTAATGCATAAGTGGGCAGTTATGGTGGATATTTTATTTGATATATGTTTCATGCAGAATTCAGATAGCATCTCCAGCATCATTGCAGACAGACTATGCAACTTGCAGAATTTTTGGTCTGTTTCTAGTTGTGCGTTTTTCTACAAAATAGCTTTACGTGTTTTGGTATTTAGGCAGAATTTCTATTGTGGTGTATTTGTGCATGGGCAAGCAGCAACATGTAGATCAAGTGTTATGGAAAAAAGACTTAGGATAGCCAGAGGTCAACTCATTTCCATGATAAAAATATGAAGAGCTAATGAAGGAAAAAGCCTTTTTCAACTTTCAGGACATACAAAGACTTTGTAGCAAAAAGGCACACAGGAAAACTTAATAGGAAAAAAATGCCTGACTTTCTGTTACAACAGTAAATTTTGGGGAAAAAATGCTTGGCTATTTTACATCAAAATATCATGACCTTAAGTCTATCAAATATATCTATATGTGGCTATCACAAGTAACTGAAGCAGAGTGATGCAGTTGTTAATGAAAAAAAAAATCATTCCCCAAATTAAAGTCTTTAAACCCAAGAAAAAATTACAGAATTTTTGAAATACACTGTGATCTAGTGATATGTAGTTTAAAAAATTAGATGCTTTAAAAAAAAAAAAGCCATCTCTAGCAATGATAGTTTTTCATGCTACAATATTTCTAATTTATGGAGATAATTTCTGTATTATTCTGTATTAATCTAAAATAATAAGTAAATATTAATATTATGATCATTAGAATTTTCATCTATCCCTTCCTCAAAGGTTACATTATTTGTTTTCACTTTAATGTCATTTACGTTAATCAACATAAATAGATGTGGCAATGCTTACCTACCTCAGTTAAGATGAAAACATCAGTATTGGAAGTAAGGTATTTTTAGATGTGGCTCTTTAATTTTGGGGATAATTTAACTAACTTTTCTGAATATTTGTAAAAGAGCTGTTTATCTTCCTCTTAAGATAGTCTATAGAATTCTAATGACTTATTAATGTATATAAATAAAGCATCCTTTCTTCAAATAAATCAGGAACCCACAATTTGTTTCTTATTCCACAGGCCCTTTAAATACCATTATTCAAAATCCTGTAGAAGCTTCCAGAAGGTCAAGTAATCCACTTTTCTAATTAGTTGTCATCTGATTATCATTAGGTATCTCCCAGAGAGGAGAATAGAGCTTACTCTGTTTCCTGTAACCTAGTAGCAGCAATGCCCATTCCCAACAGAGGGGCAGAGATGGAGGTGCGTGAAGTGAAGGATAAACCATAGCTGCCATGTCCCAATTATTATTTTTTTTTGATTGAGCATAGCTGTGATGAAGATTTTGTGTTTTTTATGTGTGTCTTTCTGTTTGTTGAAGGTAAGTAGTACCCCAAGGACTACAATGTAAATACTGGCCACCTTTGAATGTGGAAATCCTATCCTGTTCTTTGCGTTTCAAAGGGAAAACTTTGCGGGTTGAATTATGAAAATAAGGATTATAAATCTTTGATGTGAGTTGCTTATACTCATGTCCCAGAAATCATTTACCATAAGTGCATAGTTAAGTGATTATCTCTTATTTGTTATATTTTTGAGAGTTTTTGAATGTTTCCCAGCTGTTTCAAAAATGTGCTATCACCTGCAGTTTATTCCTTGTTCATGCTAAGCTACCTACCTCTGTGCACATATTCCTTCAACTACCACTGATAATAATAATAACAATAAAAAAATAGTTTAGTGTCTATTGAGGTTTAAAATGCTGAATTACCACAGGCAGGCTACCAATTACTTTCAAATAGACAGCAGTTACAAATGCATTCACCACGGCTCTCATTCTGAGCCATAGGTTGAACTTTAGAAAAGAAAATTGTAATCTAAATGCTGAAATTATGTTGGAAGTGAGAAATCAAAGAAACGGTGTTTAATATTTTCCTTCAGGACACTCTAATCAGTGACTTTTATTGGAAACTGAGGAGCAGATACTTACAAGTATTAAATATAAAAAACTTCTTGAAACAGCTGCACTGATAGGACTGGGAAGGCTCAAACCTAACCTTTAAATTCATATTTCATCACAGGGTCTCTCTGCTTAATAATCCTTTCTCTCCTGCTGTTAGCTTTGTGATGTTAACATATTTTGGTTTTGTGAGAGTCCTAGAAATAGGACTTGCAATCAGAAAATCTTTTGCTACTCTACCTCAGTGCCATGCAAGCAATCAGACAAAAACTTCAGTTTTCCCAAGCAGTAGTCAACAGACATTGTGGCAGTTGATTTTGTGTTGACCAAGACTTCTAGACTGAAAGCTTGTTTTCCCCTGGGAATGCTGATGTTCTCAACTGAAAATCAAAATTATTAATGCTAAATGTAATGTAAAAGTTTTTATATTGTGAGATTTAAAGTCACGAGAGGTAGAGAATATCACATTGAATATAAAAGTATATATGCTACATTCAGCATGAGTAAGAGGAGAAGGGTTTACAATTTCTTAACCTTTTTACCTTCTCACTTTACCATCAATAAATCCATTAGCTTAAAATCCTATACATGATTTCTTGAATTCAAAGAAAGAAATAATCTCTCACTATGATAGTGTGTTTTCAGTTGGTTTTGGGGGTTATCTTGTGAGACGGCAACTCTCTGGTGTTGGAAGTACTGTTGGACATAAGTCACTTCCAGATAAAAATCTGCTTTATTAACAGCATCAAATATGAGCTGTCTGAGTGGAAAATCAGGATTTCAACTGGAGAAAAACTTAGAAAATTTTGTTAGGGAAGCTAAGTTTTGGCATTATCAAACTGACCACTGTAGACATACTTAAATTTTCCTCTATATTGCATTGAAATGTAAACCCACTGAATTGGCAAAACAACAAACAACAATTTAGAAAACATCTTTTTAGCTGGAAAATATGCATTTTTTCTGTCTCATTGTTCTAATATGCTGCTCTAAGCACTTTCACACAGCCAGCATAAGCTAACTCAAAACAAAAAGATGGCTGACCGTAGTATCTAGTCTACGATGGCGTACGTGAGACCATGTCCACCAAGTTATGATGGATATTTCTCAAAGAAAAAGAGCTTGATGGATTTGAAAGGAGTTTTTGCAGAGCCATTTATGACATGCAGTTTGAGCACAGCTCAAGTTGGAGCTGGTAAAGGGAATTGCAAAGGTACAGGCCACCAGGCAAATAGTCAACTGTCGTTTCTGCTGCTGCAGCAGGAACTTAGGTGTCATGTTGGGTTGTCAGGTTGAGGAAAGAACATCAGTCAATCTTTACTGAGTATAAAATGAAATATGAATTTCGTTGGAAAATGATATTTAGCCAAACTTAACCAGGAAGAGAACATCCAAGTAATTAGGCAAGCTGGACTTCTTAAATTTCTTTTTGAAAGTAAACAAACCAAACCAAAACAGCAATATAAAAGCCATGCTAGAATTATAAATATTTTGAAAACTAAACATTTTTAGGAGGGTTCTGGGGTGTCTTTTTACCTTGCTATTTGTTTTGCAGTTTTGGTTTTTTGTTTATTTTTGGCAATACTTCATGTATATATCTACAGGGAAAAACAGTCCTGTGTATTCTTCATATGTTATTGTGTATTCTCAATAAGAATAGAGGAAGTTAGTTTTTATAATCTTATCCAATTTTATGCTTTAAATTTCCTTAAGGTTAAAAGGAAAAAAAAAAGAAACAAAAAGAATACATTTGTACTGTGCCACTGAAAAGCAGTTGCAAGGAAGTGGTACATTCAAACGCAAAAGTAAGAGAAGGAGCGGGAAGTTTCACAGCAGCTCATCTTGTGGGTGCTCTCACCCCCATACAGGTAGCAGGGACCTGAGGCTGCATGACAGCCAGCAGGGCTGCTTGGAGGGAGCACACTCTGCATCTGTCAGTGCACGGTCAAGGCAACACTGCTGAATTAAGTTTAAGAATTTCTAAAAGGTTTTTGATTGGAACTAATTGGTATAATCTGAGAATGTAAGTGGAAGAGGTGGAAAGGGAAAAAATAAGGGAAGGTTTCTTACACTTAAGCGTAGACCCAGCTTGGCTAGGTTTTTATCAGCAGGCTGATTTTGTTCCTGGAGTAGGATGTTCCTTATCAGGATGGTAGGATGGAGGCTGGTTGCCTAAGTGTGAAATAAACTCTTACCTGACTGCATTATTGGACTGAAATTTTGCTTTGTTCCATATAGAAATCCTAGGTTTAAGTTTAAAATATAAATTCTGCAAAACATGCTTATACTACCCATGTCTCATTATATTCCAATATGAACAAAATGGAGTTCAAGTAGTAGTCTTTCTTAGTATTCATTTTGCTTATCATAGTTTTCCACATTTGAGTTTGGGTCATTATTAAAGTCTTAACTGAAACCATTATTTTATGTATAGCTTGTCACTTACAAATGTGTATGTGTTTTGCTCACCTCATCTAGCTTACACTTTAGTATATTTGAGAATATTATCTTCTTGAGAATGCAAAGTGGTTTCTTTCTATAAAACTTTAAGTGAATTGAGATTTTCAGATATCATCACTGTTTAAGTGACTATAACACATATATTTGTGTATTTCTGTAAATGAAACACTATACTATACCCTATATACTATATGTACTATATGTACTACCCTATATATGTATAATAAACATCAGAATAGAGAAGGTTTTCAGAAAAAATAAGGTCCTCTAAAGATCATATACTCACTGCTCGTAGTGAAAAAATTGTATTGATGTTTTTTTTATTAAGTATATGTTGCTGCTTCTTCAAATTGTTATAACAGTAAGGAACAGTATATCGTGGATTACCTCAAATAGAATAAAGACCGCATTGAAGTCATAGCTTCAACACAATCTCCAGAGGAATCCATCAGGCAACTTTTCTAAGTATTGCATTCATTTTAAGATATGAATCAGAGAAATAAGAAGGAAGACGAGATGTTTGCATCAACTGATTTAAACTATATGTTGTTTTTAATTAAAAAATAGGCTTTTATTCTAAGAGAGCAATAGACAAAGCTTGAAAATCCTACTTGAAAGGGTAATAAACAATAACAATAAACTTTTTGGCTTCTTTTGAAGTCTAGAGTCAATGGAATAAGTAAATTTTCTTCCATTCTAAATATAAAAAAAATGATTTTGAAACACAAAAATGTACGTGTATCTTTTAAAATATTGGCCTAGGGTATGAACAGTTAACATGACTATATCATAAAACAGAAAAATCATAAACCAACTCTGCTGCATGTCTTGTCAGCATTTAGGACAAATTCTGTTACAAGAAGCTGGCAGAATCTCCTTGACATTCATGGTTGTTATTTAGGAACAGTAATATTTTGCCAGAAGGGAAAATGCTTTGCTTCAAATCAGTGTCAAGTTTTACAACCAAATCCAAGAACTGGAAGGTTTTGTTTTTCTCAGTTATTTTCCTGACACTTGGAATTTCAGTAGTTGATATAATAACTCACCAAATTTCAGAACTGATTTCTATAACCATACCACCTGTTATAGTTAAACTACCTAACGTGGTTCCTAATGATAGGAAAATGTCCTTGAAACCAAGCAGAAACTTCCTAAGAATAATTATATTTATATTTCTACAATAATATTTATATATTAATATTTATATTTCTATAAAATTGAATCACACTCTAGTATTCATACAATTTGTGTGTATATATAATATACATATATGTTTGATATACATATATGTCTTCTTATATAGGTATAAAATATATACATTAATAAATGTATGGTAACATTTGAAAATTAGATAAAGATTGAATTAAATACAGTATCTCAGGAAAATAAGAAGAAAATAAAGCAAGGATGATGATACATTTTTTGGAAAAGATATGGGAGGTAGTCCTGAAGCAGAAATTGGGAAAAGGCATTGCAATCACTAAAATTTACTAGTATATTGTGTGACCTGTACCATACCAGGTCAGAAAAAAATTACATGTAGTTCAGTACCTTAGTTTTGACATCACTCTGTGGCAGATGTGGAAGTGACAATGGGCAATCTTATTAATATATTTTTCATGTATAGTCATATTCTCCTTTAGCCAGCTGTTCTTGTCTTGAATCATTCTTTATAATTTTTTTGTCCCATGAATTAGGAGAAATCTTTTGAGCCTGTGCAAACTGAGGCAATCATTTACCTGCACGCACAGAATTCAACTATGAGAAAAGTAATAGCATATCTCCTGTTTTGAGCTTCCAGGCTGATTATTTCAGTTCTTTAATTCCATTATCCTTTTATAACAAACAAAAACCACTCATTCCTTAGCCACCACCTTCTTGGTATCCATGTTTTTACAGACTTCTCTTACATGCCTGAGGTTTAAGGCTCAGTTCTCATATGGAAGTGTTTGTATGTCTTTGAGAATCCTTGCTACCCTTCTTTGTTTCTTTTCAAGTATTATTATCCTTTTGGGGATACGAGGACCTGAAATATTTTATTCTCACTTCCTTTATGGATCATTCTTAAATATTTTGTTTTTATTTTCACTCTTTAGGGTTTTTTTTACTCTTTAGTTAATGTTTTCATATAAGTCTTCATTATAATTGCAAAATCTTTGTCTAAGTAGTAAGGTTAACAATTGGTAGTTATTACCTACCAGCAGTAATTCTTCAGTGTTTACATGAAAATAAATCCGGATTGTCTTCTCCAGTATGCTTGATTTTATTACTGATAGATTTATTATTTATTATTTATAGAATTGGTTTAACTGTCATACTATCAACTATTATCACATTATTCTTCTGTACCTTTTGACACTTTTTTCAGCATTCTGATTACTCATTTAATAAAAAAAATATTCTCGTTCATTTAAGGTTTGATTACGCAATTCAAAATTTAAAAATAAATGGAGGCTTTTCCATTCAGTGTTTTAACTGCCATTGGGAAATGTTTCGTGTGATCAGTAAAGCAGCATGGCATATCATATCCTAGTTTCTCAAAGATAATAATCTACAAAATATTAATCCTCACCATCGTTGGCTACCCTTATGAGTATAAAATCAGTAGTAAAGTAACTGGAAGATAGTAAGTAATTCTCCATATTTTAAAGGAAATAGAATGCAGACAAGACCAGTCCATCTCTTCTAGTATTTTCTCTCTGCTACTGTTGAAGAGAATATGTTTCAGAGAGTACTGTAGCAGACATATTTGCAACAACCCATTTGGAGAGTATATTTCTTTTTATATTTGTCACACTTTACAGCTTCAAACAAGAAGCTTCAATCCGCCATCCTTCAAGTCATTACCATTGCTTTTCAGGGCACCAGGTAATCTTTACCTAACAAGAGCACAAAGATATATTTTAAGAAGGCAGATTACTCCATCATTTTACACCATAGATATGATGCATCTTTCACTGATGCACTGGCCCTGGCCAGTGTTAAAGACAGAGTGCTGAACTAATCACAGATCTGTCCCAGCACATAGCGGTTCCTATAGAATGGCAGATGATCCAGTGTATGCACAATGTTTCCTGTCTATAGTGCATGAGAATTTAATTCCAGCTAAAAATACAGGGTAATGCATGTCAAAAAGCCAATTGACTGTACTTGAAAGTCATTTTATGCCTTATACAGTTCTATAATACTGGATTTCATACCCTTGATGCAAGTATTTGCAAGTATTCATTAATATTTTTTTCTGCTGGAGGTCTAGTTTGTATTTTCTTCTCTTTTCACACAACTTGGTTATAAGAAAAAGCTTTAGTTATTATTATAAGTATTTTCCTTGACTGTATGGAATGGAGAAGTCAACCGCAGACTAGAATGGTAGATTGCTGTCACTGTTTCTTTAATTTAAAAGTGCCAGTCTAATAACTGAAAATAAAAATTGTTCTTCATCTACAAAATATTTTCAATAAACAAACAAAAAATTGGGATAGTTCAGTTTTCTGCTCCATCTTGAGTAAATCTTTGTTATATGTTCAGTAAGTCATTTATCACCTGCTTGCCAACTAAAAATGGGAACAATGATCTTTCTAACTCACAGAGTTGGTGTGATAGATACTAAGCCACTAACCAGACTACTGATCCTCTGATTAAGGATCTGAGACCAGTGATCACCCTAATCCAGCATGGTTCTCTCAACTGTCCTTTATTTAAACTGTTTCAGAAGAGATATTGATCCACTGGAAAAGTCAAATAGATATTGATAGCTTCCATTTGGGGCTGTATTATGAGTCAGATTCAAAGTGTTTGAAACGATCCTGGCTCCTCTGTTGACTTTTAAAGTTGTTTTATAGTATTCATAGTCTTATAGAGTTAAGTCCAGAAAAGACCATTAGGTCACTTCATCCAACTTCCTGTAAACCATATATCAGTATACTTCAGGAAATCCTTTAAATTTTGTCCAACTACAGGAGAACTCATGGCTTGGCTAGCACACTTTTTCTGAAAAGACTCCAGTTTGAATTTTAATCTACCAGTATAGAATTTATTATTTTCCAGTTACAGAAGCTCAAAGAAGGATTTTTTTTAAATATTGGGGTTTTTTTGCACAGAATATGTCAACACTTCAAACAGGCACACTACAATTTTTGTGGGAGGAAAAGGGGGTCGACATGGGTACCATTACATTAAAATGTGACCTATGAATAGTAGGGAGAACCATGCAAGATATAGTCTCACCTTTAAATGGCAACATATCTACATTCAAAATATCATGGGACTCTTAGGATTATATTTGTAAGGAATATAGATTTTTTTTAAAAAAATAATAAAGTCCATCAGCTCAGTTTCTCTTACTCTTGAAATACATAAACAATACTTAGATATCTTCCAAACCTGAATACTTTACTTCTGCCCGAATTGGAAAATTCAAATGACATGTACCTGAACAAGTTTTGGGTTTTTTTTCCTATTGCATTTGACTATTCGGCTGTTTATTTTTTCATATATATATATATATATATTTCAAAGCATGTTGTTCCAGAGTTCTTCAAAGTATCTTCATACCTCTTGTAGATTAATCTGCAATTAATTAAATTTCATGTCCTTATAATAATGAAAGTTGAAAATAACTTAGGAGAGAGTTTAGGGCAGGGCAGTCCAGTCCAGTTCGGGGTTGATCTTCTGAGACTATTGACCCCTTTTTAAAAGCTGTGTGAATTCACAGAAACGATCATCATTTTTCTACATAGATTTTCACCTAATTGCCACATCACAGATTTTTAATTATGCAAATTATCTTGTATATTAAATATTATGGGAATTTGAACAAATGCCATTTCCAGATATCATTGCCATACAGAATTATGTATGCTTGTGAAAGACAACTCTAGTCTCCCATAAATAATTACATCTTTCTTTATCATTTGTGTGGTGCCACTTAAGAGTATTACTGCTCAGATAATTCTAAACTGTGATTTTTTTTCTGCTAGAAAACCCCTTATGCTCAGAGGAGGCTGTCTTAATTTTTGATTACACACTCTGTTAATTATTATTTTAAGAACGTGTTCTTATGTAACGTACTTTCACTAGCCTTATTTCTGTGTTCTCTAGTTTTCAAGGTTTCTTGTGATTCCACCAGAGACACAAATATCTGGACTTAGTTCTTCCATATAGAGTGCAGAGAAAAAAAGCATATCCAACTTGAATAAGTGTTCACAATTTTGCACCAAAAGGTAGCTTAACTGTGAAAGACTGATTCAAAGTCTTGTTAACGAACATAGTGTGCACAGAATAACAAAAATTGTATAAATTCCCTTGTTGGTGAAGAAATACATCTAAATTCTGCATGTGTGCAAGGACGTAACTGTCTGTATGAAATTTCTGTAAAAAAGGGGTCTCTGCTGTGATGTTCTTCAATGTGTGGAGCAGAGTAATCAGCACAGCTCAAGTAAAAAACACATCAGATGAAGGAAAAAAACCCACAGGTGTGTATAATAAAATACAAATAAAATTTTGTCTTGCTGCTTCAGTCCTAATCTTTTTTAGAAGTGCTTACCAGAATGCTGGTGGCTCTTAGAAGCTTGTGCATTAGAGCCCATAGTAAGAACTGCAGGGATGCTTTTTTTGACAATACACTGTTAAGGACACAGACTATAATCCATTGTTTTCTAAAATCTCTGACTTTTTAGTAAGTGTAATTCTTCAGATTCTCCAGATTCATTCGTAGTGAGACATTTTTGGCATTTCAGGTCAAATTCTTATCTGGTTTAAAGGTGGTGCTCCTGTGACATAGATTTATTTATCAGCATCACCTACAGTTCAAAGAATTCAGTGCGTAGACCTGTGCAGATAAATATTGAAAAACTTTATCTTCTAATTGCGGTTGGTTTAAAGAATGACTGACTTTTAAACAGTTTAGTGTCCTTTTATGCTCAGGAGTCATTTCTCTCACTATCTTGGACAGAATGATTATTAAGCTTGTTACTTTTGCATTTGTGTGGTAGTTCTGGAGAGCTATACAAAATGCACTCTTCCTCCTGACTCTTCCTTCCTTTATCAGGGCATTCCAAGGTTTTCAAACATTGGTGTTATTTTTCTCTTTTATGTTTATTATTGGAACTCTTCATGCACCTGGAGGCTCTGCTAAGCTCCACTTATTTATATTCATCTATTTTGAAAATTCTTATATTTTCATATGTATTTTAGTTCTTTTTCAAGGATTTCCTAGGAACTAAACTCTTTTTGATAACTCTTCATAACCACTCATTGTACTTTCTGGCTTCCCCTCTTGGATGAATATATACCGTGACTACATAAGTTTGTGTGTCAATATACAAATATATGTATGTATATGCACACGCATGAGAGTATTTGCATATGTATGATTATGTATACACACTCATGAATATATTCATAACATATTTAGAGTATGCATTTATGGATATTCATAATAACATATTTAGGCATATAAGGAGGCACACAGACCCTAGCTGCCAGGGTGACTAGCTCTGAAAAAATATCATGGAGCTAATTTTATTTCTATGCTTTTTTCAAAGGCTCCAGCTCTTCATGACACTTTCTGAAGTCAAGTGTGTAGTACTATCTGTTCATCGCTGTGACAAAGCATTTTTTCTCTTCTGCAAATTGAAATTCATTACATTAGTGTTGATGTTCTCTCAGCAGGTGGTCGATGTCAATTATTTTTTGCTTCTGTGTAATGAAAGCTGCTACATATTCATTTCAATTCTGTTACAGAGCTCTGAAGTTCTGACAAGCTGTGAGCAGTTCTTCAATCAGGTAAACTTATGAACAGCTTCATACTAGTTGGAATCATCATGTCCTGACTAACCTGGATTTCTCACAACTTGTCTCTATGTTTGCCTCATACACAGTGGCTAGGTTGTCCTTTTCTTTCTCAATTTTTAGAGCTTGTTGAAGAAGACAGACATCCAAGCCTCACTTTTTCATTTGCAACAGGTGTTTCCAAACATTTTATTTTATCAGGTACATGCACAAGATAATTCACACTGATCTGAGACTTGGACTCTGTCCACATGAGCAACCTACCTTGCCCTTGTCTGAGCATATAGCCTCTAGTCAGTCCAAGATAAGTTCTCCTCTTCTGGGAATAATAGCTCTGCTCTCAAGACTAGTGTCCTCGCTGCCTGTAACAGTCAAATGGACACAAACCAACTTGGTTTAAATCTTGAATAAAGTACTTCTTAATCATACTGTATTCAGATGAAAAAACCACAGAACTAAAAATCTCTTTCAACTCTTCCCTCTGCTGTGGTGTTCAAATTCCTAATTTCACTTCCAGGAATTTGCCATAACTTCGATATATATTTACACACATATATACTTACATATACATATTTATATATCATATCTCTGGCTCTGAATTGAATGAAACACTTTTTAATTGTTTAAGTATTAAAAAAAAATTCTAAAAATATGTATGTTTTCTTCTTCCAAAGTCTTTTTTTGTCTTACAACTAATTAGAGGGACAGTAAATCATTGTGACCTCATATTACACTGGCAACTAAATCTGTTGAGAAAGACCAGAGACATGCCCATGTAAGTTTCTCTCAGGGCCTACCTGAGCATTCCCTCTACATACATTGCCAGTGATGAGTGTAGATACAGCATCAAAATATTGAAACACAAGACATAAAGAGGAGTGGGCTGAAAAAATTAATTTCATGTTCTTTTAGGTGATGTCATTAGAATTCATTTTTATGATGGAAAGTAGAAAGAGTGTAGTAGCTGTGGAGCTGCCACTGTTTAGCACAATTGGTTGTTCAGACTTACGCAGTACAGTCTGCATTAGATAGGTAGAAATTTGCTGTCAGCAATATAAAAACATATGTCATACTGACAAGCTTCATGACAGAGAACCATGGAAGAAGAGATTGCAGTTTAGAGATACAAGTCCTCTAGAAAAGAAATTTGAGAGTTGTACAACTTGTTCATAAAAACAGAGAATCACAGACTCACAGACTGGTTGAGGCAGGAAGGGGCCTCTGGAGATCATATGGTCCAACTCTCTGGTGCAAGCAGGGTCAAGGAAAACAGGTTGCTCAGGGCCATGCCCAGTTGAGTTTTGAATATGTCCAAGGATTGAGACTCCACAGCCTCTTCAGGCAACCTTCCCCAGTGTTGGACCACGCTGATACTAAAAAAGGATTTTCATATGTTTAAATGGAATTTCCTTTGTTTCAGTTTGTGGCCATTGACTCTGTCACTGGGCATGACTGAGAGGCATCTGGCTCTATTCTCTTTACTCCTCCCATCAGGTATTTATGATCTCCCTGAGCTTCTCTTCTCCAGGCTGAGCAGTCGCAGCTCTCTCTGCAGCTTCTTGCATATGAGATGCTCCAGTCCCTGTATCCCTTTGCTGGACTCAATCCAGTGTGTAAAGGTTTCTCTTGTACTGGGGAGCCGTGCACTAGACCCAGCACTCCATGTGTATCTTGCCAGTGCTGAGAAGAAGGATCACCTCCCTCAACCTGCTGTTGATGTTCTGCCTAATGCAGCCCAGGATACCATAGCCTTCTTTGCTGCAAGGGCACACTGCTGGCTCTTGTCCAGCTTGGTGTCCACTGGGACACCAAGAGATATCTCTTTCAAGCTGCTTTCCAGATGGGGCATATATTGGAACCTGGCATTATTCCTTCCCATGGTCAGGACTTGGCGTTTCCCTTTGATGAGCTTCATGAAACTCGTTGGCCCATTTCTCCAGCCTGTTGAGGTCCCCCTGAATAGCAGCACACCACCTGGATGCATCAGCCATTCTTCCAAGATTTGTATCTTCTGTAAACTCATTGAGGGTATGCTGTGTCCCATCAACCATACCATTAATGATAATATTGAACAGTATAGGTGCAAGTATATTTTCCTGAGAGAAGACCTGTGTGATGTGGTAGAACCAAAATTCATTGCCTATAAAAAAAATTATATTCGGACCATTTTATTACAAGCAGTCTGCGTTCATCTTGCTTATCAGCTTCAAATGCTTCCATTAGATTTTTTGAGTTGTCTTTTCTATTCCTGCCATTTTTGAGAAAGCTCTTTTTCTGCATGGATGAAAAATAATACTGCCCATAAATCACAAACTTCTAATACTTTAAACTAATTATCATGATATTGATCTTAATCTATGAGAATTTTAAATAATATTGTTAAGGCTCTTTGTATTGGACTTTGTTTTGAGCTTCTAAGATTTATGTTTTCTGTATTTCAAGGTTTTACACAAAGCTATAAAAATTAGAAATTTAGCTTTGAAAATAAAAGCTCAGACTCTCATAATTTCTATTTCTGTGTTTATTTGGATTTGAAAAAAAAAAAAGAGAGCTCTTATGAAATGGTAGTTATTGACATCACTGGAACAAGCAAAACCCATTATTTCTGTTCACCATTGATTTTATGTAGGATTCCTTTTTATTCCTGGGTTCTAGACTGCACTGATTGATTTTAGGATTTATTTTCTACTTCTTGTCTTCCTTCCTCTTTAACTCAGCAACATGCAACAGTCAATGAGTTTTCACTGGCTGGTCTTCTGAAAGGTACATTGTTGTCAAATGATAAAGAGATAAATTACTATAGTTTATGTTAGTCTTTTTTAGAGCTCAGTGGTCACCATTTTTGTTAGTTCAGAATGATTTTATATTTACGTTGCTCAGTTCTGCATAGTGCTGTAGGAATTTTGATGAAGCAGTGGGTTCCCTGAGGACCCACGTGGAGGGAGCATTTAGCATTTATTGGATTAGCTGTCTTTTCCCACCATTTATACATGTGCATTAATGCTATTCTCCTGTATCTTTCCAAGTGCAATGAGCCAATTTAAATTTCCGTGTATTGTTGTATTGGGTGACTGATTTTGTGGGCCTTCTTTGCACTGACACTTTTTCTCACAATCCTCTGTCTTATTTTATCATTAGCACTGTTGTCATATAGAAACCAAATATACATACCCAGAGGCCGAAGTTCAATGATATTTCAGTCGTGAAACTTCTTTATGCTACCTGCTAGAGCTCTTGCAGTAGACTAAAATTCAGTTGCTATCTTCTTAAATGCACTAGGAAATCAAACATTAGCAAAGATTACTCTGTCTGTCAAATCTGATGTTATGCTAGACAATAAGGTAATAATGAGGGAAAGGATAACAGAAATAAAAGGAAATATTATGTATATCTGTAAATACTGCTAATTCACCATAAGCAAAAGGGTTTAATACCAAGCTTCAAGTAAGCACTGCTCCTTGTGGTGCCCACATGAGGACTTTAACAAAAACTGTTGTTTCATCTGCATGTATTATTCAAGTATGCAATATTTTGCTGTTGTGCTGTATTTATGACTTATGACCAGATGGGATCCAACTGCTTAAGGTAGCAAATGAAATTAGGAAATTACCACTGTAACACTTCACATATACTTGTTAACTCTGCATCTGTAAATATACTTAAATCAGCATATGGGCAATAAGTTATTGAGACTTTCTATTGGCATCTGAAAGAAGAGACACTTGGATAACCTTCCTTCTTCAAGACAAGAGGATGTTAAGGTTCATCAAGCCCAATTCTTTTGAACTCTGGGATATCACACCTTTTTTATTTGGAAATGCTCCACCTTAGTTTTATCATCTACCTGTCCTATTAGAAGACTCGTCCAAAGTCACCTTTCTGTCTTCCTGGCTATTTGCACCCATTTGTTTTTGTGCCAGTCTGATCCTTTAGTTTAAACAGCAACTTTCGCTTCCTGTTCTTTGCTCTGCCATTATTCTCACTCACTCTTCTTCCCAATCCCTGCCAGAAGGAAATGTTGCAAGACATCTTTCCCTATTGGCTTTTGTAGGCTAAGCTAGCCACACATTAGTCTTCTAGCCACATTATTAGCCTCCTTTCACCTAATAGTGTTTTCTGTTTCTTTAATCACCCTACAAGTCCCCCTCTGTACTATGCCAGTGGCTCTGCATATGGCTAACGTGCAGATGGTGAAGTACAGACACTGTAATATTACTAATATCAATTTTTATATATGCAAGTTCTTATTAAGATCTGTAGGCTAACAGGGAAATAAGACTTGAGTGAAAAAAATGGAGCAGGAGTCAGAGGTGACTCTTTTGAAGAAAGAGAAAATTTCATAGTGGATAATTCTGCATAAAGTGCCCATAGGAGAAGTTTCTCTTAAACTTATTCATGAGGGCAATGTTTTCAACAGCATATAAGTGATTTATTAGACTACTTCACATTATAAGCAGAATTTTAATATTTGGCTGCCATCTTCTAACTGGAATTTAGACTCTTAAGAATGAAGCTAGTAAGATTACTTAAGTGCTTAATGATTTTGTATTAAAAAAATGCAAAACCTATAAGGGATTAAACTAATTTGAAAATTTTTTTCATAAGCTTGCCTGTTCCTCTGGCCTGCAACCAAACATAAAATCCAAATATGCTTAGTCTTCCTAAGCCTAACTAAGCTAAACTAAAAACCTTTTGAGACACTTCTCAAATTAAAATTAAATTCTATCCAACCAATTTTTTAAACAGGTAACTAGTGGAAAGCTATCACCCACTAAAAGACTGAAAAAGGGGGATGTTAAGTGAAATCTTCTATCTTCATTTTGTGGAAAGATTTTTTTTCTAAGTAGGTTTTCAGTTTGATAATTGTAACCCTTCACAATAACTTTGAAGAGATAAAAGGATAAGCACTGATGATGTGCTTCCTAAGCTTCTTCTTGCTAAGATATTTTGTTACATTAGTACGATAAATATTTAGCTTTGCTTTTAAAACAGAATTTCTGTCTTAACATGTGCCATCATATGTGAAAAGTTTACTATCAAAAATTAAAGCTAACACAGATTATGGCAAGCATCATCTCTTTTTTAAACAGGGAAGAAGAATGGAAAGAAGAAACCTTCATGCTTCTGAGATGC
This sequence comes from Gallinago jamesoni, assembly GCA_025769975.1. Taxonomy (NCBI): domain Eukaryota; kingdom Metazoa; phylum Chordata; class Aves; order Charadriiformes; family Scolopacidae; genus Gallinago; species Gallinago jamesoni. Next base: position 121,656,752 of record JAOQGH010000001.1, on the reverse strand, counting down.
TCTTTAGAACAGTTCAGCCAAGTCAAAATTCTGTCAAGATCGATAAAGACTTACTATGCGATGACTTGCTGAAGTTACTTTGGATAAATTATTCACAAGAACTTCAGAGTTTTTATGACATTTTAAGACAATGATTTAACAAATCTCAAAGGCATAGCAATTCAGGCTATTGATCCAAAGCTTGGAGATTTAACTAATTATACCCAAATGTCGCAGGTCGATGAAGTTTTCAAAACTAACCTAAAAAGTTAGGAGGATTAATTTATGTGATCTATAGTATTCCCTCCTTAGGGTCAAATTTGAAACACTGCAGAAATGCTTTTTACAGCAACGGCAGCACTTTTGCCTCCTGCTAAAAGTGGAACATGTATAAAGCCTGAAGATAAAAAATATGAATATTAGGAGAACTAAGCAAATTTCCTGGAACTTCAGTCCCCTCTCATGTGTTCAGAAATTTATTTTATTATCATATTGCCCTCTGGCTATCATTTAATTTTAAATAATTCTCCTGTAATTTCAACCTTTTTACTTCCCTAATTCTTTCTACTTTAGGAGTATGTGCTTTTGTGAACTTCAAATACCAAGCATGTGTATCTGCATTTAGAAAAATCTATATAGGCTGGATATATTTAATGAAAGAAACATATAATTTTGCTTTTCAACTTCACATGCAAAAATAAAACCTAGTTTTGACACAGTTAGGGGCAGAAAACCATAGCACAGAACATTTAGAAAGTGCTGGAAATAAACCCAAAATAACTTTACAAACTTTTTTTGCATCTCTGAGCAAGTAGCTTCATTCAGCTTTATTAGTATTTTCAAGATTCCTATATCTTTTTAAAATATGTTCTTAGCTATCAAAGGCATCCTCTTTTGCATTGTACAACACAGCTATGCTGAAAATACCTTGGTTAAAGAGAGCCTTTAAGAAATGTTACTTTGAAAGTGAGCCTGAACAATGACAAAACGTAAAGTACTTTTTTTTTTTTTCCCTAAAGTGAGACTTGATCATCTGTTCTGCCATTGTCTACTCTTGCTTGACATCAGTAGTGCTGAAATTTGTGAAAAATGAATGAAGAATGAAATAATTTGTAAATAAAATTTTCTTTTTTGGTTACCGAAAAGAGAGAAGGAAAAGGAAGGGGAATAAACATGTTTTATGTTTCTGTTTTGTTTCATATGCACCAATTACATATAAATTTAGCTGTTGGTGGCCAGAAACCCTAAGGAACTTGTGATGGGTGTTCCCGTTTCTCTGTAATCCTATATTCAATATTGTACTGAGGTCTGTTAAACATTGATAAGCTTATTTTGCGCTGTAGGTCCTCTGAGACCATTGTGTCTAAATGCTGGCATTTAGACCTGGATTAGGTTTATGTATTGTTACGGTGGTTTAGGTACATCTAAGCACTCAGTGTATTCTTTCCAAGGGAGAAAGTCAGCCTGACTGTCGATGTTGACATCATTGTAATGTTTAGCTGGCTAGCATCTTAAAAATTTAAGTAATTCAGTGTAATTTTCTGATGCCCATTCTTCACTGTGTCAAAGGAATTTTGTCAGCCTTTAAACATGGGAAATTTACAAAAATTCACAGAATTGCATATTCTACATTTTTATGTACCAACCTTTGTAAAGAAAGTTTTATTTTTTTTCAACCCATCTAATACATTAGTTCTGAAATATTGTTTCTTTCTTTTCTGTGTTGTTTGTCAGCACAAAAGCCTTCTTTTTTGGCTAAGTATTTCCCCATTCCCATATCTTTCTGATTTTTGTATATGCAATAAAACTTAATATATAGACCTTTTGATATATTTTTTGTATTGTTTTCTAAGAGATGTTTTTAAAGACAGAAAAAAACAACATTAACACACTCCCCACACACTTATTTTTTCTGTGTTGTTTTTTGAGGTCTTGTGTTTTTCTTGAGATGATTGTACGATACAACTGCTCTATATACAGACATGGTGCCTGCTTGTCTGCCTGTTGATAGCAATTATCACAGGATAGGGAACACATTTACCATTTTATGGGTGTGAAAAGGTCATATGGGATTTGCTTAGTGAGGTTAAAGAAAGCAAAATAAAGCTAAACATTGAACGTGCAGCTTTCGTTTTGTACCTTGAAAGCAGAATCTACTTATTTTATTTAAAATTTTATTCCATACTAGCTTACTTAAAGTGTATAAAGGCATAAAGAACTTCTGTTAACTACCTAGAGAAAAAATAATCTTATCCAATAGAAATTCTATTTTTAATTTTTCTTGGACTTCGGAATGATAAGATGCCTGTTAAAGTTTGGAATAAGGTAAAGACTGCTTTCAATAGCAACTGCCAATTTTTGGTTTGTCTTTCAAGCTTGAATTATGGAAAGATTAGAAAACATTGCATTTAGAACTGATTTTTCTTTAACAAAAAATAAAATAAAATAAGATAATAAAATAAAATAAAATTAGAAAATAATAAAATAAAATAACATAGAAAACATTTCCAGAGTTCTTTATTTGATTTGCAGAATTTTACAAAAGAATTTTCTTATTTTACTGATTGTTCAAGAAACCCTGAAAATCTTGACATTCTAAACTCTAGTGTAAAAAAACCTGAAAAGATATTTCAGTAGATTAGATTAAATATTTCATTCTGAATTATCTCAATAAAATTATGATGGTTGGTATTATCTTTAGAATTTATATTTTTTTGGTGATACTATAAGTTCCCAAATAGAATGGTCTGAATGGCTCCTGTCATTCTTTGGAGTACTGGTGTTTTCTTAGTGTGACAACTAAATATGCCAGCCTACTGGAACAGAACAAAACAGAACAAAATGCAGTTTATCATCTGGCTGTTGCAAAAACATATGGACTGAACACAGAGGATTAAGGGAGTTCAACTTCAGGCTGTTAGTAAAGCTAATGTGTAATAGTATGCTTTTTTTTACCCCTCTTTCTGTCCCTTTCTACTACTTCATTGTCATTGTTTTCAAACAGGTAACATCGGTATAGCTTCCTTTTGTTCTATAAAGAGGATATATACATTTAAAAAGCTATCCTAATTTATTATTTTTATTAGAATTCCTCAGGTAAACACTCTCAAAATGCTCTTCCAGTTGTGTTTACTGTTGAATCACTGGCTGATTTGAGCTGTGCTTAACTGTAGGTATTTTTATGTTGCTCGTCCAGAAGCAGGAACTTCTCTGGGTTTTGCAGGCTTTTTTTTCCCAACTAGAATACACAGAGTATTCATCTCCAAAACCGCAGCTGTTGTTTATCTTTATCCTTCAGTATCTGAATTTTAAAGCTATATTACTAAATACTCAAGAAGCTTATCCAATATGTCTTTACTCACTCTTCACTTAGATGTGCTTGTGTGTAGATTAGATTGTTCCTGAATCTCTACAAGCAGCTTAGTCCAGAGAGACTGTTCTCTGTATCTCATGATCACAGTTGTTCAAGGCAATTTCCCTAACAATATAAATATATTTGTTGACATCTTTAAGTGGCTTACTACCAAGTGGGATATTATGCTGATTATCATTTACTGTTTAGCAGAATGACATCAGCTCTCTTCAGAGAGCTTCAGTTTTCCTGAAAATATTTTCTTTGCATCCTTAACTCTTAATAGGATACAAAAAAACTGTAATCAGCTACTATGAATATTTTCTAAAGCCTGTTTTCCCTTTTTGAGTAGCCTTTCCTCTCAGGATCAGAGAAATAAGTACCTTTTGCCACAGGAAATTCAATTTGGTATATCTGTCCAATCTTTCTAAACAAGAGAATAGAATGTAGTAATTTTTTAGCTTTAGATTGTCTTAGTAATACATATGGGAATCTTTTTTTTTTTTATGTATGTGAGATTACAGTAGTAATTACAGCTTATTTTATAACATCTAAATTTATTTTGATGGGAATTTACTAAGGTCAGTGCTTCAAAGCATCAAAAGTAGATAAAGGATTTGGCTTTGAAATTATTTACTTGAAAAGATATGGGAAGTTATGGCAGGCTGAAAAACCCAAATGAAACCAAACCAAAATAACAAAAACCCTAGACTACAGAGGTTTGTTTTTTCTATTTCTTAGCCATCAGCAGCAGACTAATATGAAGGGGGACAAACTAATATGAAGGAGAATTCCAGAAGCAGCTTACCGACTTTCTTATGGGTGATAACTTTCCCCTCTGTTTTTCAGTGTCCTGCTTCTGTGTCCAGTTAAAATAATATATAATAATATATTTTTTAAGTCCTCTACATATTTCAGCAAACATTTGCAGCAGCCTGATGAAGTAATCATGAAGGAGTAATATCCATTTTTTTTTGGCATGGTATACTAAAGCCCAGAGCAAATTAATTGCTTGCAAAGTGAAATGTCAGAAGAGAGTTGTGCAACTCCCAAATTCTGAGGTTACAGACACATTCATGTGCTTTAAATACTGGTGCTGGTAGCTAAGCTAGAAACTTAGCAAGTGCCTAATGTCTGGCTCTTTCTTTTCTCTTTGTTTTTTTCCTTTTCTTTTTTTTTTTCCTTTTTTTTTTTCCTTTTTTTTTTTCTTCTCCAAAATGGGATATATCACACTTAAATCAAGGAGGAAAAAACAGAAGGTAGAAATCTGACAACCAAATGCCCAAACTCAGACTCTGTTACTTTATGGATGCAATGCCTTGAAAGACTATACCAGCTTTGGCTAATAAGAACTTCAGCTGAGGGACTCGATAAAATGTGAATTTTTATTTTTGGGATTGTCAGTTGGCAAGCTGTAAATTATTTAAGATGTGCATGTGTGGAGGCATGTCTGAAAGCACAGAGGAAATAAAGATGAACCAAATCATTACGGGGTATATAATGAACTGCCTTGTCCTTGGCTATGCACTGTCTCTGAAGTCGAGTGCTGCAGATCTATTCAGTGAGGTATTACCATAGAAACGATACTTCATTAATAACATAGCAAACTTGTTCTTCATGTTCTTTTTAGCTTCCCCTGTCCACCCTTTCACAGTGAAATTCCTTTGAACGCTTTTTTTTTTTTTTTTTAAAGTAGTTAGTAAGGTTTTTTTTAAAGTAGTTAGTAGTGCACACCAAACCTATTACTCCTCCATGGTCAGCACATGCTGAGGACCATAGGACAGATTTTCACTGTAACTACAGAAAAATCAGGCATTGGACCTAAAGTCATAAGACAGTAAAGTCATCTCCTTCCCTTTGTTAAGTGATTCAAGAGTTAGGAATGCAGACAAGGGTGGATGCTAACACAAGTGACTCTGCACATCCGTGGCACCCAACCATCTCAGAACCTTAAATATTTGAGGACAAATGGGACATAAAAGCTGTAGCTCTGGAATGAGCTGTGTCAGTCAACTTGACAAGTACTCTTTGCTTTTATTATTTCAGTCACGTTTCAATTTGACTGAGGTGCATTGCACACTAAGACTTTAGCTCCACAAACAACTGAACTGTTGCAACAGTTCACTACCACTAACAGTGAAGTTTTATTGCTCCTCCTGTCTTCACTGGTATCAGCCCCAAAGTGCTGCTTTGTTTCTACTGCTTTGTTTCTACTACTTTGACATAACTGATAAAATAAATTCCCACTCATAAAGACAGGAGGTAACAATAATTTGGGGTTACAATGAAGAGCCAGGCAAAGACTGGAAAACTTTTCTACACTTGCTTCAGCCGTAGCCCAAGAAAATGGAGGGGAGTGAACAGGAACCCGCCCCTTTTCCTGTGACAATACTATGGTTGTCTATGCTGAGAATACAGAAAGATCTTTCTCAGTCTCATCACCAGCCTAAAAACAAGCTAAAAATAAATCTCTACTGTTTTATTATGAGTACAACAAATTATTACACCTATATATTTACTACAGTATGCATAGGACTTCTCCTATGCATACTGTAGTAAATATATAGGTGTAATAATAAGAAGACTATGTGTAACTGTGCAAACTGATAGAACATGACTGAACCTTACTGTCTGCCTCTCCACATTTACCCTCTCAAGTCTATAGAAAGACTACCAGTAAATTCAGGGGCACATGTTCCATTGCAAAAATACCTGTAAAAGAAGAGTAAGTGTATTTTAGAAAGGTAAGAAAACACGAATTATACCTGAGAATCTTTGAATTATAAAGTACATCGGGGGGCAACTTCCTGCTCAGTGACTGAAATAAGTGTTTGTTTTGCATAAAGGCTGTATACTTAGCAAAATAACACTTATATTTTCCAAAAAGCTTGGATTTAAATTATTTTGGCGGTGTTTATATTTGAAGAAGAAAAAATGAGGATCTGGTTTGTTCGTATTGAGTGATTTTAATACAATGCATTGCAAATAGACATTCTTGTATTTCTGACATTGTAAATTGAAGTATGAGAAAATGGAGGTATAGGCTTTGTGTTAGAGTGTGACTGTTTTTATCAAATTGCTTAAGTGGATGAAGTTCTTAGGTGAAAAGTTCAGACTTTTGGCAAACATTAAGGAGGGACATAGACTATAAAAGAAAAGAAAGATAGCGAAGTTGTGGTTTACTCTTGCTAGTAGCTAGCAGAAAACTTCACAGGACAGAGAAAATGTTAATACTTGTTCTCTGTATATGTTCAAGGGGAGGAGTGTTAAATTTATAATTTATGTTTTAACAGTCAAATATGACTTGAAATTACTGTTATGCAAATTAAGTGTACTTTCCATAGCTGCTTGTTTACTTTTACACAGAAAAGAAACAATATGTTTGTATAAAACCAAATATGTTGGTGTATTGTTTGTATCACAGAAATGCAAATAAGAACATAGAATCATAGAATCACAGAATGGCATGATCATGTTTTTTTTAATGAAAAAAACGAAGTTTTTTTCATTTAAAAAGTTCTTTTTAGGTATTTGAGCTATTGTCTTTTTGGTCGTCGATTTCCTAATGCCTGATTTGTCAATACATAACTCAGATATATACTGGTAACTTTATGTAATGTGAGTGGCAGTGGCTTTGTATCAAATTTGGAATGCTTTAAATTCATGGGAGCTCTACCTGTATCTAAAATGATTGAATATGCATTTACATCATTTATACAAAGAGTTTCAGAAAGGAGTTCTTTTAAAGTGTTCTGCTTTTTCTGTATAATAATACATCTTAAACTTTGGGAAACATTTATAGCTACTAAGATGAATTTCTTTTTTCTTTCTGTTACTCGTGTTGAATACTTGTTATATAGGATGTAATTCTGCTGAACCAAAAAGATTATTTATCAGATAGGAAGATAGGTACTACTTCACAAAGGTGATAGAGTCTGTTCCAATTGATTTTTAGCTCTACCAAGCAATTCTTTTTGTTACATATGAAATATCTGAGATTCCAGAATGCTATTATTTCTTGAAAGCAAATAATAATACCATTTCCATCCCTATTCAGATACAGATCCTTCCCTTAGATACACACACCCGTAACTACAATTGACATCAGTAGCAGCTGTGCACATGTAACTAAGGGCAAAGCCCGGCCTTTAATCAAAATCATTTTCTTGTGCAAAAATTGCCAGTTATAATTATTCATTTTATACTGTAAATGAACCATTCTGTTATCCTTCTTTCAGTAGCATATCATAAACTGTAAACCTTCAGTAATTATTTGTTGTACATCATTCCATTGCATTGCCAAGTCAATTAATATGTATTTATATTAATCTACAAAAATCAGTCATATGTTCTAAGCAACTCTTTCTATTCAGAATATATATAGACGATCCCAAAATGAAACCTGTAGCCTAATAAATACAGTATTGACCTTGCTAATAACAGATTTTGGGCTCCATAGTGGCTCCACAAAGCCTCGCCACAAAGCTGGGTGCTTTGTCAGGACTTCTCTTGGGCTGCCCAGAGCTATGTTTCACATTGTTTAGCTATAAAAGCAATATTCTAATGACAAGATGGCTATTTCCTAATTTGTTTTACTTTTGCTGAACTTTGTGTAACTGTATAGTATAACCATAATTTTATATAGATAGTACCACCAAGTATTTATTCTGTGAGGAATAAACTATTTATGGGCCTAGCATAATGATGTAGGGTAATGGAATAAAAGAATGGGAGTGAAGCAGAGCCCTTAAAATGTGGGGAAACAGCATGCAGTGTAGAGAGAATACGGGGATCGGATAATAATAGAGGTGGCACAAGGTTATGCTAGAAGTCCCAGGGCTATAAACAACTCATCAGTGGTCAATTGATAAAGAAATGCAGCCTTCAGAGCTGGGTAAAACAGGTTTTTAGAAGTAACAAGGAAAACAAAGAACAAAGGAAAAAGAAGTTTTATGTATAGTAAATTCAGACATAGTATAGGCCTTCCAGGCAAAACCAAAAAAAAACAATATCCCAGAATCAGCTCGGTTGGAAGGGACCTTCTAAGATCATCTAGTCCACCAATAATAATAAAAAAAAAAAAACAACCCACCCACACCACACAAAACACCACCCAACACTAATCCATATCCCCGAGCACCATGTCAACTCGTCTCTTGAATAC
>JAOQGH010000001.1:121607552-121648157 GCA_025769975.1 Gallinago jamesoni | reverse complement strand
CAACCCCAGCTCCCTCAGCCTCTCCTCATAAGACTTGTGCTCCAGACCCCTCACCAGCTTTGTTGCCCTTCTCTGGATCCACTCCAGCACCTCAATGTCTTTCTTGTGGTAGGGGGCCCAAAACTGAACACAGCTGGGGTCTCATCAGTGCCGAGTACAGGGGGATGATCAAATCCAGACCAAAGCCAAAAAACAAACAAGGTGCAAAAAAATTGTGTTAGAAATATGTACAATTGACCCTGAAATGAGGAGTAAGAAGCTATCAACATCAACATGACATTCCTCAGGGAAGGACATGGGATACTGATGACACCTTGGAATCCTCCACTCCCAAACTAATGCTGCAGACTGTAGGATCTACAAAAGCAGTGGAAGGGTGAGAATAAATGCACAGAAAGGGGTACAAACTAAGAAATGCCTGTATAATAATTATAATTGCATTATTATTGAGACTCCCCTGAAATTGTGTTCTTTCTTTTCCACCCATCTCTTTCTTTTTTCTTTTTTTTTCTTTGTGTAATTTCAGTTACACAACCAATAAATTCTTGACATTGCATAAAAGGTGGTTTTTTTTTTTTTACTTTTGCTAATATGAAGATTTTGAGCATAACAAGTACACTTTAAGTTTCTGCAGAGAATGCAGCCCCTATGTTGAAGTGCAAATCATGCCATCTGCTCATGCACATGACGAATCTCTGTGTCTCAGAGAGACTCCCCATGCAGAACAATTCTTCAAGCTATTCAACTCTGCATTCTCAACAATCAGTTTAACTAGCAAATTTCAGCATTTCAATTTTCAATGTCTAGAATAGGTACTTTTTTCTAAAGGAGAGGGAGAACATCCATGCTTTAAGTGCCTCCTCCCAAAGAGCAAATGGTAGACAGCCCTAGAGTTCAATGTTTTTCTCTACTTTTATTTTTTTATACTTGCTATAAAATAGTGATGCTTGACAGTGACGATTAAGATCTCAAAATCATTCCTACCCTTGATTACCTTGTTGCGGGCAGAATGAGGTTCAGGTTTTCAAAAAATATTTAGCATTTACAACTGCTCAAAGTACTCATCTTTTGTCTATGTCTAGGCTTTTGCCTAGATTTAGGCTTTTGCCTAAATAAAACTTCCAGGAACACTGTTACTGAAGAAAAATAAGTTATTCATAAAACAGGTTTATTCATCTAGGTGCTTACAGAGGAGGAGATTTTAAGAAAGTGACTCTTCATTATCTTTGATTCTCAAGTTTTTTTTATGTTTTTGAAGTTTGAATACTAATAAGATTCTCTGTTTAGTATTCAGTGTAACTTATGAAATTGTCTTAATCAACCGTAACAAGAAAAAAAAGATAATCTTGTAAAAGATTAGTTTACATATTCTGAAAATTTAGGTATTTGAAAGATCATGAGAAATAGGTTTCATTTTTCTGTTCTGAGTAGAATCTCCCTAGAACTGTTAAATTTAACCAATGGAACAGAACAAGAATATGACTGGTTAAAAACATTTTCCTAGCCTTTTGCTGAGAGAAGCAATACTTAAAAGACTGTCAGCCTTTATCTCCCCTCACCAATGAATTTGTCTTCACTATAATATCTTTAAATCCAACTAGTTCCTCATAGCTATATTAACTCGGAAAGGCAGTGTGTGTAACTCTCCAGTCATACTGAAAACATCAAATGATGGCTTTTAATAGGACGCTTACCTGCAACATAAGGCAACATACCAAGCACATATTTGAGCCCTAGTTCTGATTTGTAGAGAAAGATGCCACTCACATGCTTTAGTGCTGTAACAGGGGTGGGATGGAGCGGGGACAAGAGAAACAAAGGCACTGGAAGTGCCTCCAGCACCTACAAGCTCCTACCTGGAGCAGTGGATGGAAGAGGATACAGAAGCAAGCTTGTGGAAAGCTCCCTTCACAGTTGGGGGAAAGGGTTTTGGAAGGAGGAGGCACATCTTCATGTCAGCATTCAAAGGGCAAAATAAAGCCTACTGTGTCTTTTACCTAATGTCTTTACACAGTAGCAGCGAGCAAAAGCATGGCAATAATGCTTGTCAGTCACTTTCTGTGATATTATTTCTGAGATCTGTATTGTTCTCATTGTTGTTTTATTTTTGAGGTTTGCCAGTGCTTCACTGATTTATAAATGACAGCATAACATTTCTGCTGGAGGCAACATTTTGCATCTCCAGTAGCTCACATATGTGAAGATCATCAAAGATTCTACCTTTCCCAGACTGTAAGCTAAGAAGAATAATCCTCCCTTTATTTTCTCCTCAGCTTTTCAAAGAAATAGGTACTTGAGTTTGAGCTTTTACAAAACAAGAGTTTATACAATTTAGGGTAAAAGACACATGCCACTTTTATGTTCCCATGGAAGTATCTAGCTTATTAAGAATTTGGTTCTTGCTGCCATCATATCTTGAAAGCCAACCCCTCTCCAGTGTCATGAAAATAAGTGCTCTACCTCTTCATGATATTTCAGCTATTATGAATTAAGGAACTTTACTAACCATCATTAGAACCTCTTCTGATAAATAAAAATATTCATGCCAATTAAGGTAACTCTCTTCCATATTTTTATATATATTAATAGACCATAGGCTCTGATTTAAAACCTTGTTGTAATTGGTAGAAAATGTTGGACTAAGTCCATGCCAGTGCAGATAAATAAGTAGAAATGGAAATGAAAATCGTAGAAAACACTAAATATTATCATAATCTATCACCTATTTGCATTTCTGTCTATCCTCCCTCAGTGTTTTAAGATCTTTTTTAATGAAAGAAAGCAACACCTTAAATGTCAAGAGCTAAACAAGAACTGAAATTCATTTTTGGGATAAGGAAAGTGACATGAAATTGAAGAGAACTTTTACCATCAACATTATTCATAAGGACCATTTATTGATTAAACAATCTGTTGTACTCTCAGCATGTCATATCAAATCAATCATATATGAATTTAAATCAAAAGCCATATTCCATAAAAGAATAATTGCTGAGTTGCCAGGTGTACCATCTGAGTGCTAAATTTAAACTTTTGCAATATTTCAGCAGCTGCATAAATAGTTCATAAAGTATATTAAATAGTAGATTAGAATTAACCAACTAGTTGTATATTTTAGCTAATGTTTAGAATGGAAGAAATATGACTAGCCAATTCACCAAATACTTCCTAATCAAAAGCAATTATTTTATGCAGCTTTTTTGGAACATCTACTTAATCCTAAATATGTACATTAGGCAAACAGAGAGGAATTGAACTAATATTCAGATTTACAAGAAGAAAAAGAATGAAAAAAAAAAAAAGGTGGAAAAAAAGCACTTCTGCTAGATAATGTACAAGTGTCTTGTAACATTGCTCCGGGGATCTCTTGTTCTTGGATTTCTTAACAGGCCACAGGTGATTTTATAACTTGCCTAGCTTGATCATTTTCATGTCCTATTTTCAGATTAAAGGGATAATTATGTGATTTGTATGTGCATCAGGAATGTTTTGTGTTCATTCTATGTAACTAGCATGAAATTTCATATTCCCCATTTTTAAATTGCCAGAGAGAGATCGGTCCTAGGCTTGCACACTTTTTGTGGTTGGGAAGCAACAACAAAAATCTGATAGAAAGAAACTGAAAATTTTCTTTGCAGACATTACACATTCTTGTTCTCAAACAAACTATCAACACATAAGCAGCTCATTTTATATCTACAGGCCCAAAAATAATGGATTTTTAAAGCCAGAAAAAGGGTTGCTTTATCTCACCTGAGGTGTGACTGAAATCACAGGATCTTGGCACTGATCTTAAAGCCTAACTTAATGAAATACAGATGCTCAGACCAAAGCATATTTTCTAGCAAGATTTTTGGTTTCAAACTAAGAGAGACTAAGGGCCTAGATAGAGGGATGACTGAAGTCCACTTTGGGTGTTTTGATCATGATCCCAACTATAATTAGTAAAGAGCAATGTCTAGCAAAAATCACACTGTCCGGAGAAGGATTTTCCTTTTTTAGGAAGGAGCTGGCTTGAGAAGCTGCCAGGGTATGCGTCTTCCTTCTCATCACAGGGGCAATGGGACTCTTGAATCCTTTATTCCAAGTTATGACGACCTCAGGGCTCTGGGTGTTTCCCTTAGAACTGGGAGCTTAAAGATTTAGATTGTGGAGCTTATGGACATATGTGATTGTAACTGGAATTTTTTGGCAGTTTTCAGGATGGTGTTTCCTTGAGTCTCTGAGAACAGGTACCATAATGCATCATGCAAACTTGTGACTGAGGCTGCAGCATGACTCCTAAAAGGGAAACAAAAGTTAGTAACAGCACACCCTATGGCGGAAAGGAGAAGCCCCATCACTGAGTAAAGATATGCAGCCTCTTTCCTAGAGGGCCCTTTGCCTGCTTTCTTTGATAGTCATACCCTCATAAGTAAAGCAGGATGGAAAGTTGTTTGTGGTACTCTCTGTCCTTGTGTAGGACTTAAGGGTTTTAACTTTGGTTTTGTTTTTTGTTTGTTTTTTTTTTTTTCATGAGCATGAGTGTTTATTCATTCTAAGTAAAATATGATTTTAAAACTAATTATTCTTTTTGAATGATTTATAGAAACCGTGTTCCAGGCTTTCAGTTCTGTATTTTTCTGCTATCTGCAACTTGTAGATGAGTACTCATCCCACCTGCTATGAAGAAGTCAGCTCATACAAAGTAGAACTTAGGTAATTGTGTAATTTAGAATATGGCTCAAGAGGGCATTTCCTTGCTTCAGAGTGATTGTCCTGAATAATAACAATGAAGTACTTAGTTTTAAGGGGTGGAGGGAGTAGGGGTAGAGGAAGCCCAAGGAATGTTTCTGTGCATTATTAGCATTAGCTTTTTAACAACGATATTTAAAGTCCACGTTTGTGTGAAGAAACACTGTTTCTCTATTTGCTTACCCGTCAAAGGTAGTGCAGTAGCTAATGCCCTACTTTGGTGAGTGCTTTAGGATGCTTTATGTATGGAAGGCTGTACAAAAATACCAATTTTTTCCTTCTTCATACCAAGACTGAGGTTTTAGGCTTAGTCTACACAGCTCTCATTTCAAACATCAGAATGAATTTCTGAGGTGCTTATTCTTAATTTTTGTATTCATTGTCTTTCTAGACTCCCATAATTCCTAAAGAGGCCATGAAGGGAAGGAGGGAGGAAGGAAGAGAGGCAAGTGGGGGGAAGAGGAAGGGGGAGAGGAGAGGGAGACAGGGAGACATAGATGAAGAATACTACTGCCATATTAGAAGAAATATAGTAATAAAACAAATTGGTATTACTTCTGTTTAGAGTAATATATCAGACCTTTAGTATAAAATAATTAAGCTGGTGCAATAGTTTATTAACGAGAACTATTTTGAAGAGATTTAGGTAGTCTGGTATTGCCTTGATTTGCATTGCAACTGCTTCTAAATAATATACCAGGCTTTTGCAACTGTCAACGTTTTAAAGATACCTAAATAATAAAGCACCCAGTCCAGGCAAAACAGAAGAAATAGGTGAAGTTGAAGAGGCAAAATGAAGTAACAGTGCAGTGGGTATTTTAATTAAAAGCAGTGGATGAAGGTGGTGGTTGGCCTGATTAAGTGGTGAACGTTAATTCGTTGAAATTAACAGGTACTTTCTACATAGTCATAAATACCCTACTTTATTGACCTTTTATTTTACTTCAGCTTTTCCCCACTCTGTTGAGAAGATCATTGAATAAAACATACTTAAACCCAGTAAATGCATTTAAGTAGTTACTTTTTCTGATTTCATTTTTTGGAGTGATTTGTTTTTATATTGTTACTAGGCATATACATAGAGAAAGGTATTTGTTCCATCAACTAAGCCTGTTTTTATAGTAATAAAAAATTGTCCCAGCATTATATATTTCACAGGATCTCAAATAAGTAGGACAACTGGTCAAATGACACATTCCTGATTCCACCAAGGTATATGACAATAAGAAAATTCTGCTGTTGTAAGGTAATTTCATACTGACAAAAAGATAATATTACTGCGTATAGTTATGATAGTTATGCTGTAATTAGAATAATGCTTAGCACTTACAAGATGCCTTCTACCTCCGGATCTCATAAAGTTCTTTGGAAGAATTTGATTTGTATACAGCCTGTGGTGCATCTGTTGCTATCCCTATTTTACAGACAGGGAAAATAAGTTAGTGAAAGCTAAGATACGCACAAAAGCTTATGCAGCAAGCCATTGAAAAAAGCTGATTGAAAGAATTAGAACAAAAATGTTGCCTTCTAACTTCATTCACTAATTTCTGTTGCATTCAAAGATCTAGGTTGCAACTTGCTCTGTTTGTCTCAGGAATGTGTCCTCAGAGATCTCCTCTAGGGTATATAGACAGGGTATGTTTGACTTTAACTCACCTTACAGCTGCTTCGAACAAATTTGCACACCAAAATTTAAAGCTGGGCAAAATGGAAGAATAATGACCTACAGGCTTGTCTAAGAGGGGCAGCAGCTCTCAGAAATACTCTATCCATAATGCACAAGGACTTTGAATTATGAAATCATTGGCAATGCTGAGTGAAAACCTTCACTCTTGATAGATGAAAAGTGAATAAGAACAAAGAATTTAACCAATTTTGTGTTAGAATTTAATGATGATGGTTTATGTTTTCAAGTTTTAAAAGAACAGCAACAACTGAAAAATATATTTCAAACATTTCAGTTAAATAATTTCTTTCTATCTCCTCTACTTATCTCGGTATTATCAACATCAATGTCTATGTAGCCCTAAATCCCTATGGTGTCTTTCAGATATCGTGGTTTAGTGCAAACTACTCATTCCTTTCTGTAATATCATTTCACTCTCCTCTTAATAAAACAGATACTTCAAAAGTTTATTTTCCATGTTAAATAGTAATTTTAGAAAATGGAGAATCTGTGAATCAAACACGGAAGATTCTTCCAGTCAGTTTGACTAGGTGCTAGGAATAGAACCTTAATCAGGCTGAAAGAAATTTGGTTAATATTACAGTCATACACAAGATACATTACATTGGTGACATACAGAACAATTGGAGTGGGGGGGAATAAACAATTAATCAATAGTTCACATAGTCCACGCTTAAAATATTTTGTAGTTATTAAATCTTTCACTTTAAAATATAGAAGAAATAGAGAAATAATAAAGTTGTTGCAAAGAAAGGAACAATTTAAATAAAGAGTAGCAAAAGGATATTATTTTACACTAGAAAGAAGAAAGGTAAAGAATTTTATTTTGTTCCCATAATAATAACAGAAAAAATAGTAATTGAAAGAAATATTTTTAAAGCATTTTTTTTTGCACAAAATGTGTGATTTGTGGCCACTGTGTCTTATCAGGCATTTAGAAAAAGGCTTAACCATTGATATAGAATGCAAAACTATTCGGTGTTAAGAAATTATACTATTAATGTGTAAATGTGTAAAACTATATGACCTAAAGCTTTAGGTCATACGTCAAACTTTCTCTGGTTTTTGCAGATTTAAGAGGAAACACAGCTACGTCGTGATCTGATTGTCTGATACAGACAACCTTCCTCTGAAGTGACTGAATCAGTAATGGGATGTTTGCTGAGATACAATAAAGCAATTGCTTTTAATATTGTATGTATTTTCCATTGGAAATATTAAGGAATGATATTTCTACTGATCAAAATTGTACTCATAGAGGAGACATCAATATTGTGTGTGAGAATACTTAATGATTTTCAGGATTATATTGAAAAAATCAGACACTCTACTAATATAGGGGTAATAAAAATTCTCTGATTTAATGTGACTATGAACTAACAAATGAAATGTATTCATTATTGAAATATTCTTCAATATCCTGCACAGATAATGTTGTAGGTGAGAATCAAAGTCAACCTTCAGCAATGACATTCAAAAATGAAGAAATTCTTTCATCAGAGAGCATATCCAGCATTAAAAAGCTTTTATTTCTCCCACGGGTCAG
This sequence comes from Gallinago jamesoni, assembly GCA_025769975.1. Taxonomy (NCBI): domain Eukaryota; kingdom Metazoa; phylum Chordata; class Aves; order Charadriiformes; family Scolopacidae; genus Gallinago; species Gallinago jamesoni. The sequence continues at coordinate 121,640,190 of JAOQGH010000001.1, read as the reverse complement.
GGAAAATATTTTACATCAAAATATATTTTCCAATATTAACCACTACTGGCTGCAAGGCAGGAGCAAATGAGAGTGTTGATCACCACTTTTAAATAGCATTTTGACTTTAGGGCTGGACAGTCATGTTAGTGAATGAAGTTCACTAAACTTTACAAAAGTAAAGATTTCACTCGTGCTTTAAAGGAGGTGCTGAAAATTCTGAATGCAGTGAAATTTATGCCACTTTATTCTCCCAGGCTTCCTCTCTCCCACATCTCCTGGATTTATCTCTACATATGTCTAAACAGCTCTAGATATATCTAGATAGATCTCAATATATCCTCCATTGGTGTCTTATGCTGGAAATACGTTTCAGGAGAATGATGCTAAATTGCTGCTACTTGGAAACTTTCAAGGTGGCAAAAATGGCCTTGGAAACTCAAAGCAATTCCTTTTAGGCTGTTCTAAAAACCTGAATGAAAATAAAGTTATTAAAAAAAAAAAAAAAGGAAATAAAATGAATGATTAATTAGAGATTATTCAAGTTAGATTAAGGTTTATTATGGATTCACTTCTCTGTAAGAAAGATCTCAAAACTGTAACGTCAGATTCTGCCAATCTGCTTGCTGGAGGTGGGGTGAGAGACAATATGCTTTGTAGAGCCACTGTCAAGCATTGCCTGCTTTCTCCTCCATATCTGTAGGATCTGGGGGAAAAAAAGAATCCTGGCTTTGCTGTGCTTTGTTAGCATATGGGGTCAAAGTAAAGCATTTAGGTCAAGTTTTATCTCATGGAAGGATTCAGGATATAGTTATTGGCAACTCTGAACTAGCATTTGTCCCTAGAGTAGATATTTTTGCAAGGTACTTACAGTTAAGTATGGTGCAGAAAAATACTGCTCAGGCTTCCTCTTTTGCTGTCATCATTTCAAACCTGAGTCCCTAAGTTCAAGTCTCCTGTTTCTTTTCAGATGAACTGGAAAAACATGCCAATTTTGTGATGTGAACAGAGAGGGACAAGGAAAACCTGTCTAACATAATTTTACTTGGCACCTAAATTGTAGTCATGTTTAGACTCAGGAAATAAAGTAGGCATCAGAAATTCAAAGGGCCATATTTCCTTTAGTGCCATTGCATTCTCTATTGCCATTTTCTGTATACCAAAAATAGAAAGTTTTTGTTCTTTACCCACTGAACTAATATGAACTAAACTAAAGTTTAGTGCAAAATATTATTCTCTGGACACACTTAAAACTAACTTATTAGGCTGGAAAAGAATCAATTTTAGCCTGTTAGTCCTATTGTTATTATGCTAGATTATAAGTGAACCAGCTGTCATTTATGTTTGTGTATTAGATGGAGTGGCCATCTAAGTTTTGCTTTGTATAAATAGCCTTCAACACAAAAACAAATTAATACCTTTTAACTATATATTCACTTTAAATAAATGCAAGTTTTCATTGAATCCACGAGAATTGGATTTAAGGTTTTATGTAACTTTGATATTTTACCCACTTTTGAAAAGAAATGTCATCTTGTATAATTTTCCAAAATTGTAATAATCATTGATATATCAAAATGCATGTTATCATTTTAATATATAGTTATCTATCTAACCTGGCATAGAATACAGATATACATGTGAAGTGGAAAACACATAAGGAAGCATTGCACTACTCTTAGAACTATTGTATATGGCAAATGTATTCAATTTCTAGTGCTATGAATTTTTTTCTTCTTTTCAAAGGAGCACCTTGTCCACCTGACCATTTAGTCTCAGGTTGAGCACTGTTGGCACACAGACATATTAGGGGGGTTGTTGCTGCTTATACGACTGACTGAAAAGACATTGTTCCAAGAACCTTAAAGGACAGAGACATTGCTTTTTATCTGCCTCTCTGTATCTTTGGTTAACACCATCTCTATGGGCTTGTGTAACAATATCTGACTCTCTTAATTTTCTGATATTGCTCCAAACTCTCCCCATTTCATTAGTTTTCCCTGCCTGAAAATTGCTGACAAAAGGCCCTTGTCCTGGCTGACTGGGAAATAAACAAAAAGATGTTACTTCAGCTTTTTTCCCCAATTTTATTATAGAAGTTTGAGGGATTTTGAAGAATATGAAATTTTGAGATGATTAGCTAAGCCTGCAGCTTTAATTAATCACAACCTTAATCCATCATAACGCTTATGCATACATCAAGCTTTTAAGCATGTGAAAGTGAGTTCATATCAGTGTTTTTTAGAAAGGAAAGCTAGTAAAGTTTAAGGTGAGCTGTTAGAATTTCCCTGTACTTGTATACAATTATACGAAGTTGAAATACATCCAAAATATATGTTTATTTTATTCTGATTTTAGTTACTAGAAAATTCCCGATATTATAAACTTAGATTTTTTTTAAAAACAAGCCTAAATTCCTCTGTTTCAACTAACTAGAAATAGGAATGGAAACCAGCAAATACTGCTCTGATAATATTTCATTACCTTACAGTGCACCCACAAAGGGCACTTGATTTAGTGTCTGATACTTATTCTTCAGGTATATTATGGACTTTTTATCAAGGCTAGGGTGATATCACCAGGTCGACTAGAAATATGATGAAATTTTACAAGAAAAATGGTTGTGCTTTGTCTACCAAGAAAAAGAAGAATGCCTTGACTGATACATCATTGTCAACCTTTTCTGCCATTGTTTATTCTTCTCTGTTTCCTGTGGAAGTTTTTCAGACTCTCTCAGTCCATAAATCCTTGGTTATTCTACTGCTTGAAGATATGAGGGCAACAGAGCAACATTCAAAATCTTTTTATGCAATGCTTGTAGGATATTTGCTTAGAAAACACAGAGATCCATGTATTATTGAGTATTTCTTTGAATGTGTGCAAAATACAGTGAGTACATTGAAACCTATTTCAGAGGGGATTTTTTTGCTGTTGTTGTTTTGTTCATTTCAATCAAGTACAAGCCATGTGTGCCTTTGGATGCCTTTTTGATAATCTGACTTTTAGTGTTTTTTCATAATATGCAGATAAGTGATTGAAAAGCTTTATTATGTTTTGGACAGCTGTAAAATTTACTAGTTAATCTAGAGAAGGAAGAAGCATTTTTCAGGAAAAGGAGTTAAAGGGAGAAAAAGTGACCCACCGGGGCTGGCTAGCTGGCAGTGACTGAACAGGATGGACTAGCTGACCCATTTAGATCCTTTTCAGACATTAGATCCTATGAAAGAAGAAAAAGGCAGAAGAGAAAGAAAAGCTTTTGTAGTAAATAAAAGTCATGGAAAAGGGAAAGGTAATACAATATGAATGATTGATCCTACAACTCAAAGAATAAAGGTGTCTTGTTTTCAGGTTGTTTGAGTCTCTTTTGTACGCAGTCTATTTGAAGAAAGCTTTGTAGGCAGTTGGTAAAGCCCATCCTCTGTGGCAGAGGTATAAAGGTTTCCATCATCTAAGAGCAATTTTGTAGCTAGCAACGAAATACATAAAAGTTGTCTGGGTTTGTTTTTTTTTCTGGGAGGGTACAGAAGATATTACAAGGTATTTAGCCACCCAAAGGTTTAATAGAAGCCTATTATGTTATTCAAGAAAGCCTTTCTGTTCCTAACTCACTTCAAAATCATGTGCAATTGTGGATGTGAGTTCTCATCCTCAGAGCTTTGAACTGAGATCTGTCCCTGCATGCTTTGACAGTGCCATTGGAGATTACTTTCCTGGCCCTTTTCTGAGGGGACTTCAGTAATGCAGAACAGGAACTCTTGATGTTTATGAAAATGCTCTAGTATTTCTGAAGTATATAGGCCCCAAAAGTGCTTAAAAACTTCTCCCTTGATTTTTCTTCTATGAGCGTTCTGTGCATCAGGATGTACTCCATTACTTAAATAACTATGAGCTACTACATACTTTTTAAACAGAAGTGCAGCTTCCTACAGCAGCCTGTGTTCAAGCTTTTATCTTGCAGCATAAGCAGTGCTCCACATACACAGTTTTGGCTTTTTCTCAGCATAAATGTCTTTCTGTACAAGTGCCCTTACATAACAAGGCTCTATAAACGTGCTGGATCTTACACCGTGGTCTTTTTATTCCCCTCATCAACAGTTTGTCATTTGCTTAAGTCATGAAAAGATAGAGAACTGTCTTATGTTTTCTTGCCTTCCCATCTTATATCCCAAATAAATCCACTCTTTCTGTACCCACAAGAACTTTAATAGCAGTTCATATTGAAGAATTTTTTGTTTCAAAAGTTGATCAACCAGTAGAGTTATTCAAAAGTAATAATCACTGAAAGGAGACACTCGGGTTTCATGCACATATCTAGTTTGTGGAATGTTTACTATGTTAGTATGGGGAAATTACTTATATACATAAAGCAGGGCACATGATGCTTACTTTTGGGTACGTGGTAATGATAAAATCCAAATCCCCACTGCAATAATAGCAATAAAGCTGTTCAAATAAAGTTTTAAAGTCTTTCTTTAACATGACTCAGATATTGTTTCACTGGTGTGGATTGGTTTATAGACACCACAGGGTAGTAGTGACTTTTGGAGTGAAAACCTCTTCTGTGGGAATATTTCACCTAATTTATTTGTTATGAATTAGATAAACCTGTTACTTTCACTAAAAATGAGAGCTCATGTCACATTCTGGAGTCCCTTGGTTGTTGAGGTGCCAGACTGTGCCTGTTTGGGGATGGATCAAGTCAGGGTGATGCAGATCTCTGTTTGCCTTCTGGGGCCACTGGGAATTACCACCTTTTGGAAGCACAGAATGTCTTCCGGAGCTTCTCAGTGTAGGTAAGGAGCATCATTTGTCTTTTAGCGTGGTGCAGTGTGCCCTGCCAGCATGTCTGACACCTCTGATAGCCAAGGGAGAGGAGGGACAGCAGAGCGAGACGCTGAGTTTCCTTTTCCACCTTGCCCATTCTCTGCTGGAAAAGAGGGAGCAGTGTGGAGACTTCTGGGAGAAGAAACATAATTCTCTCTATTCCCAGTGCCACTCTACTTTCTCCTGTGTTACCTGTTGTAATCTGAGTTTGGTTCTCTTTCCCTGGAGAGCTGTCACACCCCGTGACTGTACAGCGTGCTATCCCAGGGGAACTTAATTTTGAAAACCCAGCCCTGACAGAGACGCTCTGATGCTGTGTCATGTGGCTCTTTGTGTGAAAGGCTTGAGTTTTCTTTCTGCTTTTTGTGGTTTCACATCTCAGTGAATGTAATCTAAGTTTACAGAATTACATTTTCATGCTGAAATAGTATGCGTGTTACAGAATTACTTTTTCATACTGAAACACAGGTGCTTTCTGGGGTTTCTTTGGTTTCTGCTAAATGAATAAGCTTGTTCTCATTAATGGTTAGCTACTGGTCATGTAATACCCTGAACAGATTTCCATACAGTTATATAATTACACAAAACAGATTTTGAAATTACTGAAGTGGCTTGCTGAAATTTTTAAGGTAAGGTGCTGGAGCTATCTGAGAAAACTTGAAGTATGTGTTTGCATTTCTATTTGTAGACTGTTATATTTTTAATGATATATTTATGACTTTAAGTGAGTAATGTTTTATATATAGGGGAAATAGTTAATTTGCTTAAATGACTCATGCATTAAGCCTAACTTCATTGAATTTTTCTCCTGCCTCTATTTTCTGGGAAGTGCAACTCTCTTGTTAAAAAAATTCAGATACTGAAATGATATCTTACTGATGTCTGCAACACAATTCACACCTTGTTACTTCTTTCATTGCTGTTATCAGAAGCACATGGAAAATATTAAAATACAGTAAATGTAAAGTAAATACTTTACATTGACCTCTTTAAAGGAACAAAATCTGTTTAACACTACAAAAACCAGAGTACCAAAATGTATTTCTGCTGAGTTATTTATGACTCCCTTGTATGTATTAGACAAGATTGTGATTCCATTTGCTCAGCTATATAGAGAAAATATTGTATATACTATTTTTCAACTAAAGAAGGCAAAATTCCTTGATCCTATTGTGTCCCATCTTTGAATTTCTTATTGATTTTCCTGTAGAACTAGTTCACATGGGAAACTAAGGAAACTGAAATTGATAAAGCCCAGGGTTAGACTGAGAGTAATTGTGTGAGAAACCGTTTTTTAAAGAGAATTTCTGAGAGCAGCAATCACTGGGAGTGTGGCTGTGTGCAAGACACAATATTCACAGATTGCAGTAGGTGATCACAGGAGATATGTCTGACAGAATCAGTTTTGTTGGGCAACGTCTAAGTCATCTGTTTGTGATGATATTACCTTAAGGCTTTGTCAGAATCTGGAGCATTTTCTGGGAGACCACAGCATTTGGGAATGGCCCTGTTGGTCAGACTTACAGCTGAACCAGGTCTACAAAGGAAAAACATTTCTGAGGACATCTGCTTCCAGCTGTACTGTTTTGTCCATTCTTGTCAACTGATTAATGTGTGTAACATTTGAGAAAGACTGGAAAGTTTGAAGTAATCTAAGACTGTTAAATACAAGCTGCTCATATACAGGATTTTATTGCAGTAAGTGTTGTTCAGTGAAGAGGTGCTTTGTCAGAATATTAATTGGACAGAATGTTTTGTTTGACCTACTGTAACCAAAGACTCTTGAACTCTGTTGCTGTAGCTCAGGCACATGTTGCAAGGGTTCAAAAGTGAAGTCTCAATCTTATATTCCTCTCATTTATTATTCTCAATATAAATGTGTTTTACTCATTTCTATCTTCTTCAATTTTGTAAACAGATTGTAATGTATTAGAATATGTCTATGTTACAGGCAATAAAATCTTTAGCAGTTTTTCTGTTCCGTGACACTTGTTCCCATCCTTTTCTTAATTATTTGATAAATTCCATAACAACAGCTTATATTTTAAAAGCCTCTCCATTTTCTAATCTTAAACTTATGCCCTTGTATACATAGTTTTTGCAGACACTGTCCAAAAGCATTACACAAAGGATGTATTATTTAATAGACCAAAGGTCAAAATGTTCACGATTCAATATGCCAGAGGTCACTACATTTCGAAATGACTGCATATTTCCTAAGTGATGCCTAGTTCTGAAATATATTTTAAGAACTGACAGCACTTCAGCTAGTTTGGGAAAACACAAAGACTTCAGAAATGCTTTGAATCATGAGTTATGGGGCTTAGGCAGTATATATTTCTTTTGCTATGTCCTTGGTGGGAAACTGCATTTTCAGATTCTGTATCACTGTTTAGCATTATTATAACATTTAATATGGTCTACGGGGAGTTCTTCTGAAACATTTGTGGGCCATATTTTTTATTTATATTGCAGTTCTTAATGACATTTTGGTAGGTCCATAATGAGTCAGAAATTTTTGTTATACACTATGTCTTTTCTTCTTTCAAAGGAATAAATATAGTTGTCTGGCTGCTCTGATGTGATGTATTTTCAAAATCAACAGTCATAATATTGGTGCGAGTTACAGTCCCTTCTCTCCCTTTGCCAATACAGAATATCATGAGGTGGTTTTTTTTGTTGTGTTTCTTAGTTTATTCTTGATATGGGCTACTAGTTTTGTTGGGGTTTTTTGATAAGAACTGTATTTTTCAAAACTCTGCATGGACTATGGCAGGGACCTGAAGCACACATAAAGGAAAAGTTTATTGTAAGATTTTTTCCTACACACACACACACACAATATTCCTTTTTCAAGATGCACCAAACAGTATTCTATCTTTCAGTAGTGTAAATGCTGCCATTAATAGCCATTTTATATTAATTTTCACCTGCTTTGTGTACCCTGCAGGATTAACATGAGATACTTTAAAAAAATTAGCAAGCAGCTAATCTAAAAATATTTCTTGAAAAAATCTCTAAACTTTACTGGTTTATACTTGTAGGAATATTATCAATAGAGTGCCATTACATTTAGGTCTATACAAAGATAGCATGTTTTCTACTCCAGTGCATAGTAATAGATTGCTATTTCCCATTAGAAATTGATTATACAGATATGAAAATTGATGGTTTTCATGATGTCCAGGAGATACATTGACTCAAGACTGACAAAGTCAGGTGATCCTATACTTCCTCAGTCTCTTGGGACTAAGGATGAATTTTCAGTCGTTCACCAAACATGCAAAAGCACAATGCCGTGTGTCTAGAAGTCATTGTAGCCCATTACCAGTCACACAGGGGAATTTAATTAACAGACTGGGTAAGCACTGCTGCTTTTCTCCAGTGCATATGCAAAAGCTTGGTTGACATAGCTGCTGTAGGTCCTTTAGCTAGGAGCCATCTGACCTGGTAAATCCACCAGCCCCGCATCCTGTAGAGGTGGCAGTATCTCTCTGGAAGCAATCTAGTTTTGGGGGGTTCTGTTCAGCATTGCATGGACATATGTGGCCTGTTTCCAGGTTTGGGGCAGTTCAAGGAGAGCTAGCTGAAAGGATCTGCATCTCATTTTCAGCTTTCAGCATTAGGTCACACAGAGCTAGCTTGAGTCTTAACATGCTTAGTTCAGGTTACCTTCATTCACTAAGATCTTAAATGTCACTGATTTACAGTGGAATCCTCTTCCAGAGCTCAGACTGTTCTCAGGAGACACTGTTTTACAGGAATTTTTTGAATTTCACATTTCACAGACTGTGGTCTATGGCTCAGCTGTGGAAAGAGTGAAAAAAAGCACATTGAAATAACAGCCATGATAAAAATCATACACAATTTCTGAATGTGTTCAATTTATAATGTTGAAATATTGGAAATGACTATTACAAAATTTCTTTTATTTATATGCTAATCAATACTTCAGGTATTTCCTCTCTCTTTGCAGATTAGTCTTTACATATACAAGGGAAACTTCTCAATGTTAGTGATTGTAATTCCTCTGCACATCTTTCTGTGCCCGATAATTGTGAACATATAATTATTTTGAAAAATTTCCTTTTCAACTTTCTTTGAAAATGCATTTTCACTTTTTCTTTTTTAAGAGTCATTTAATAGTCAAATAATTATATTAGACAAATATCAGAATTATTTTTGACATAAAAGATATCTAGCTGATATGATATGCTTCTTTTTAAGTGTAATAAAGGTAATTCTGTGACACTGTAAAGTAACAAACATTGTAACAAAGCTTTCCAATGAGTATTTTATGTGACTCAGGGACATGAATGCTTTTGTTGTTCCAAAAATTCAGAGTAATTAACCAACTCATTAGTATTCTCAACATGAAAGTAGTAAATTGGTAAAGAAAATCTAATTAACATGTTAAATATGTAAAAATTTTTAGGGTAATAAATAGTATTAAGATAATGAATTTTATCCTTTTCTACAGGTAAGGTTATGTCCCCCAGTTTCATAGATTAGTCACATTTTTCCTCTTTTTATATCAAACATATTAGTTGTGACATTTTCATGGACAGAGATTATGTAAGATTTCATCCCACATAAGACAAAGAAGCATTTTAAGTATATAAAGCTGTTTGCAGTATCAGAAGTTTGGTAGATCATGTTTATACAAATTTATATGTTCGTAAATACAAATATATACATATAGTATATGTGCACTCATATACTTGATGCTTACATTTAAGAATATACATAAGTTTATAAACATATATTTATGCACATAAGCAGCTGTGTATGTGACCTATCACTGAATGCTTATTACACTTATTTACCTGTCTGTAGGAGGAAAAAAATAGGCCATAAGATTTTTCTTGAAGTTACTTTGAGGAAAGCTTGATAATTTTCATTATAGGAGTTCTATCAGCCAGTGTTACCACACAACAACGTAAAATCTTTTCCTGTCCATCATGCTCTAGACTGATGTTCTTTAATCTTGTCACAATTAGGTAATGTAGGTTGACAAGACATTGTATGATGGGCATTCCACATAAAAAACACTGAAAGAGCAAAAGAGTACACTTAGACTGTGTCTGTAGATCACAATGTCAAAGACTCTGTGTCCTTCCTCTTCTATGGTGAGATGAACCCAGCTTATAGCATGCTACAGAAAGATTGCTGTGGATAAGGCTTCTAGCTGAGTGTCAGAGATGATTAATGAGAGAGATAAGAGAACATCCTCCTTTTGACATTAAGGGGCAGATAGAGGAGAATGAAGAGTAAAGGAAAGGAAAGCATTTATATCTGAAAAAACTAATGAGGGTCAGCAAAGCTGTGGTCTCAAATTAGAGTTGTGTGTTCATCCGTTTGTTGTTGGAATTCAACCCCTTCTATCTAATAAAGATGTTTAAGGGAAGATGGTTAAAAAATATACCCTATAGAGAAAGAAAAAGAATGAAAAGCTTTGATGGAAAGAAACATGGCAAGATGAAAACAGAATGTGAGCAAAAACCCCAGAACTAGGTGTTTCTCAGAATAATATAAGTTACTCTTCAGATCTGAGACGGGCTTTGTGGAGACAGGAGCAGATTAAGCCACGTATCTTCACCAAAGCTTATTGAGAAAATTAGATAAAAGACTAGTAACAGAAATAAGTATTGCTGAAGATAGTTTTATAATATACATAGTGTATTCTGACAGCACAGAGAAGTTCATGACTCACCCCCTTGGAGGGGGTGGATCAAAAGAACATAGTCAATTTAAATGTTAAGTCATGAAGGAGTTTCCTGTTAATACAGATATGCCATTCATGTTGTAGAAGAAAAAGATCATTCCTCATTCACTGAAGTTATTCAAAGGAGTAATTTTGTTGGAAGCATACAATTTGTAGGTAGATGCATGAGTTTGTCAAAATCAGAACCATGGAGTAATTTGCCATCTGGGTAAAATGTATCAGACCTCATGAGAAACTTCAATGGCAGATTAAATTATCTGAAATATCTTGGCCTGGGAGTGTGTGGCAATAAAGTTATCTATTAAATAGTTTAATTAATCCTTGGGATCCTGGAATTTTTATACTACCATGACAGGGAAACATACTTTAAAAATTTTAGAAGGTCTTACTTCTCTAAAATATTTTTATTTTGTGAGTGGGGAGGAGCATGCATAGTGTTACCTGCATGTATATGAACTTCAGATCATGTTGGATGCCCCTGCTTTATTAATTTTTACTAATTCACTAATAATAAGTTGTTATTATTGAATTAATTATAATCTAATAGTTATTAATAAATATTATTTTATTAGTTTGGTTGTAATATAGTAATATTTAATAAACACATGGTATATAAATTCTTATCATCTGCGATAAAGAAAGTGGACTATTCCTTTAAAAAAAATGTTTATCCTCCTGATTTGAATTGTATCTGAAAGTAAGATGACATTAATGTTGTGTGTATTAAAGGCTCCAAGAAAAGATTAAAATGAGTCTAAAAAAATTTGTTTTCCTTCATGAAAAGAAACAAAAATAATTAGAGCAAGGAACTAATTTATTGGAAAACATAAAAATGAAACACTTTATGCATAAGGTGATAGTTAAAACCTGTTTTTATCTGTAGTATAATTCAGTTGAGAACTTTTGCTGAGAACGTGGAATACTGCCAAAAAATCTTAAAATGAAGATTGTTGCAGGAGAGTTTCTTTTTAGCATATATATAGCCAGTGATAGTGTAATTGAATCATATTTGCTTGGCAAGCTGATTTTCTGAGCATTTTTGAGCATAAGTTCTTTTCTATTCATCAAACAACCATGTTATATAAGTTTACTGCAGCAGCTAAGCAACTCATATGAAATACAAGCAAAAGGTTAGTACGTTTTAACATTTTAAAATAACATGTTAATCTCCAAACTAGAGATGTCATTTCCAAGGGATAAACTATGGATGTACTGTTTTCACAGTTATAATGATACAGCCTAAATAGTTTTCTCCCCTCTCCCTGCTTTTTCTTAATCTCTGTGATCTGCCTATTTATCTGTATATTGGATCAGTGCAAACTAATTGTTATCATATGTAGTTGATAAACAGCTTTCATTTTTGTTTGTATGTTTATCAAACAAGTCAGTATGAAAATGGTACTTGTTACAGCCACAGGTAACATAAAATTAGGTATATCATCCAGGAGAAAAGAAATGAAACAGTCCTGCTGCTACTTGCACCTACTTGCTCCAGTCCATCAAAAGGAAAGGATAGTTAAAATAACAACTTCTTCAGCCTGTCGTCTTCCCATCCCTTCTCTCCCCCGCAAAAAAACAGTACCAAGGAAGAAATAGATACTTTCACCTGATACTTTAAAAGACATAAAAAGACATATTTTATCTTATCCATGTTTGGAAAAGAAAGGCACATGGTAGTTCAAGTAGATCTATACTTTAGCTGAAAGTCATTTAAATGTTTTATTGCACATAGAAAGCTGTAGTATTCTAGTCAGGTCATCTGAAGTTGTCCAAAGGTCTTTAATCAACATGTGGCACTAGATAGAATTATTTGAATATGAAGAAAGAGAACACAATACGGAATGAAGACTAGATCTTTAGTATTCATTACATTAATTTAGAATTTTGCTTTAGAAATTGAATCACTAATTCATAGATTACAAAATTAAAAAAATCACAAGTTCTCCCTGTGCCAAAGGGAGAAACCACACACATGAAATCATCATTTTCCAGAGATTCCTGTATTCTCTTTCTTTTTGTAATAGAATCATTCCCCAACTCTTAAAACCATGGAAATGGTCTTGGTTTTGCCTTTATTTCTAGAAACTTCCCAGTTTCTTAATTTTCCCAAAGTTCTTTTGGCCGTCAAGGAAAAACTTTCATTCTAAGATTCCAATTTAATGAAACATAAATTTTCTAGACTCAAAAGATAATTTTTAAAAAAGCAGGAATTGAACTTTTATTTTGCAATAGTGAGAGTAAAACAAGTTACAAATTGTTGAAAACTGGATGAGAGTAGGCATCCTGAGGGGTTAGTACAAGAGGCCATATCACAAAATACTTATACTATATCTGTTACTTTTACAATAGCCTGAGTATAATGAAATAAATCTATGTACCATCAAAGTTCTCTACATTTTTTTCTTTTAATCATTTCCAGGTTGTTGATTTTATAACGTACAACATAATTAACTAATAACAGAGAATGTAATAAAAGAAAAAAAATGATGGGTAGGGAATTTCTTTTCTGATTCAGACAGTGGTCCATTACTTGTAGATCTTTTTCACATGCACATGCAACACATGTTGTCATTACTGCATGGGAATAACAATGCTGTATAGGAACTCTGATGGAAAATTTCTCATTAACCAGAAGTTTGACAGGAGATGTGAATATCTAGATCAGCATTCTGTCTATAAATAGTTGGAAATTTAGCCCCTGCCTTTAATCTTCTTTTGCTTCACTGATTTAACTTTTTGGTGATGCTTGATTTGAAATCAATAAGCACACATGAATGCTTCCTATCATGTTAATAGCGCATTTGATTCTGAAGCTCTGCTTTTAACATGAATTAGCCATGACATAATATTTTGGTTTCAGAAAGATACTCATCCATTAAGAAAACTTGGTCTGGAAGGCAGATAGGCAGAGAGTAGAACCCAAATTCTGCATATCTGGATTTTCCTTTCTATAATGAAGTCAAGTGTACCCCCTTTAATTTCTGCCTGTCTGATAAACAATACAAAGAGGGCTCATTGGTCACAACTTTGGGAGAGGTGAAGACCAAGAAGCATCTGGAGGCAGTTCATGGAAGAGTGGAGTGACAGACATAAAATGCCAGGTATTTAGCTACTGGAACTGGGTGTGAAATTGTTCTGACATCTTGACACTTTCCACAGTGTAGAAAAAGAATCACTAAATATACTAATTAGGAGAACAGATGTTATCAATGTACCTGTGTTAACCTGGATTATTTTCTTGGCTGTTGAAAACTACTTCTTCACTTCCTAGTGACCTCAGCACATTTTGGTTTTCTTGAAATAAACAAGTGACATAATATTTAATTACTTAAAAATTATAGATCATTTGAAGTAGAAATTTAGGGGAGAACCATACCAGCTGGAAGTTATTTTATTTTTTTTTAAATAAAATAATATTTTGACTACTATATTGTATAACCCTAACATGATATCCTTTTGCAATATACATGATTATATCCTGCAATAATGCAAAAAACAACAATTGTAAGTAACATCTAAATATATTGTTGAAAACAAGTTTGAAAATAACATTTTCAGCTTCAGGTTGAAAACAAACTTTGAACTAAAAGAAAATATTTCTATCCACACTCTATTCTCTGTCTCTGCAGAGCACAAATATGGCAATTATTTCCACATTTATGACTATCAGGCTGCTTGAAGGATTTAGAAAACTACAGGATAACCAAACCCACATAAGAGGTCACCAAACCTGGTGAAAATGCCATTGAAAAAGGGCATTGTCTATTCAGCTTTTCCTTTAAAAAAAAAAAAAAAAGAAAATTAATGAAGAAGCAACTTTATTTGATTGTATAAGTAGACTTTTATGGAGAAAAGTAATACAGAGAAAATATAAGGGAGAAAGGCATAGAAAGAGTCAATACCTACAGGCTGGTACCAAATTCAAGCAGTAAGGCAGGACTCTTTTTTTTTTTTAACACTAAGTGTATTTAGTTAGGAAAAGTACCTACCAGTTATTAAACTTAAGAGATAAATAAATTGTTGCAATGTAATGTCCTGTAATATATGAGAAATTTCAGACTTAATTTTCCTTAATGTGTGATGCTGCTTTATAGGGGGAGAAAGACTTTGTAATCTCAACTGTCCACTTTTAAAATAAAATCTATATTTACAGCTTTTATTTTGGTAACTCCCTACAGAGAACAAAGAAAGTTTAATTGTACTGTCACACATATTTAATTTTGGAGAAATTTCTTTTACTTGCTTCAAGTTGTTCTTCATCTATACTGAAGAATGTGCTTTGAACTTGGGTTACACATGACCAATTTCCTTTTCCAGTACTTCCAGACATTTAGGGTATACTATTTAGCATCTTAGCTGCATTTGCATGTTCCCTCTGAAATTTTTTTCCAAGGCATACATTTGCACTTCCTTTCCATAGAAACCATGGTTCAGCTGAGAGGTAGAGGAACTTGTGCACTCATGGGCTTACTCTGATAGGAAAACAGAATGTAGCTAAAAGCTCCCAAAACCCTGTAGCTCAGCTGTAGTTTCTATATTGCTTTATAAAATAGGAAAATCATCTCAAGCTTTCATTGCAAGGATAAACAGATCAAAGGTTGTGGACACAAAAGAGCTATGAAAATAGTAGAGTTGAGATACAATCACTAAACTTTCCCTTCTAATTATAAAACGATTATTATTTTTATGGGTAGATAAACATTCACAAAAATTGTCTTGTTCTATTAGGATAAATATCTCAGTTTTCCATATTGAGTAGAATCACAGAAGGATACCATATGAGGAAAACACTATATAACCTCTGTTTTCGTTCATGTTAATGTACTGGAGTGAAGTATTTCATAAGAGAAGGAGAAAAAGGACATGCTCTTTCCTTCTTTTGTTGTCTTCACATGTCAGAGGAGAGGACTGAAGCAGGCAGACTGTTTGCGGCCTCAAGAAATATGTGTGCATATTGCTTATATTATACTGACTCAGCTCTGAATCTTCTACAGATGTGCTGGAGACATTTTCATTGAAGTTAGGCACACACTTCATTTAAGTCTATAGGTTTTAAGCTGAGAACTGTAAAATCTTGGTTAGGATAATTGTGACAGGAAACCATACATTCAAATATATTCAGGGACATTATCTTTAAAAATGTGTAACAGGAAACTGCAGCAAAACCGTATGATTCTATGATTCTAAAAGCTGTAAGAAAACTTAAATGAGCTTTAAAATTTAACTGGTTATTAATGCCTCCTCTTCTTTCTTACATTTCAGAAAATATACCTGTGTTCTTCCTTATACAGTCTTTTTCCGTTGCTCTGTATAGTAGAAGTATTTTAAAGCTTAGAAATAAAGACATGGTCTTCTGAATTCTGTGATGGTATAAAATACTCAGTTTTTCACTTAAATAAAAACCTATATATTCCTAGGCTTGTGGATGCATATAATAAAATCAATGATTAAGCGCCAATATGTTCTCAGATGCATTCAATTAAACTTTGTGCATTAAAATAGATTCTTCTGGCCAATACTTATAACTGCTCTCAACATAGTGTCAGAAATCTTCTTATGTGTGTCAGTATAAATCAGACTCCAGTAGTCTTAAAGGCCATATACTGGAGAAACATGAGAATGAAACAAGAATCGGGAGTTAAAACTTTTTCATGAACTTAATTTAGTCAATAATGAATTTGTATTAGTTTTGGAAATGTTAAAGTAAGGAAATGGAATCAGACTTTCATTATTCATTTTTATTTTAGAAGATGCATGTGAGTTAGTCACAGAGTCCAGAAATCCAAGTAATGTACACCTGGGAGCTTTGCTACCAAATGAGCTCATCCAAGCGTGGGATGCAAATAGAGCAAATCTGGTGAATAACTTGTCAGCGTGCAGGCTGCAGCCCTGAAGCCTTTCCTTCACACAGAGCCCAAACAGATTTCTTCAGCTAGAATTTTTATAAAGCAGTTTCCGAATGTGATAACCAGAGTTAGACTGGGTGCTGATTCAGAAAGAGTTTGCTAAGGGCCAGGAGCCATTCCATTTCAGCCTCTTGAAAATTACTCAATATTTGTTCATAGGGATTGGATCTAATGATCTTGATAGGTACTGACACACCAGTCTTTTCAGAATCCTTTCTGTCTGTATAATTAAATTGAAGGTTGGCACTATAGGGAATCTGGTGCTCTGTCAGGTAGTTTATGTTTTTCCTGGCCTAGAATGGAAAGACTGTATAGGCAGGAGGTATTATTCTGCTTCGCTGGGTCAGGAGGAAAAGAAAGAGAGAGTGATAGCAGCCTTTTTGTACTCAGGTCCATTCGGTTTTCTGTTCTCTAGGCTATTGTTATTAAGGATTTCTGTCTGAGGACTGTTTTCTCTAAAGTACACTATTTACATATGTTTGCTTTGAACCACACACTAGGTTTCTATGTAAATTCAGTTCAAAGTGTGTGGTTTTCCTGTGTAGTGAAATCCCCTCCATTTTCCTCTCTTTGTAGCTGTTGGCAAGTCTAATTTGTCAACTGTGTGACCATACATCTTTTACAGTCCAGCTGCAGAGTAGATGTATAACAAGGCAGGCATGTTTGAAGACACATGGAATTATGCTCCTAGAATAATATTTTTCCAACTTCATTTGTCAGTTTTCTTTAATCACTGCATCTCTGTTTCCATCCATACACATATATAGAGATATGATCAGGAAGTTGTTTACAAATGTAAAGACTGCACCAATAGGTGTTAATATCAAAATGCTTCCAAATATCTCCAAAATAGAGACAAAGAATTTACCATACAATAATTTTCTCTTTTGTATATAAAAAATGCATATAGGGTATTGTAACAGGTCATGTTGGATGGCAGCTTGTTTGGATCTATAATCCAAAGCAGAACAATTTCTAAAACAATCTCTGCTACGAAGGACACACGTCCCATCTACAAGTGCCTGTCCATTTACAAATTACACTTCTTTTTAATCCCACAGTGTGTTGCCATGGATTTTGACCACATTAAAGACCTTGAACCTCCACAATATCTCTGTAGATTAGAGGCCTATACTAACAATGGTGGAGGCAGAGCATCCATTCTGTTCCGTCACAGAGAATGAATTAGCAACATGATAAAGAGGGTTATGATGTAACTCATCTTTGGAAAATTGCTGCCTCTACTGATCCACTTGTGAGGTGGTAGCCAACAGGAGAATGACTGGAATTTACCCTCTTTCTCTCCCATAGCTGTGCTCAGTCTTCTGTTAGAAAGGCACTGGCAGGACTATCCAAACTATGGTAGATTATGAAGGCAATACCACACAGAGTGGTGGTCCAGAAGTGAGACCAATTTAAAAGCACTCAATAATATATACACACACTCACTATGTAGCTTTCGCAGATATGCTGTAGAGAATGACATACCGTGGCTAAAAATGTCTATCTACTTGAGCATTTCTGAGTAAGTATTGCTGGAGAAAAATGCTAGAAATGAAAGTATGCAGAATTTTTTGGGGAAAATGTAAAAACTCTTCTCTACAAGAATGACTTCTGAGACGCATTTGAAATTGTGCCTCCTAGAACTGTTAAAATATTTTTATTGCTCTTACTGCTATTTCTTATATGTTTTATTTCTAGATTTAGAAAAATAATTCAGATAGAGACTCTCATGACAGGCAAATAATTGGTTCTGCTTTCCTGGACTTAACTTGGTCTGAACCACTACATGTAGGCAGTTGTTCAACAACCATTGCTGTGCAGGCTTCACACTGAGCAATTTGCTCTGGTGAGATAAAACAGAAACCCACACATTTTCTGCTCAATGTTCTATGTTTTTTCCCCTTACAGCAGTCTGAATCTCTTCTTGGCTTTCATTAAGCAGGTCCTTCTCAACCTAAGTAAATAAAGACAATGTTTCTCGCTTTGTGGTTACTTAATAACCCCTTTATGAGCACCAAGAGCTTACATGTATGGAAAAGTCAGCAAAAGTACTCCAAATATCTTATAAGCAAGATTATTTTTTTTGTTTGTTTTTGTAAGGATGTGGAATTTTATTGATCTTAAATACTAGGACTTGTTTTTAAAGTAGAAAAAGATTACTAGAGTAGCTTTATTGTGGCATGACATACTGTAAAACAGGAAAAGTTCAAAGTAGGCAGTTCATAGTATCTGCTCAAGACAAACACAGTTAAAACATTAGAGATCTCAAGAGATATGTAAAACAACCATCTGATTTAAATTGCTGTGGTAGTATGCAATTTTATTTAAAAGGGATTCATGACTTGAGTGCTACCATTATATTACATGTAATTGTTTTAATAATAGGAGATGGCTAAACTGTACTCAATATTCAGATAGTTTTATTGTCTTCTTTGTCCTTTTGAATGAATTCACAGTAAAACCAACTTCACTTTAAAACTCTTTGTGTTGCACATGCAGGCACTTATATTTTGTCAGACCCAAGGTTTGCTTATCATTTATGAATATTTAGATGTTCTATTGTCAGGTTATCCTATTACAAATAACCCATTATTTTCCCACAATGAAGTGAAGAATAAATGCTGGAAAACATCTACCCAGCATGTGAAAGACATATGTGGGGGTGAATAAGTGGGAAAATTAGCTTGTGCAGTTACTAATAATGAACAAGAGAGCAGTCCAGCGGAGGAAGAGACTCTTGTTCCTATTTAATTTGTTCTAATAAGAACTTTGGAGACCTGGAGATACTGGACAATCTCTGACGAAGTGAGGGAGACCATGTATTCTCCGTTCCTCAAGTTGCAACAGTTCTTCACATCTTTATTGGTCAACAGTAAAGAGAGAGGAGCTGAAAGGAGTACTAACTTCTTATTAATTGAAATCTTTGTTCAGGTCCCTTGGAGGTTCTCACTCTCCTCAGATCATTGCCATCCTCCCTAGCACAGAAATTTTTAGTATGGGTCTGACTGACCATCTATAAAGTAGTTCAAATGTTTTATTCCTGCTGGGACCAATTAATGTTATTGTGGTTTTTTGATGTGAGATTCACTGCATTGTTTTGTTATTAGATGGATCTAACAAATTGATGTGAAGAAACACAAAACAAAAAGGCAAAAAGAGATATTTTTTAAAAGATAATATGTGCTGCCCACTTACTAAGCAGAGGTAGAAATGTAAACATTGATGTTATAAATCTAAAAAAATATATTTAGTCCTTACTAATACTTACTAGTAGTTTTTCCCATAGATTACCTGCAGTCTTACTCTGTGAGCATGTGTATGTATATGCATATGCATAAATAATATTTATCTGTCTATACTTAACCTTTTACAACTACTTGCAGCAGTCTAATGATCCCAGTGTTCTTCAAAGTTACTCTAGACTGGTTGTAATAAGGGCCACTGCTGCATTTATTGGACCTAGCTGTGATTGTACTTAGCACAGCCCTTTCTCATAAAAGGCTTTAAATTTACTGTCCTCCATTCTGGATCATTTTCCAGGTCAAAACAGCTCAGGAGCTATAGCAGAGTTGCCAGAACAGATAAAATACCTTGGAGAGTTTTGTTTTGTTATGGCTTTTTAAAAGCAAAGGATTTTTTTTGTTTGTTTTGGATGACTGTGTTGCAAGTGAGAAAGTTAGGTTATGGAAGCGGTGGAACAGCAGCACCATAAAATTTACCCTCCAAGTTAAAATGCCTCTTACATAGTTCTTAGTATTTCTTCTTTCCTGAGACAGTGTGATTTTGAAGGAAAAATGGATTTTTAACTGGTACCTGTGTGCTGTGAAAAGACAACCTTCTATACTTGTTCATGAGCCTTGAGGTCTTTTTCACAAATAAAAACTGTGAGAGAAAACTGTCTCCTATGTTCTGGAAGGCCATCTGTCCTTTATTTTAAGATGTGTTAGTTAAGATTGGTGTTGTGTCTTACTGAGCTTATTTATCTTAATTTCTCTTTGTAACACATGATCTAGTGAAATGTTTGAAGATTAGAAAGGCTACATTGAGGAGGAAGTAGGAATAATTTTGTGTTGATTGAGGTCAGGAGGTTAATGAATTATTTAAATTATTTGTGTGCCAAGTAGAACCTTTTTGTTTTAAAAAGTTTAAAAACAAAGGTAATCTTCCAAGGCTGCAATAGCAAACACATCTTAAATGTGGAGAAGATGTGCATAAATTATGTGAAAGCTGAATCTGGTGGAGATGAAGATGCTGCAGCTCCAAGCACCCAGGTCCAGACACTACCAAGGATAAACACACTGTGTGTGCCCCAGTAACTGGCCTTTAGATGTAGTGTCAGACACGGTCTACCCAGTATCATGCTCTGGTTCTTCTCAACCCAAGTTGCCTTACACGTCTCCAGTAGCTGGCGCAGAGCCCCTGGTCCCTCCAGTATCCACCTCTCAGACTATGGTCTCTCCACCTCTTTACCCAGGCTTATGGCTTCTTTGATCCCTGGATCCCTAGTCACTTACCTAAGTCACCAGCCTAATGTTCACTGGTCACACAAGCTGACATGCTCCAGTGGTGGCCCACAGGCACATGCCCCTGTAAGCCCTGATCCTACTCCACTTGCTTCCATTCAGAACCCCCCCACACACATGTGGACATAGACAGAGAGCCCCTTACGTGGGAAAATAGCCAGAAATGGAGTTCAATAAGAAGACAGGACAGATCAGGTGCAGGGCGTGGCCAGACAAGCACAGTGACCAGCACCTGCTTACATGTTATCACCTCCTTTTACCTTCTTATCCATTTTCCCCCACTTGTTCCTCCCCAGACCACCCTCAGTCCCAAAGTTCCCATGGGGCTAGTTATCTGCTGTGACATCTGGGTAGAGACCAGGACAGGGGAAGGGCCTCTTGCCCATGTGCCTCTGTCCTCCTTCATTTTACCACATAACCCAATGAAAGGATTTGATCTTCTAATGAGATAGAAATTGATTCCTTTCCTTTGCTTAACCATGTTGCATGGGGATTGTTGTCAAATAGTGAACCTCCCAAGCTAAAGACAAGTAAAAACTCTAAATGAATAAGCATAAGATTCCCCTAAGCATTTAGGTTTGTGTTGAGTTTATAAGGTGTAACCAAGGTGGAATTGGAAAAATCTGAGTTGGTTGGAGCTTTCTGGAGGAAGAGCAAGAGCATCAGAGATGCCTGTAGTGGCACTGAAAGGAGCTTAAACTGATTACTTGCCCTGTCTACAGTAGTGATATTTATTTTTTTTCTGTTGAAAACTCCAGAACACATGTTGTTACGTCCCTATATAAGAACAAAAGCAAAGGTGATCTTTCTTCATGCCTCATAATGCTGGTGAGAAGAGAACAGAGAACAAATTTTCTCTCCTCTCTTCCAAATCAAACAGTGAATAAGCAAGGTGTAAGGAAGTAATATCTGAATAGAAAATTCCGTAATTTTCAAAGCTTGAAGAACTTTTAAATGACTTAAGTGGGAACTGTATTGGAACTGTGGTTTATAAAAGGGTGCTCATAGAATTGTCTAGGTTGGAAGGGACCATTCAGATCATCAAGTCCAACCATCAAGCTAACTCTGACAAAAAACATCACTAAACCATGTTGCTAAGTGCAACATCTACCTGTCTTTTAAATGCCTCCAGGGATGATCATCCTACCACTTCCCTGGGCAGCCTGTTCCAATGCTTAATAACCCTTTCAGTGTAAAAGTTTTTCCTAACATCCAATCTAAACCTCCCCTGGCACAACTTGAGGCCACTTCCTCTTGTCCTACTGCCTGTTACTTGGGAGAAGTGACAGACCGCCCCCTCTCTACAACCTACTTTCAGGTAGTTGTAGAGAGCGATACGGTCTTCCCTCAGACTCCTTTTCTGCAGGCTAAACAACCCCAGTTCCCTCAACCGCTCCTCATGAGACTTGTTCTCCAGACCCCTCACCAGCGTCATTGCCTTTCTCTGGACTCACTCCATAATCTCAATGTCTTGATCATAAGTTTCCTGGCTTAAAATGCAAGGTTCCAGCTTTTGTCCCTTCAGCCAGCACAAATGCAAGGTCATCTCATTAAATAATGGGCACCATGTACCATCATTTTAGAATTTACTATTCAGTGAGTGCGTATATAAATATGAATTTATAAATAAACATCTTCCTGACAGTGTGTCTAAAATAAAACTTCATATTTATCACCCATAAAATCATAGAGTGATTGTTTAATGGACTGAAAAAATACTCTGAATGACTCTTTATTAGCTAGTTTTCTGAAGGCATTCTTAGCCTGGAAATAGAAAATAGCATTGCTAATACCAAGTCATACCTGACTTGTGGGAGGTTTTTAGCACATCTTTTGAATGCAGAGGAAGACCATATTGCTTTGGAATTTGATCACAGTAATTATAGCTTAAACCCTGGACTAGGTGAAAAATACTTGAAACCATATTAACTGCAGATGTTTACTAACTATTTTGTCTATAAAATAAAAAGGGTACAAAACCATAGATGGCCTTTTCAAATTCTCCTTTATACAATTTATTTTTAAACTCCAATTGTAGAACTTTTTTACACCTGACTTTTAGACACTTACCTTTTCTTCAGTAGGCCAGCACTGGTTCATTTCCCCATTTTTTTTTGTATGCCTCATTGACACATAAACAGAGGAGGAATGTAGAACACAATTAAGGGTTAATTCATTCAACATGTAGGATTTATGAAATGCAATTTGAAGAAAAATATTGCTTCATTACTATTCTACAGCCTCCAGTGATTACTCAGACCAGAAATAATGCACTATATAGGATTGTTCCGTGTTTTAAAAAGCCATTTTTTTCTCTATGTTTGTGGTGATTTGGGAGTCCCTGAGAATATAGAGCATGTTGGTTTTAACACCTGCCTTCAAATAGGGCAGGAGAAAGGAAATACACATAACACATAACATATTTTCTAGAGACTCATCCTGGTGAGATCCAGCAGAACCTCAGGCAGGTGAATGTGAGTAATAACAGTACTGTCTGGGGTCTGGTGGGATCTTATTAGCAGGCAAAGCAACTGGTAGGAAAAGAAGCCCTTTCAGTTTCCACTGGAGCTGGTGGTGGGATGGAGCACCAAGAGCTGCAGTTCCCTCCTCCTTCACCAGCCTTGTGGTGGTGGTCCCCAAATCTTCTCTGCCCTTTACAGTCCCTTATTGCTCACGGGTATGTTCAAAGAATACTGTAACTGCTGGCATTTCACTTGCTAGTTTACTTTAAAAAAGCCCCAAAGAAGTCAACCCTTTTAAAAATAATTGCTGCAAGCATTTTACAGACTTAAAAAAAGAAATGTCCTACATGTACAGTTTGTCTTCTCTCTCTTCTGCATCTTAGCTCAGTATAAACACAGTTTTAAGATGCTAGGTAAAACTTTTCTGTTCTGGGGGAAGGCTCACAAATGACTAGAAGGGGAAGAGGTGAGAAAGAATGTGAAAGGTGAGTAGAGAGCAAGAGCTGAGTTTTAGAAAATGGATATTTTATTGTTCTTACTCTTAATAATGCACTCAGTTTTTGTTATCATCTCTGCTCCTTTTTGCTTTGTTAGTCTGGCCTAATATTTGATCCAAGCTGCTTCAGTTCCTCTTAAATATGAGTGATTACTTGGAAAGGAAATACAAATCTACGAGAAAAAAGAAGGTGTTCAAAATTAAGGTCATTATTATATTTACCGGAAGCATCTCACATTCCTTTTAATATGCCAGAATGGTTTTGTTTTTCCCAATACTTGCTTGTATGTCCTAAAAGACAGACCAAGAAAATCATGTCAACAGGTTTCTGAGATATATTTAAATAAAAACTGGAAATACACTCAATGTTTGATAAGACTCACCAAAGGTGCGAGGGGGAAAAGCTATTCAAGTTTTCCAGCAATGAAAAAAATCATACATATAAAAAAAGGCAGGGAAAAAGTAAAGTAACATGTGTAATGGGCATGGTCGGGATGGAAGATTTCAAGCTCACTTTGTCTCACATGAACTCTTCCTGTTCCCAAGCTTAAGGAAAAAATGGAATACCATGTGTTGTATGCATCTTTGTGTTTGCCTTTCAGACACCTAAAACCAATTTTTATTTTCATAGGTTTTCTTTGTCACTTTAATAAGTTGCTTATGCATAGCCCTGTAACAGTTATTGCTAGAACACAGTAATTAAAAACCTATTCAGGACATAGAATTTTATGATGTGGCTTGATAAAAATAAATTTCATATCTTCTATATTGCTCTCTCTTTCTTTTATTATCTAAGTATTTTTCATGGAAACTAAGTAGAAATTCATAGTGCATAAAAAGCAAATTGGTCATATGAGCCTGGACACTAGAAACTGTCAAAAAAAGGAACATGACAAAGTTCATTTGATTAACCTACTTGTTTTCCCCTCTAAAACATCACGGGAGAATGTGTGATCACAGGAGATAGTATCCACTGGCAGAGTCAGAAAGCTGTCTACTGCAGCAATTTAACTACAGGTTTGTAGAGCTTCTGTTGCCAAAGGATCCAAATAGCTCAAAAATCTCAATTACTTCATCCTCATGGCAACTAAAGTGAAGGCTATATTGTGTCTTGGTTCCCATCTGCAAAAAGGGCTCTTAAACCTCCTTGAATCTCCCTGAAGATACTCTTATCTCAGAGTATGAGATAAGACTTGAGAACAAAACCCTTCATTGGAGCATTATTTTTCTGAGTTATTAAAAATAAAAAAGAATGAAAGAACAAAAAGCTTGTGAGAGGAAGCATGCCATGATAGAGTGAAGCTCTAACACTTAGTGTGACTGTAGGTCTTCATCCTCAGTAGGCTAATAATTTTCCTGTTAGGTTACTTATACTTACACATGTTAAATACTTAGTGCAAATGTGTGAATCACAAATGTCTTCTTGTTTGGCACTTTTATGTTGTAAAGTCGGTAGCTAAAATGCTAGGTAGTAGTCACAAGTCTATACAATTCCTAAGAGTGCCACTTGCTTTTTGTAGACTTTACAAGTAGCATAATTTACTTTACCAATTCTCAATTTTCAAGGAACATGAATTTTCATATGATAAAATTCTATTTCTGGCTGGAGCTTCTCATTGATTTTTTTTTTTTTTTTTGCATATTAAAGATTTGTTATATTTGTGTATTTTGCATATTAAGGACTGTTAATTACTAAAATAAACTGAAGAAACATTCTGGATGTTAGTAAAGTCCTGAGGATATTTTCTTCTCTCCCAAGATCACCCCAAAAATAAAGTGATTATCCAAATAACAAACCAGATTTATTTTTACTGGACTCCTCTAATGCAATCTTTTATCTTCACTTCTATTTCTGCTTCTGGGAAAAAAATCCCTCTAATTTTTCTGAGAGAATGTGGTATTCAACTATACAGCATATTCAGTAAGAATTTGTTCACAATTGGGGAAACCTTATAAATTTGGAATTTGCTGTGAGTAGTTAAGTTTTGTAAGACAGTGGGTACATTCAGTGTTGTGTTGTAACTCAAAATTACATGAAAAAAATATTTAAAGCTCAAGAACTTGTCTAAATTCTGTGACTTAAAATCCTCAGCCCTGTAAGTCTTTATTAAAACATGCTGATACTTTACTGGCTCGTGCTGTGAACCCTCAGCCCGTGGCTGATTTTTCTTAGCCACAGCTCAGAAAATTAGTAAAGCCTCCTAGATGTTGCAAAAGTGTGACAACGAATGGTTAAGAAACCTTCCTGCTGTTTTCTGCAGAGCTCTGGTGAGCCTGATGGATGTAGGCAGGCCTTATGGCTCTTCATGAGACTGACAAATGTGGCAGGTTGTAGACATGACTGGTCCTTCTCAGTGCTACAGTTTCAGTGGAAGAGTATTGTTAGAGACTTGACTGCTGTATTTCTTCAGCTACGAATGGAGTTGATGCAAATTGTGGCTTTCATTGAAATTTCTTAATGGGATTAGATGAACCGTGTGCATCCCTGCACTTGGCTCCCCAGTCCTCTCTTTCTCAATAGGCTCAGAAGAGAGGAGAGATGGATGGAGAGAAACAGCACAAATTATTTTTAATGACTATAAGCTTCATAGTCTTCTCCAGGTATTGACATGTGAGGAATATGGAAGGTACACCCAAGGGTTTTAAGTGTGAAAATTAGAAAGAAAAAAAAAAAAAAATCAGAAAATTCTGAGTTTTTAAGGTGGAAAAGATGCAGACTGGAGAAATTCTGTTCAGTCGTTTTATGCATGGGTATTTTGAATTATATCTTTCAGTCCTGTGGTCCCAACTTGGATTGGGTCCTCAGAAGAAGCTAATGATTTCAAATACAAGTTGTACTTTTTATAGCTACTAAAACAGCATTTCCTGCTCACAAGTGACTCTCATCTGAAAGTGTTTCCTAATTCAGCATTTTTGGGATTGCATATTTGCTGCATGTCATTGACTTTCAGCTCAAAGCTGTTGGAATTTGCACTTGATATTATGAAGTTTTTTAACTGTTTTCCCTTCAGAGAAACCAAGAAAAATCCTGCTGTGTTCTGACTTGTTTCGCAATGCATTTCATTGTATAAACCTAAAATGGCTGGTATCTTGTTTAACGACTATATATAGATGCAGATAACCAATTTTTGTTCCAAGCAATTTGTGTTCTCCTCCCACAGCTGCACTTTTCTTTGAGGTTTGTCTTTTTTTTTTTTTTTTTTTTTTTTTTTGGGGGGGGGGGAGGATAATTGAAAATAAATTGTGGGATTTGTGCTTTTGCAAGGAAAACTATGAAATGTTGTGACAAAAATAGATAACCAAGCCAAATTATCTAAGCTGTTTCAACTGCAGAACACTTGTCTATAAATTATGTTCTTTTATTGTTGGTATCGGTGAGCCTCCATAGTTTAAACTGAGGCCAGAGTTTTGCCTTACAATTCATAAAACATAAGAGGTTCCAGCTGGCTTTCCCATCAGCAAATTAGCTATGCAGGGCCATCAGAAATAAACAGGAAAAAAAAGTAAAACTAGCTTAGTCAGTTAAATGCGTAGATAAATGATGATTCTATATTTGTAAGACCTATTTAAAAGAAAAATGCCAAATGTCAATAGACTTGTTTTAAGAGTTGAATCACTATCTCAAAACTCATTAAACTTTTAAAGCAGACTGTACACCATTTTAAGGACCTAAACTGGTTCAAGGACTTGGCTGTGTTAAAACAGCTTAATTGAGTTTCACCATGTTAAATTAAGCTGATACGCAGTCCAGGACCTAATTAAGAAAGTCCTACATAAGCAGTATCAGATCTGCTCCTTATATATTATCTATCACATCTCATTTCTTTGAGAAAGAAATAAAATGATAGTATTAGTTGTCATTTAATCAACTCTATAGATCTAGCTCAGCTCAGGGATGCTAAGAAGAATTTTCTTTTAGCTCATGAATCAGGTCCCTGCTAGCATTTTTTACAAGGTTCTGTATTTGCAGGTTGTCCTTGTGCAGCGCTGATGAAAGGTTTTTCTGTGGTTCCACAGGTGTAGAGGACATTGTCCAAAATCAACAGGATTTGCATCTGTGGATGAAGATCAGGGAAAGAGGGGAGAGGCAGGGAATATATTTTTTTATTTATTTTGTTTCACATTGGTAGAACTTGAGGTGTAAATAATTTGAAATATATATTGAGCCTTTTCTGCAATTTATAATAAATGCTGTTAAAAAACACAAGTTCAGAATTCCCAAAAGCTGAAAAATAACAGATAGACTACTTTGAATACTCAAAACCTCATTTAATTTAAATGAAACAGGCTCCTTAAAGCCTTAAACTGAAACAATGTTAGCGAAAAGGTTTTCATAACAGGATTAATTCCATGAGAATTAACTATCTTGTGCCCAGGCATTAAGCTCCTAAAACATCATGAACTGTTAGGGTGGGCTTAAATACCTGAATTCATCAGTAATGCCTTAGTTAAATACCAGCTCAGTGCTAAAATGCTTTAAAGACACTTCAAAAAGTGTAGTATTTTCTCTTCAATTTCTGTCATAATTAGGTCAATTTAATTAAGAGAACATCGAGTTCTCTGAGAAATTGGAAATTTGACAGATTATCATAGGCTGTCAAATTGAAAGTTTTTTCTTTTGAGATTTGGTTTAAGAAAAACTTGGGGAGCATAAAACACAGGAAATGTGGTAAGTAAGGTAGGAAATAATAGAGACTAGATAATCTAGATAAGATTTTTGAGGAGACTGGTCTACATAGGATGAGAAAGTAAAATAATCAAGACTATATTTGTAAGATACCTTTCAGTGACTTTCTAGGCTTACAGAGACTGGAAAGAGATTGATATTTTAAGCAAAAACTTCACACTGCAAAAAAAAAAATCTAATCAGAACATACAAAATCCTACAAAGTTAATATAGATACTGAAAAGAAAAGGAAAAACAGGAATAGAATCTGTTAGAACTAGGACAACTATTTCCAGGAGAAAAAAAGGGACATAGAACTTGCAAAAATATACTATATGAAGTTGTAGAGAAAATGATAAGTCAAAACAACAACAACAAAACTTAAAATTTGTCTGAAATTATATATGAAGAAAATGAATTTGCCTGAGAAACTTTGTAATGCACTTAATTTTAAACACTTTAAAGAAAAGTTCTACTGAAATTCAATCCTAATAACAATAGGCTGTCCCTGAAGCAACTGAAAACAATTGCCTCGCATCATGCACTGACTACAGCAGCTGCCATTGTATTTGCTGCAATACCAAGAGCTGATACTGTAGCAAAATCTAAATATCTAGTATGAATTCTGAATTATTTATGAAAAATAGATCTTCATCAGTCTAAAATTATTAATTTAATTGAATGAAATATTGCTCTACTCTTCTTATTTGCATAAATTCACCAAAATGCTTAAAAAAGAGATAAATTCACTACTGTCTATGCATTTCTTTTAAAGTCTTGTCTTAATCTAGATGTTCAGCAGATTATTATCAAGCTGGTTTTGCTATCAGGTTTGTAGAAGAAAGACTCTATAAATCATCAATAGAAGGCTGAAATGTGTTTGTGTACACATGCAGTATTCTTTTTGCATTCTCTTGCATTCTCTTTAATAAATTGCATATTTCTTCTGCTTCTATTTGTGTTTGTGTATATATTTATCAAGGATGTTACAAGTTTATTAGTGGAACTATGAACTGCTGGTTCTGTGTTTTATAGTATGATTTGTGATCTTATAATCCTGAGTAAAATTAATGGATCAATGACAGATGTATTTGGAAAGAGAGGGAACAACGTTCAGGGCTTTTTTTGTTCTCTGTGATAATAGTTACTGCAAAAAAGGATGTCAAGTGACCAACTCCCAGTGATGATTAACAAACTCAACTACACCTTTAGTTATGCAAACAAGTGAAATCATAGGATCACCAGAGACCATTTATTTATAGCTCTCACAGAGGAAATTAAATTCTGGGAACTTGCAAAATTCGATGCAGAAAGGCAAAGTAACTTATTTATATCAAGTCACTACACCATCTGTGTTTTCTGACACTTATGGAAACTATTGCTGTAGTTAAGCTTGGTGACAAAAATAGTTTTCAGGGAAAATGACTGCAAAGCTATTACCCCTGACTTCTCTGAAGTAATTCCATAACAACATTGGCTTTACCATAAGTGCACCATTTCATGTTTGATATTAATTCCATTCTCATAGGTATAGAATGAAGTGAAAGATATTTGGTGAAACTCTGGTCTTGGGTGCAAGTAGCTTTCAAGTTAAACCAGGAGCATAAAAATAATAAAAAAATTAAAATAGCATTTTAAGTTAAGTGCAAGTGAAAATCATTTAGTATCAAATTGTTGAAAAGTTCATCCTAAGATTCCTGTAACAACAAGCATTTAAACTAGATGTTGCCTAAAAATATGACTAGAGAACTCAGGTAGAGTACCATCTGATCTCTAGCTGTAAGACACCAAATGCTTTGGTATTATTGTTTGACAACTAAAACATATTTAATTTATATAAACTAAGTTAATTTCATTAGAATTTAATGTTCATCATTACGACTGTAATTTGATACAAAATTATTACATGTATGAAAATTAAATTGGATTTTGTATGTTTATCCTGTTAACTTCAATTTATTCTGCAGATGTTAATAACTAAAGAGGTAATAAAAAAATTGTTTGAAACTTAAGCTTAATCCAGTCCTTTACATGCTTTTTGTCACTGTTTATTTTTCTAAAGCAACAAAGTGCCTTTATTTGTATTTGTTAGCTAATGACATCTTAGCTTTGAAGCCTCCAGATAAATTTTATAGTAACTTGTATGATGAATTCATTCTAATATCTTTTGACATATTCTGGATTATTAATGTTGGGTATCATTAAGGACAGTAAAGTAATATTAGCATTATTCCTTAAGTCTAAATTCTAAATTAAATCTTGTCTCATTAAATAGTATCCCTGATTGTTATAACAAAGTGTTCCTTGGCTATTTTGATAGGAAAAGATCTGGGTAACTTCAGGCTGGATCTTATAATTAGAACATTTTGAGCAGTATAGCGTTAAGCAAGGAATCAGATTAAATCCAGTGGATCTGTTTCTATGAAGAAACCCTTCTCATTCTTAGTTTCATGCTGGGAAAAATAATATAATCTTACACAATTAGAAATATGTACTTGATTTAGCAAATAGTCATTTAGAGATAGATTTATCAAGTCTCTCAGCAGCTAAATGCTCCTATTTTGGCACATAAATTAGCAGTCTCATTTTCTGGAATGCTGGCAGCTGCCAATTTGCAAGACAAATTATTGTGCAATTTAAAATAAAATTGAGTATTTCCTTTATTGTTGATATCCCCAAACTGAAAGCATGAGCAATCTTTTAATACCTGGGTTTAAAACCCGTTCCAAACTGAAATCAGTCAGGAAATTTCCACTGAGTTCACTTGGATGTGAACTGTCTTTAATAATTGTTGGGTTATTACTTTGTAAGTAATGTATAGTCATCTTATACGTCTCTGCTTTACACCTGTAGTATGATTTTTGGATCTGCTTTTCACAGTCTAACTGTTCTGAGTAGCTAAAATGTATGATAGGTCATACTCTTGTGTTCCAGTTAATGGGCAGGATGAATCTCAACTGGTGAGAATGTGAGTAGAAGGATAGTTAATAGATGTCATTTTCGTACATCATCAAGCCATTTTTTTTTATCCAGGTCATTGAACTGAAATAAAAGCAAACACATAATTATATTTACCATTTTAAAAATAAATGTACCACGTTTATCATGCAAGAAAGTTAATCTGGTCTCTGCACCTGCAGAAATTTTACCATCTTCATCTACATTTCATAAATTGTCATCATCAGTAGTAGCAACTTCCAGAGTTCACTTCTACCCATTGTAGCTCAGTCCAGTTGGGCAGTTCAAGGTGGGAGTGCCAGGAAGACCACCTTGTGGTTTTAATCTAATTAATTAAGATAATAAAATCAACAGGAAAAAAAAAAAAAAATGGAAACTGAATCTGTCAAAAAATTCTAGGGACATTTGATCAGCCAGAATTGAAATTCAGTCTCAAAATCTTGTTTTGTGAAACATACCTCTGCAGTAATCACATGCACCTGAAGATATACAGTAGGAGGTTCCTGTTCTTTCTTAACTCACCTCCCACTTGCACTTTCATGTCATATCAAAAATACCAGTGGGCTTTCTCTTGCATGTAAGAGTAAATATTTCATTTCACTGCATGTTTTAATTATTTCATTTGCTAGTTCTGAAGAGGACTGTGTTATGAAAAAATTTTATTTTTAATGTTTTTTAGAAGGATATAATTGAATAATCTTTGAGAGAAGAGTTGATCTTGGGGTTTCTGAACCAGGCTAGAGTTAAGAAGATACTGATTTTCTCACAGACTTGTTGAATTGATATAGGACAGCTTTTTTTCCTTAGTGTATGAAGAGAATCTTTCACATCTTCTAATGAATTCAGCAGAAGCTACCTGTTTTTTGAAGTTCTATCTAATAATCAATAAAATCGACCATTTGTGTTTACATAGCCTTGTTAATAAAGGTCCTGAGCATGTAACACCATTAAATTGCCCTGAGGTGCAAAGCAGAGATAGTCCTTTGTTTCTACATGTGAGTGTTCTGTTTGATCAAGATGAAAGAAAAGAAAAGAAAAGAAAAGAAAAGAAAAGAAAAGAAAAGAAAAGAAAAGAAAAGAAAAGAAAAGAAAAGAA
>JAOQGH010000001.1:121543194-121606050 GCA_025769975.1 Gallinago jamesoni | reverse complement strand
AAAGAAAAGAAAAGAAAAGAAAAGAAAAGAAAAGAAAAGAAAAGAAAAGAAAAGAAAAGAAAAGAAAAAAGAAAAGACCCGCCCTCTCCCAAACAAACTCATAACTCAAGACAAAAAGGAAAAAAAAAACCAACCAAAAAACCAAAAAGCCCACAAGAAGATTTTAATTTTCAGTAATAAAATCCTTTTGTTACAGCTGGGGGGGGGATATTTTTTCATTATTCCGTTTATTCCCTTGACATTTGGATAACAAATACTAATATGTTAATATCTTATGAGGACGTTAAATCAGTTCATTCAAAACAAAGCGGAAAGTTTAATTTCTTTTCACATGCAACACCTCAAAAAGATGTTTACTTTCTTTTGTTTTACTCAATTAAAAAAGATAATGAAGCTCTCTGGAGAACTACAAAGGCTACACGATGATTTCTTATGGCATATAAACATTACTAAACTTTTTTGGAAGAGATTCCTTGTAACTTTGCCAAAATATTTTTTAATGAATTGCACAGTAACACTTTAAATCATTATATTTTTACACTTTTGTGGCATGAAATCTATGAGCTTTGTCCTCATTTGAGTTTCAGATCTTGACAGAAACTGAAGTAAATACAATGGTCTCTCAGCACAATTTATCCTGATGTATATATTCTCATTAGATATATATCACAAACCTCAGGTGCCCACAGATCAATCTGTGTTCTGTGGGAGGATTTAGAAGCCAGAATTGGAAACAGTTTTAAGACAGGAAGTATCAACAAAGACATTTTAATTCACAGTGCCTAATATTCTAACACAGGCCGAGAACTTGGGGTTTTGTATTTCTTTTTTTCTTTTTTTTCTTTTTTATCTTAAAATATGATTTTAAACCAGCTATTCACATAAGAAAAGTGAAAGCTATTCATATGCATAATATGTCATGGATATTATTAAAGAAATTAAAATGCTTACTTAAATGTTTTAAAATCAGAAATCCTAAAAAGCAGAGATCTGTTAAGTTATAATTGTAGGTTACTCGCTAACCTGTTCAAGTTTTTGATGTAAATTAAATATTTGTGGGGTTTTAATTCTTTTTTTTTTAATAATAATGTAATCTTTTTAAAGTAGTAATTTTTCAGGGATGGTGAAAGTAACTGACTATTCCTTTACATAGGAAATTTGTTCAGTGTTTTCACAACTGTCAGAAAGGCATAGCTTTTATCTAGTGTTTTGAGGTAACATGTCAGTAGTTACTCATTGAAGTCCCAGTTTTAAGACTCAGTGGTGTAACACATAGTAAAACATTAGTTTTATATAGCGATATTATTTATATTTTATATATATTTATATTATTTAGATTAGTTAATCCATATAAACATATGTATTTCTTGGACATCTTGTTCCAATATTTGGTGAATGATATATTGAAGAAAATCTCCGTATTAGATTAATAAGAGAGCTGTGACAGGACAAATTTAACCTAGTAATAGATATTGACATTGATATCCTCATGAAATTTATACTTTTTAGATACGTGTTTAAAAGCAGTTGGGAGTATGTTAAACATGATACCAAGCTAAGAGATGTAAAAGCCTCAGGTAGAGGATCTGAGCCTTTATTAGCAACGCAGAACTGAAGAAAAAAAATATGAAATTGAAAAGTATTTTTTAAAACATCTAAAAAGTTTTAGATCTTTCAGCATTGGGGATAAAATTCTTGACCCACAGATATTTTTTAAATGTTGTAGATTTCAGTTTTTTAATTACTTTTATGGTACAATTAAATTTTCATGGTCATAACAGAGACATATTTTTGTCAGCAGACAAAAAGGCAGGGTTAATAAAAAACCTTATAAACCTTAAGTATACTTTTGGAAAGATATCTGGTTTTTAATCATAATAATGTTAAAGGAATACGAGGGAATTAAAAACTTTCTGCACTTGTTTCATGAACATACATGATGTTAAATATGACTAATAGCTTATATAATTTATATTGTGTGTTCTGCTGTGGCCTGCCTATGAAAAGGTTCTCTTTCAAAATGAAATAAATTGGTAACTTAGAAAGGCCTTCCCCGTATCTTATGCTTGTAAGTACCTACTATGTGGTAAGTAAGTAACCAAACATTATTAGATCTCTTTTTAATATCTGGAGAGAAGTGGCTAATCTGCAGTACTAGGTTAGATCTCTTAATTTAATATTCTTGTGATACAAAATCTTTAGAACTTAGTCTTGTAAGTTTCAAGAAACGGAATGCTGCATAATTGAATGAATGATGCATAATTATAACAGGGAATGCATTATGTTAGGATTTTTAAATAGCAGCCAAATACTTTTTTGACAGTTCAGAACAGAAAGAAATAATTCATTTTCACATCGCCCGCAGATTCTGAGTTAAGATGAAAACAAAATTACAAGACATAACTTTGCATGTTAAGGGAAGATGCCATCCACTGAGAAACCCGCACTTCCTTACACTGCTCCTTTAGATTTCTTTGGGACTTTTTTAAAGACACTACACTGTGAAGTTTAAAAGTCAGACTGCATAAATCTCCTCTCTAGTGTAGATATTGCTATGTTTTGCCACAATAGAAAGAAGGTTACTGTGTAAAACTAGATAGAATAAGTTTAAATTTAGCAAGGTCTTATCTGGAACCTTACGTGCAATTACAGGTTTTCAGAATCAAAAATATCAAATTAAATTGAATAGACTAAGGGAACTGATCAGGGCTCATCATAAGAGAAGAAATAGTCAAGTTGTTAACCTTTTTAAAGGTTAAGTATTTATACAACTTGCTGTCCAAATGGGAAACATCAAAGAAGAAGTAAATAGTTTAAAAAGGCAATGCTGGTACATGATCAAGTGGCTGTAAATTGATCATAGAATC
Source organism: Gallinago jamesoni (assembly GCA_025769975.1). Taxonomy (NCBI): domain Eukaryota; kingdom Metazoa; phylum Chordata; class Aves; order Charadriiformes; family Scolopacidae; genus Gallinago; species Gallinago jamesoni. Next base: position 121,603,183 of record JAOQGH010000001.1, on the reverse strand, counting down.
ATAGAATCGTTTGAGTTGGAAGGGGCCTTAAAGATCATCGAGTTCCACCCCCCCGCCATGGGCAGGGACACCTCCACTAGAGCGAATTGCTCAAAGCCCCATCCAGCCTGACCTTGAACACTTCCAGGGATGGGGCATCCACAGCTTCCCTGGGCAACCTGTTCCTGTGCCTCACCACCCTCACTGTAAGGAATTTCTTTCTGGTGTCTAATCTAAATCTCCTCTCTTCCAATTTAAAACCATTACCCCTTGTCCTGTCGCTACACTTCCTGACAAAGAGTCCCTCTCTGGCTCTCCTGTAGGCTCCTTTCAGATATTGGTAAGCTGTTATAAGGTCTCCCCAAAGCCTTCTCTTCTCCAGGCTGAACAACCCCAGCTCTCTCAGTCTGTCTTCACAGAAGAGAAGCTCCATCCCTCTGATCATCCTTGTGGGCCTCTGCTGGACCTGTTTCAACAGGTTCATGTCCTTCCTGTGTTAAGGACTTCAAAGCTGGACACAGTACTCCCGGTGGGGTCTCACGAGTGCAAAGCAAAGGGGTAAAATCACCTCCTGAGACCTGCTGGCCACAATTCTCTTGATGCAGCCCAGGACACAGTTGGCTCTCAGGGCTGCCAGCATGCACTCCTGGCTGATGTTGAGCTTCTCATCAACAAGCACTCCCAAGTCCTTCTTCTCAGGGCTGTTTTCCAGCCATTCTCCGCCCAACCTGTATTTATGCCTGGGATTGCCATGTCCCAGGTGCAGGACCCTGCACTTGGCTTGGTTGAACTTCATGTAATTTGCATGAGCCCACTTCTCCAGCCTGTCCAGGTCCCTCTGGATGGCATCCCTTCCCTCCAGCGTGTCAACTGCACCACCGAGTTTGGTGTCATCAGCAAACTTGCTGAGGGTGCACTGTCCAAGTCACCAACAAAGATGTAAAATACCACTGGTCCCAGTACTGACCCCTGAGGAACACCACTCATCACTGGCTGCCACTTGGACATTGAGCCATTGACTGCAAGACTTTGAGTGCAGCCATCCAGCCAGTTCCTTATCCACCAAGTGGTCCATCCATTGAATCCATGGCTTTCCAGTTTGGAGACCAGGATGTTGTGCAGGACAGTGTCAAATGCTTTGCATAATTCCAGGTAGATGACGTCAGTTGCTCTGCCCTTGTATACCAAGTCTGTGGCAGTATTGCCAAAGACCACCAAATCTGTTAGGCACGATTTGCCCTTGGTGAAGCCACGTTGGCTGTCTCCAATCACCTCCTTATTTTCCACCTGCCTTAGCAAAGATTCCAGGAGGATCTGCTCCATGATCTTGACAGGCACAGAGGTGAGACCGACTGGCCTGTAGTTCCCCGATTCTTCTTTGTTTCCTTTTTTGAATATTGGAGTTATGTTCCCCTTTTCCCAGTCTGCGGGGTCTTTGCCAGATTGCCACGATTTCTCAAATATGATGGAAAGGGGCTTAGCAACTTCATCCACCATCTCCCTCAGGACCCGTGGATGGATTTCATCTAGTCCCATGGACTTATGCACCTTCAGGTTCCTTAAGAGGTCTCAACCCTGATCTTCTTGTACTGTGGGTGGTGCTTCACTCTCAGAGCCCTGTTCTTGCCTTCAGTGACTTGGGCAGTGTGGTTTGAGCCCTTGCCGGTGAAGACTGAGGCAAAGAAGTTGTTCAGTAGCTCAGTCTTAGCCATATCCTGGGTGACCAGGTCTCCTATTTCCTTCCAGAGGGGACCCACAGCTTCCCTCATCTTGCCTTTATCCCGCCTTTATCCCTGATATATTTATAGAAGTTCTTTTTATTATCTTTCACATCCCTGGCTAGATTTAGTTCTGCCTTGGCTTTCTCTCGCCTAATCTCGTTTCTGGCCACTTGGACAGTTTCTCTGTATTCTGCCCAGTCTACCTGTCCCTGCTTCCACCCTCTATAGGCCTCCCTTTTGATCCTGACTTTCTCCAGCAGTTCCTTGCTCATCCACGCAGGCCTGCTGGCTATTTTGCATGATTTCTTCTTTTTTAGGATGCAGCTCTCCTGAGCTTGGAGGAGGCAATCCTTGAATACCACCCAACCTCCTTGGGCCTCTCTCCCCTCCAATTCTTTTTCCCATGCAACCTGGCCAACCAGATCTCTCAGGAGATCAAAGTTCACTCTTCTGAAGTCCAGGGTAGCCAGCTTGCTGCACACCCTCCTTGCTGATCATAAATGTGTTAGAATTGATAAATTTTCTAAGCATTAAAAGTGTTGGAACAGTGTTCTGAGAGTAATTATAGGGCAAAGATACTGAATTTAAAAGCAACCTTGAAGAATGTATATAATTCCTCTATGTTAGAAAAAAAGGTTTTACTGAATCTTCAGGTTTTCTTTCACTCATCAGTAAGAATCACAACTGTCAAACAACTAGCTCAAAGTAAAGGTTTTCAGATGTAAAACACAATATACATTCAACAAAGGTTGCAAGTATGCTTTAAAAATAGGCTGATGTTACCATTTGAAGATCCCTTTTGTGTTTTCATGTCGATCAACCACATAAAATGTTTTGGCTTATTCTCACTGCTTCAGACTTACTTTTTGATTGTATAATTCCACACAACTTCAGACTTACTTCTGAAACACATTGTTTTCAACCTACATTTGTATCTGTCCTCTAGATAAATGTCATCTCAGTATATTATGACAGTGGCAGAAAAGCATTGAAGCATTGAAAAACATTTAGAATGTAACACTAAAATAATACTCCTCGGCCTTAACATTTCCTCAGATACGATGATGGGGAGGAGAAGAAATCTGTATTATCTGTTGTGGAAGGCTTGGTGGCAGTAGACTCCCTTAAAAAGTCTTGAATTAGGTAAACAAATTGTATCATACCTGTCTGAAACATTTAAGAAATCTAGTTGATTTAGTATTTCAAAAATTCTGTATATAAAGTACATTTATTAGTAAATCCCAGTTTTAGTGGTATTAAATGTACTATGAGAAGATATTTCTTTAGTTTTTAGAATTTGTACACACTTGGTAAAGTTTTCAGTATGCGTGGACCTTAGATCAATCATATATAGATTAGCTTACATCAATAATACCATGATCACACTGATTTCTGTGCACAGCAACCTACCAGGCTTCCCATTTTACTTGAAAACTCACTCTGGGAAATACAGTGAATTAGACTGTAATTATCTCAAAATCAACATTCCTGGTTGCTTCCTTACCTGACACTTTTGCACATTTAACATTTTACACACACTTGATGAAAGGGTTAAAGTCAATGAATAGGATCTACTTTTCAGATTAGAATAATGTCCAAAATTTTATTTTTCTTCATTGTTGGGAAATTTAAAGTCAAGATTGAGTGCTTTTCCAGCCAGGTGATATGTCATCTCAGTTATTTCTGGAAAGTTTATAGCTAGTTGAAAACTTGACTCCAAGTAATGAGTCAAGTGCTAAAATAACTTTACACAAGAAACGGAATGTGCTTCTCTTCTGTTGTGTAGGAATACATGGGTCTTGCAACACCAGAACTATTCTGACGTCGTTAGGGATGAGGTATGTGAGGGTCTCAAGTTTATTCTCCATTTCAGAGGCAGCAGATGAAAGTAGAATGGTTAAGTTGTTGGATATTTAATACTGGAACTCCTATTTTGACTTCAATAGAATTAAATTTTTAGTCAGCATCTTCAACCTATTCCATAGCAGCAGGCTACAATGTGTCTATCCTAAGATTTGGAAGATATAAATAACTGGTTTCATGACTGCCTGCAACCTTTTGCTTCAGGTATCTCCCACAAAATGCAGGGATTTGGACAATGTCTAAGAAGTTGATATTTGGCTTACAAAGGCATCATTTCAAAGGATGTCTGAGAGTTTTCTTATCTGTATTTGGCATATGCAAATGTTGCCTCATGGAAATAACTTGAAAACAAGCACCGAGTACTACTAAGCAAAATGTAAGACTGTCATTAAACAGCAAGTCTTCTTAAAAAAATGCAGGTTTTTGGTTCTGGGTTAAGAGTTTTGGGGGTGGGCTTGAGTATTTTTTGTTGTAGTAATAAAGACATGGTAGAGAAGAAAATGTAAAAGGAAAAAAAGGAAACATGAGAAAAGTCATGGAAATCATGAAAAACATTGCTCAGATAGTCATATTGTTTTAAAATATTCATAAAAGAGGAACTTGTCTGTTTCATTTGCCATGCCTTATGTTTCATAGTTATTTTCATTCCTATGTGATCAAACTGTTTTCTTTAGATGACATAGAGCATCTGATTGAAAAAAAAAAAAGGAAAAAAATTCATTTTAGGCTATAATAGAAGTGAACCAGGATTATCTGCTCCTCTAGATAACTGCCAGCTGACACTGTAATTGTATAAAGGTCTGTATCTTGGAGCATTAGTTAGAATATTACAAGAAGCAAGATCCGGTGCAGGAAGTGGAAGAGTATAACAGAGCAAATAGAATAACTTTGTTCCATTTTTGTTCTAAAAAAATACATATAACTTTGTTTCTTCCCTATGAAAATAGTACAGTATTACTGGAATATATTCATTTAAAACCTTGCAAATACAGATAACCTTTCTCTCTCAGATGATTAAAGATTCCTGTTTAATGATACTTGTACTATTGCTTTTAGGGATTTGTTACATAATTATATAATTATATTCCTAATACTAAAGTATTTTAATTACCATTTTTCATATATTCTTTACTAACATATTTCTATTAAGGGAGTCTTATGTGTACACACACACATACATATACAGACACATTTACATTAAAAAACCCTCTACTTTTAGTCAATGAAAAGTACTTGGGAAATGAATAATTTTTATGCAAATCACATGCCCCTATTGCTAAGATTACAATTTTTTAATTCTTTATCAGGCAGATTTATTGTCAGTTCAGTTTGCATTACAATATTTGAATCTGCTGACATGGGCTGTAATTAGATTCTATTATAGATTATGTTTCCATAAAGTATCTGTTATTAGACATAATAATTTATATTTTGGGCTGTGTTTTTTGTTCTTAGTTTTTGGAAGGCTTAACTCCTGCATTGCTGTATTTTTAGATTTCACATTTCTGAAATCTGGATTGATTCTCCGTGTTTGAAACATTATTTGAAAATTGACATTTCTATCAGTTTCTAACAAAAGCTTAGCATGCAGAGAAAGACTTACTAAAGAATCCGTGCCAAACAGAATACTTTTTATATGATAAACATAATACTTTTAATAGGTAAAATTATTTATTATTAAACTGAGGCCCTGGCTATCAAGTACTAAGAAATGGAACCCAATTTTCTTTTGACCCTCATGGGATAAACTTACATATATATGGCAGGCAGGGTTGTGCCTGTACTGTTGTTCTCTCCAATTTTCTTAAAAGTCACTGGGGCAATAAAGTTTTCTAGTCTTCTTCTCTTTCCTCCATATTTTTTGTTGTTGTTGACCAATTGCATGTCCTTTTTAGGGGAAAATTGCAAGAAAACTGAAAATCAGGGAAGTCTAATTTTTTGTTATGTTGGTGATGATGAAATGAAAAACTTGTTTGAATCTCCTATTCCTCAGTCCAGTGATGTTTTATTTTTGTCATGTCAGTAGTTGATCTGCATATCATCTTTCTGGTATCCTGTGGATAACAGTTCTGAGCCCTTGCAAAGTCATTAACTTGCAGCTAATGTGTTATTGGTAAAGAGACATTCCATTTATGCAGCAATGGCTAGAAGTGAACAACTATTTTCTAGTTTTGTGATTTTTTTCATCTCATAGACTTCTAATACTATTTTGTTACTAAAACAAGCATCGTAGTGTTTATTGCTGTTGGTGCTTATATAAATCCAATACCACATTTGAGAGAGGCTCAGAAATTAGAAAGCTGAAAAGACAGTCATAAGTAATTACCTTATTATTTGACTTTTTTAATAAAAAATAAAAGCAGGGCTGTGATTTTTTTATTCACTGAAATTAATCTTCAAGGATAGCTTTTTTCTGTTTTAAAAATTAAAAATTCTCTTAATTTATCATTAACAGATTTGGGACCCTTCTTCATAATAAGGCAGCATTCTGTAATTTCTGTAACAGCAGGTATATTCAAGATGTAGTTCTAGCTTTAAAATTAGAACTATAGAAGAATAGTCTTGTGCTTTCATTTGTTTGAAATTGCTTCTAGAGGTGAAATGCAATATGTGTTTTAATTTTGCATTTGGATTTTTCTCTGCCACAGAATTTGTAAGCAAATCTAAAGGAAGTTTAATTTTTCTCATAACAAACATATATATCAGGGAAAATGATGAATCTCATCTACTTCACAACATAGCATTGAAAAGCATTGAAAATTTATGCTAAAAAACCTCCAGAAAACCAAAAACTTTTTTTGGAGGGGTGGAAGAAGTACACCTTTTTTCTCCATTTATAGTGATTGCTATTATTTTCTGAATTTAAGGTTGAGCTACCTTATTCATACTGAAAATAAGGTAGAATAATGTGATCATATCACAGATCCACTGCAACTTATTTTTATTTTTATTTTTTTTGTAAACTGAACATTCTGAGTTTTCAGTTGGGTATGGTATGTTGGACCATAGTATGCAGGTTTTATTCATAATTTCCTAGCTCAAAGAAACTCATTCAACGTGTCCTTCTGGTATCCAGATTGTAAGATTTGCCCAGCTGTCTGTTGAAAAAGTTACCTTCACCTATTTGATAAGTGGAGATCTTTCTAGGGCACTTCATCTGCCTATCTGTGCAAGCTTGTAAAATTCATGCTTCCAGTTTCATAACTGGTTGTCAGCTTTGCACAAAGTGGCAAGGAAAGAAATCAATATATAAACTAAGTGTGTATCACAAGGTACTCATATATTACTAAATGGGGTCTATACAGTCATACCTAGAGAAGGTCTTGGAGTGTTAAAAAGCAGTACAGAACCAGTGGTGTCTGTATCAGGGGCTGGTGTTAGAGCAGAACTCTTGACCACATATGAAATGCAAAGTGTCTGGATTTACTCTACAAATAAGTAACCAAAATAATTGGAATAAGAAACAATCACTCTCACAGACAACAGACACTACAATAAGGAAGTCAGGGGCAGGGCCCCATGTCGTCTCCACTTAGGGTTTCTGTACCAGCCATGAAGCCTGATTCCAGCCTCGTCCGCTTGCAGGAAAACACACACCCTGAGCCAACCACCTCCCCACAACTAATTTCCACAAGAAATACTGAGTTGCACCCAGGCTTCAAAGCAACTTGGGCACCTGGGTTGTTGAGCAGTGGCTCCCTGAAGCAGTGTCTTCAGCTGGCTGACCCCAAAGCTGGCCAGCTCCATTGTGCTGCACATCTGTAGGGCTTGTGGACTTCTCTGGTCTCTTTACCTCGAGATCAGACAGTGAGATATCTATTTTGTAGGGGGTTTTGCTGTGACAATAAAATGTAAATTTATATTTGGATTTTAACCACATTTTCCCAGTAAAAGCTGCAGAAAGCTGCTGACAAAAAATGTGTTTGGCGAGGTGGCTTCTTTTACTGGAAAAATTCATTTCTGCCTGTTAAGAAAATTCACACCTATTTATGAAACCTTTCTTCAAGAAATTCTTCTCAGGATTTCTTTTCTCACTTCATTATAACTTAAGGAAAATGAAACTGACTTTCTTTAATATGAGGGTTTATCTCTACTTTTACTTCCTTAGGATCTGGTTTTGAGAATGTGATCAATCTGTACTTATCCTGGAAGAAATGTAGAGGGAAAGTCAACTGATAATGTAGAAGAAAAATCTTTTTGGTGTTTACTATAATTTAGCAATAGCTTTTTTAATAGCAATCTTCTGCGAGGTCTTAAACATTAAACTATTCAACATATACTTTTTTGGAGCAGCAATCTATTGGTGTGTTTTCCTGTGGTGATTTTTGGATCCATAATGTATTTTGACTGTAAAATGCTGATAAGCTGTTTTTCATGTCCTGAGAAATAATGATCTGTTTTGTTTGAAGAACAACATTTGTGCTTTTCTCAAAATAGTAGCTATCACTGTACTGTATTGAGATGTTCTGCACTGTAAAGGAAAATCCTATCATCATTCATTATAGCACATGCATCAATCCTATTTAAGAACTTGCATGTCTTTGGCCATCATTTTTGCAACATTGACTAGGTTTCTCATTTATTCTACAGTTTAAAATACAAATTAGACACAGATATATTGGATGTCAATCACTGAAATTTTGTGTCCTTCTCCTCAATTTCTTTTTATCCTGAAAGGAACTTTTATATGTACAGCAATCTGAGCAGTTATTTGCATTCACTGGTGCTGTGTAATAAATTTTCTTCTTTGTCTATACCTGTAAGTGAAACAATGAAAGAAGGAAGACCTTTACTGCTGCTTTCATTTTTGTTCCTTTTCATGTAAAAAACAGGGTTTGAAGTTTTGTCATTTTGCTTTATGGAAGTGTTTCATAATCCTTTTTTAAAACTAGAAACGTGTGCCATTCTGTTCTATGATCAAAACAAAATCAAAGCAAAATAATTCTAACCTTAAAAGCCATAAGTATTCTCCCTTTTCTGAAATTTAAATCAAATTTGAGTTAAAAAGAAAAGTCCACTTATTTAAAATCCAAATTTGATCTCACTATGATTTTTCAAATAAAAACTGAATGCTTAGGAATGTTAGAAAGGCTACAGTTGAGAAGTGAGGAGTTAAAACAACAACGAAGAATTATTCTTTCACAGGAGACATTTTTAGACCTTTCCTAACCTGTTTTTGTCATTGTATTCCCCGATATGTGTTTTCTTCAAACTCAGTGACTGATGAGTTATGGTTTTTCCTCTTCATTTTAAGAAATGCTTTTATTTCTATGTTGAACACCAATACTATGGCCACCCACTATTATCTTTTTTTCCCCAAGAAAAAAAAAAAAGTGTGATTAAAAATCGTTCATTCTAAGAACTCTTATGTGGTCATTAATGACCACATGAAAGACTAAGGGATCATGTCAAGTTCCAAACTTAGTTCTTCACAGAAAGTAATTGCAAGGATGTTTCCATTTTTCAACCCTAACATTAAAGAGTGTTTAGATATAAAGATATTATGGTGAGTAAAATACTGTGGCATGGTAATTTTAGTATGTCTATTTGATTTTTTTGCTCTCTTATACTTTTCAAACAAGAGTGATCTCAGACCTTTAGAAAAAAGGTTGAGACTGCAAAGGACCTTGTGCTAATGCTCTGTTTTAGTATCAGAAAGTAAAAGCATTTAACTTCAGCTCATGCAACTGTTTTGGACTAGCATGTTACCAACATAGAGTGACGTAAGTGAAACTTAAACTATTGCTCTTTAACCTGTTAATTGCCATACTTTGCGTGAAATCTTGTTTCAAGCAAAATTGGAGGGATTTCTGACAGTATTTTAAATAAGACAAGGACTCTTTTTTTCATGATGTCTTTGAAGAATTGTACTGGCAAAGGCTCAGTAGTTAACTGAGCATGTAAAAGATGTATCCACGCTGAGCCCTTCTGAGAGTCAAAGAAGCTCTAAGCAAGTGTGGGACTGACTTGCCCCTATAAACAGTTGCTGAAGTAGGGTGGGTATTATTCCTGTTGCTTCTTACAATGACATGCATGAGAGAAGCTTCTCATTTTAAAATCCATCCACAGAATTTAATAGAACAGATAGAAGTTGAAGTTTCTGTATATCTACACAAGTGTCCCTGGTGTCATGGCATTCTTTTTCTTTGACTGACTGACTATTTTCAACTCTGTATTAGCATGCTTAAATGCTTTTCAAGTAAAGCTTTGCATTGCAAAGAAATTTGGGGAGAAAAATAGATATAATTAGGAAACAACGTTTCCACAATAAGAAAATATGGTGGAGGAAATCTTTCTACTTGCAGAGGCTTAGACTGGAATGACCTTCTTTAAAGGAACACGATAAGGAAAGAGGAAAAACTAAATTAGAGAGAAAAAGAGTGATATTTTTAGTGCCAGTGAAGTTGCCATAGAAATAAATTTATGGTGGATAAAAAACATATAAGCAATTAAGCTCCCTATGTTTGTCATGTGTTAGTGAAAGATAAGATAGAGAAAGGAAAGGGGTGCATCTCTTTGCTGAGGAAACCGAGTACTTCTGTTTTCAGAGGATTTTTTTTCTGCTGAGATAGAAGAGAGAACAGAGAACCACATGCAACTCCATTAGGTAATTTCTGGCAGTCTATATCAGTAGAAGAGTGCTATTCATATTTCTTGCCCATTAAAAAAATTCCCCTAAAAGCCGTGTACTAACTTTGTGACCTCCATCAAATGTTTTAAGTTTGATGCAGTCCTACACAACTCATCTGCAAATCTCCAGTGTTATAATACACATCCAGACATCTGTCCCTGACTTGAATACATAAATTTCAGTTTCTAAAATATGATGTATTTACTCATGACTCCATATGTCTGCCCCCTTGCAGTCTCCCCAGTAGGGAGAATTTTCTAGAACAGATTTAAAACAAAATGAAAAAGAAAGCCTCTCAGAACTTAAAGAAATATATTTGGCAATTAATTGAAGCATTTATATACAAATAGCATATACTGCAAACTTTCTAGCTCTTGAAGAGCAGTTTTTTAAATTTCTCCACAAAAGGTTAGGATTTTGATTTCTTTGTACTGTAGATATCATGCAGACATTTTGAAGCAGCAATTATTTGACAGCAGAAAGATTTTGGTTTATCATTTTGTCATGAAAACACTTTTTGAGCTGGTGCGTGCATTGTCAGGGAAGGAAGCATTTTGTATAAGAGTATTTGCTGCTAAGATGGCAAGGAAAACTAATAAAATATATCCTGAGATTTAATCATGCAAGGAGGTTTGAATTGAAAGACTTTTAAGAATTAAAAAAGGATTTTTTAAGGATTTTTATTACAACGACCAATGTAGTAAATTATAGCTCACCTACTAAGTGAAATGCTAAGAGATCACTAAAATACTTTGTGACGTGTTTGGTTTGGGAGTTCTATACTAGAATGAATGATGTGAATCAATGGGTTTATTTAACAAAATAATTATTATAGTATTTTCTACAATCTACTTTCTACATCTATTAGATGTCTCATTTTAACATGTCTAATTCAAAAACAGGTGTTATACTTTCAGAGAAGGTCCTGTAATGCCAGTAAGTAATTATGTATATGTAGCCTTAGTGATTTATAATCCAATCTTAATACTACCCATGTTCACTGAAGAAATTGTGTGTGCTTTCTGTAGCCCACATACTAAGTATAATTCAGGGAAGAACTTAGTCACTTACCTAACGCTATGTGTTTATTAATGAAATCTTCATGCTCTTTTGAATCAGTGTTCATATTAATGCCCTTGATGTTATATATGCTGGAGAAATTAGATTTTTAGCTAGTTTAATCTGTCTAAAAAGGTGACAGCATCTAGGTCCAGGTGAGATTCTGGAGTGATTTCTAGACTGGTTTCAGATCTAAGTTAAATCTACTTTTGTTCTCTTTTTCTGCTGGCCTCTTCTAGGGAGCAGAAGGAGGATCATAGAATAGAATGGTTTGGATTGGAAGGGACCTTAAAGATCATTTAGTTCCAACCCCTCTACCATGGGTAGAGACATCTTCCACTAAACCAGACTCATCCAATCTGGCCTTGAACACCTCCTAGGACAGAGCATCCACGACTTGCCTGGGCAACCTGTTCCAGTGTCTCACCACCCTCACAGTAAAGAACTTCTTCCTAATATCTAATCTAAATCTACCCTCTTTCAGTTTAAAACCATTACCCCTCATCTTATCACTACATTCCCTGATAAAGAGTCCATCCTTATCTTTCCTGTAGGCCCCCTTTAGATACTGGAATGCTGCTATAAGGTCCCCCTGGAGCTTTCTCTTCTCCAGTCTGAATGATCCCAACTATCCATCATGTCTTCATAGGGGAGTAGCTCCAGCCTCAGATCATCTTTGTGGCCCTCCTCTCAACTCACTCCAAGAGGTCCACGTCTCTTTTATGTTAGGGGCCCCAGAGCTGAACACAGACATCCAGGTGGGGTCTCACAAGAGCAGAGTTGAGGGACAGAATCAACTTCCTCAACCTGCTAGCCACCCAGGTGGCATTTGGCCTTCTGGGCTGCAAGTGCATGTTGTCAGCTCACATTCACTTTTTAATCCACCAAGTAACTCCAAGTAATTCCAAGTAAGTTACGCCAGTAACTCCAAGTCCGTCTCCTCAGGACTGCTCTCATCCAACCTGTATACATGTTTGGGATTGTCCCAGCACAGATGCAGGACCTTGTACTTGGCCTTATTGAACTTCATAATGTTCACATGGGCCCACCTCTCCAGCCTGTCAAGATCCCTCTGGATGGCTTCCCTTCCGTTTAGAGTATCAACCACACCACACAGCTTGGTGTTGCCAGCAAACTTGTTGAGGGTGCACTCAGTCCAACTGTCCATGTCACCAACAAAGATGTTAAATAATACTGATCCCAGTACGGACATCAGTTCAAACATCACTGCTCGCTGGTCTCCATCTGGACATTGAGGTGTTGACTGCAACTCTTTGAGTACAACCACTCAGCCAATCCTTTATCCACCGAGTGGTCTGCCCATCAAATCTGTCTCTCCAATTTAGAGAGAAGGATGTTTTGTGGGACAATATTAAATGTTTGCACAAGTCCAGTTGCTCTTCCCTTATCCTCCAATTCTGTAACCCCATTGAAGAAAGACATAAAATTTGTCAGGCACAATTTCCCTTAGTGAAGCCATGTTAGCTGTCACTGATCACCTCCTTATTTTCCATGTGCCTCAGTATAGTTTCCAGGAGGATCTGCTCTATGATCTTGCTGGGCACAGTGGTGAATCTGACCAGCCTGTAGTTCCCTGGGTCTTCCTTTTTTTCTCTTTTAAAAATTGAGAGTTATGTATCCCTTTTTCCAGTCACTGGGAACTTCACCACTCTGCCATGACTTTTCAAATATGATGGATAGTGGCTTAACTACTCAGTTCCCTTGGGAATCTCAGATGCATCTCATCAGGTCCCATGGACTTGTGCATGTTCACGTTCCTTAGATGGTCTCAAACCTGATCTTCTCCTAAGGATGAATGGATACAAGTAAAAAAAAGCTAGGCTGAAAGCACTCTGAATAGCAGCTGAACTGTATAACATGTAAAATTTATTATCAGATCTTTTTGATGATTTTCTTTCTAAAATAACTAATGAGGATAGTTAATTTATCAAAACATATCAGCAAAAGTATTGAGACCCCACAGAAACTATTTTTCTTAAACAACTTATTTTGTATTTTTCATTTTTTAAGACAAGTATCAGAAAGGCAGTCTGTGAAAGGCACACTCTTTCCCACTCTCTCTGGACATAATTCTTCATTTCAGAGGAAGAAAAACAAAACCAAGAAAGCTTTAATTCAATTTATCATTGTGAAATTAGATCAAAACACAAATTTTAAATCTAAATTAAAAAAATAAAAGCAGTGCAAGTAGTAAATATTTGTCTGAAGCTCCTTAAAATATATGATGATGGCATGCACTAGGTCTACTGAATGTAACACATGTAAAGCTAAGCCCCTGGGACCTCAGCACTCAGGAACTGTTATTGGTGGTTAAGGAATATCAATATGAAGTGGTCAGAAATAATGCAATAAAGATTAAAAGTGGTGTAGGAAACCACACTGGCTTTGGCAGTCTAACTGCAGAGTGCAGAGGTGTCACTTAATATCTAATCCAGCAAAACTGATGCCAGTGGGAGTTTGCTGTGAAATAAAATATAAAATATATAAATATAAAATAAAGTTTTAACTAAATCAGTTTAAAATGATGACTTCATTTTCCTTCTCCAGCCTGTCTCTTTAAAGATTGTGTGTTTTGAAAATGGAACTCTGACTCCTTAAGAAGCATCATACCGTCCCCTCGTATTTCAAGAAATAACTTTTCTGTTTCACTAGTTTTCAAAAATATTGTGTGAAACATCAAATTTAATTTATATGGATGGATGCCCCACATATTATAAAAAAACATAAAGCTTTCTACAGAGAGCTATGTATTCAGCAGGTTTTTATAGTTTAAGAAAACCCATTGGTCATTTTCAAATTAGACAAAAGATGCTAAAAGATGCTGCTTGGAACTGAGTTAAAAATGTATACTGATTTAAACCCATCTGACAGCTAGTATTATTTCATAATATTAAGCTTTACCAGAATATTCCCCACTCTAACTCATATGATTAAATGACAGCTTATTCCCACTTCATGTTAGCAAAAGACAAGGGGTTTAAGATTTAAGTGTTTATTGCTGCTTTACAGTTTACTGTAGCATGCAGTACAAATAATACATATGAATCTCCCTTTTAAAACATACTTTCTTGGCAAAAATTGGTAGTACGCTATATATTTATATTTTATCCATAATAAGAAAATAGTAATCCTTTCTGGGCATAAAAAGGCTTATAATTGAGCATGCTTGGGAATCAAAACCAGTAACGTTTAGGAATTAGTTCTTAAGGTTCATTTCATTATGAAAGCAGTAAAGAGCAAAGACCAACTGTTACTCCAAATACATGGCAATATAAAACAGATGTTATAGTACCAGAGAGGGTTATGCTTCAAATTCATTTTAATTACTCTTGAGTGCACCTTCTAATGACAAATCTTGTCTTCTGCTCCTCATTCTGAGTAGAAGACATACCACCTAGCTGCTTTTGAATGCATCATTAGGCTGAAATCTTGCTGGTTTTAAAACCTGTTAGCCTGAGGCCAAATCAATTTTACCCTGTGTGCCTTCACAAAATAAATGTGTTTCTTTTTCTCTGTCTAGATCAAGATTACTGTTTCATAGGAGAAAACTTTTAAAATATAAAACTTTTATTATATTAAAATATAATAACTTTTCTTAAAAGCCGTAAATACATTGATAGAAGAAGGAATAAATGATTTTTAATTTTTTTTTTTTACAAACAAAAAGTGATATATATTGGGGTTTTTTACAACAGTCACTTAATTCTCATATATATCATAACTAAATCACTAAATCATTATGATATTTAGAAGTGCATGGAAACATAAAAAATCTTAATAAAATATGAAATATGTAAAATAGAGCTGATATATATAATTAATGTTGCAGTGATGTTCGACAAAGAAATATATTCAGGGATATTTTTTTTAAAGGAAAATATGAGCATAAACAAGAAGGAAACCTGAATCATCAGAACAAATCTTCCAAGTTTCACAAAATCAAATGTGAATTTTGCTGATTGGGGAAAACAGTTCTTATATATATGTAAAAAAATGTATGTATGTACTTATCCTGGTCTTCATGTTATCTTACACAACTATCTCAGTTTTATTCTGGAATCCAGTGTCTCTGAGATAACTCGTTGTAAATCAAGAGATGTTTGTCCATCTGGGAAACAGCCATTCACAGCTGTGTGGCTGCTTCCTGAACTGCAACTCCCACGAGCCATAACAAAACCATCACAAACCCAATGGTTGTGCTTTTCTCTTTATTCACAGAAAGGAAAACATTTTCTGTGGAGCAGATGAAAAGCAAGTGGAACCATCCTTTGGCAACCACTAATAACTAACTAGTTTTGTCATATTTTAAAGAAAGGAAACGGAAGTAGCATTGTGTGAAGCAAGTCTGACTGTCTCAGATATTTATCAATTTCTAGAGAAGCCATGCTGAACGTGTTTGCAACGGAGGGCTGAAACATGAGCCAGCAGATATTACTTCAAGGAATACACTATTGGAACATATGTTCTAACAGCTAATATGTCAATAACATATTGCAAGCTCACATTTATCTTGGGTGGGATGACGGCAGTAATTTTTGCTATTTCTAGGTCACAAATTGTTCTCATTTATGTAAGTTAGAACAGTGTCCTAGGAGACATTTTGACAGACTGACTTGTCAGGGTGTTCCATGGCGTGGCCTGTCAAAATCAGCATAGTCCCTGTAGGGCACGAAGTGTGGGAAGCCGAGGATTATTACATGCCTTCACTCGGCTGCTCAGAGCTGTTTCATGTCCTGTGTTAGAATTAATTACTCTTGGGCAAACAAGGCCTCTGCAAAGTACAGCACTTGATTCCCACTACCTCTTACCTGGGTTTCTACATTCCCACACTTAGGAGCTTCCCTAAGGATGACAGAAAATGTTTTGTCACTGCAGGGGGATCAAGGGACCCAAAATGTGAGCAGGAAAATGTGGAATGTAAAGACACCCCTGTTCTCCTTTACCCCTTCAACTTATTGAGAGGAAGGACAGAAATGTATGCAAATTAACCTTTTTTCAACTTAAATATACATTTTGCCACTTGGTAAGAGAAGTATTTCAGTGAGTATTGTTGAGAAATGAGGAAGTCTATGCATAAATAATAAAAATTTAAAAAATATTTCTTTAATAAAAATGGTTAAGAAATATGCTAATTTACTTAAGTACAAAGTCAGGGTTGTCTTATTGTTAGATATAATGATTAAATGCTTGCATTTAACATAAAAGTAGCACTGCTTTAACCCTTTCTGGTTTTTTTTGTTGTTTGTTGTTGTTGTTGTTGCTGTTTTTGTTTTTTTGTTATTGGTTTATGATCTCATATATACCCTCTAGCAAGGAGGACTATGTGAGGTTTCTACCTGAGGGAATACATTAGTTACTTGTTTCAGGTCTAGTGAGGAGAAGGACTGGGCCACAAAAGTGATCAGGGGGTTGGAGCACCTCTACTCCGAGGACAGGCTGAGGGAGCTGGGGTTGTTCAACCTGGAGAAGAGGAGGCTCCGGGGAGACCTAATAGTGGCCTTCCAGTACCTGAGGGGGGCCTACAGGAAGGCTGGGAAGAGTCTGTTTACAAAGGCCTGCAGTGACAGGATGAGGGGCAATGGGTTTAAACTGAAGAAAAACAGATTTAGATTAGACATTAAGAATAATTTTTTTTCCAATGACGGTGGTGGAGCACTGGAACAGGTTGCCCAGGGAGGTGGTTGAGGCCCCTTCCCTGGGGACGTTCAAGGTGAGGCTCGACGAGGCCCTGGGCAACCTGGTCTAGTTGGGGGCGTCCCTGCTGACTGCAGGGGGTCAGACTAGATGACCTTTGAAGGTCCCTTCCGGCCCAGATGATTCTGTGATTCTATGATGTCCCTAGAGAAGACCTGGCATGACTGGAACAAGGCTGTATTTCCAGAACTGAGCCACGCTCTCTAATTCCCATGGCACCAGCCCTCCTGTGCCCAGGCACAGGCAGTGAATATGCAGATGATGAATACTGGCAGATGGAGTCTGCTTTCACCAGCATAGCCAGAGCCTATATGCCAGTGAAGAGAAATTATATTAGAATGGAGGCTTAAAATGAGAGAAGATACATAATTAAAAAGTTGAGTCTCCTTATCATTATGTCATTTTAACCTTGTTCCATTAGCAAAGATAAAATAATTCACTCAAGAGCAACTGTATTTGAAAGACTCTATTTTAAACTCATGTTCCAAATTGCCTGTGAGTTTATAATAAGCTGTACTGGGTTTTACTGATATTAACTTTTTGTCACTATGCTTTCTGTACTGATATATTGTGATAATTCCTTGTATATTGAGTTAGAGAGCTGTACTTTACATGCCTTCAAATTGATGTAATGTAAATATATTCAACAAGTTAATGAATATTCTATTTCCATCTTGGTTTTCCAGATCTTGTTTTAGCTGTGTCTATTACACATCTGTATAAATGTTTTCAGGGTGGAAATTCTAATGGATTGTGTTTGTAGGCTATGCTAAAAGGCCCTGAGTTATGTCATAAATAAGGGGGAAAACGGTGCTGTATCTCATGATGTGGACATTCTCTAACAGCTCTGCTCGTCTGAAGCTTGAAGAACCATTTTATTACACCTCTTTATAAGTAACTTCCTTCTTCAAAGGTCTACTGATGCTAAATGAATCTAGTCTTCCAAACAGAATTTCACATAATGCAGTGAAGGTATCACAAACAAAAATTAAAAAAAAATGTCAGAAAGAAAAGAGTAGACAAAACGTTCATTTTGGATCTTAAGATGACAGGGCATTGGAAGATCCAATGTTCTATCATTGGGTTAAGTCGGACTGTTGGATTTCTTTCAAGCCATTTTCTAATTTCATTAAAATAAATTGCATGCTTAGTATTTCTGATGTTCCCAAAATTGTTACAGCAGCATAATATAAATTCTTTAAGCCACTGATGACATTTTAATGGTGTCACCTTAAAAATTGTTTTACTTAATCACCTTCTACTTCTCTAAGCCAAGTGTGGGAGAATGAAGGAAGTGAAAGGGAGTGAGTAACTGCAGTGAAAGTTACCTTCTTCCATCATTCTGATGAAAGTTCTCTGAAGCCTTCTGGAGCCTGTTGTAAATATATGAATTTTCCATGCTTTATTTTAAAAATCTCGTCTCTTTTTTTTTTTTTTTTTTCCTAAATTGAATTTCTCTAACTTTGCCAGAAAATAATTTACTTCAGATAAGGTCTGACTCATGGAACTTCTAAATATAGTGTAGGTAAGGGAAAATCAGAAGCAACATAACTAACAAACAAAAATTACCAAGTTTTCTGATTATCAGGTAGAAGGATAAGCAGTTCTTTCTTATTGCTTGAAATAGTTACAAAGCTGACTTTAGAGATTTGGAGTGAATTGAATTTTTCAGCAACTTCTCTATCTTCAAAATCATAAAACAATCCTCTTGCATAATTCAAAGAACAGCTTTACCTGTTGGCTATTCCATTTGATTCATTTCATCAAAAATCTTGAGGCTAATAACAGTTATTGAAAAAAAAATATTCAAATTAACTACTGTAGTTAGATTATTTGTCTTTGAAGAAGAAAAGTGTTTGCTCATCAATTATTTTGGTGAAAGAACAAAAAAGCATGAACAAGAAGATACTCTGCTTCTTGACTAGACAGAAACATTCCAAACTGTTTTAAAATCTGAGTGACTAACCAGAAGCAGCATATAACATTGTGGAGTACAACCTCAACACTTTGATGCACTGTCACCAGACTTTCCACCTTATTTCAGTCAAGAAAAGCAGTTTCAGAAATTTATGGTGCCATCATGTGGAGACTTCTGAGCATCGAAGAGGTTGAATTAGAAGAGCTTGTTTAGAAGAAAAGGAAAGTTGGCCCCAAACTAGTGCTGGTAAGATTGAGCTGTGAACAGGTGCTTGAACTTAAGAAATTATAGCTCATTTCTGAGTTGCCAAACTTCTGATCTGGTTGCCCTCCTTAGGTAGCTTCTCATGGGAGTCACACAATACACCAGAAATTAAGTAATTTACTTAAAAAAACAAATGGCAGTGAGGTTTTTCTCAAAGGGGTAATAATGTAATTCTGTTGTAAGCTAATGTAGCTGAAGAAAAATAATGAAAGCTAATTTTCACTCCCTGACACAGTTAAATAAAAATAAATATAAAACCAAAAATATTTTATTCAAAACCTTAGTGCTTTCCTCTGACCAAAGCAATCTTGGGTTAAAGTTATGCAGCAGCACGCAAGCTGGAAGGTTTTCTGCAAGTATATTAAATAGACTAGGTCAAATTTGCAGGTACTGGTATCCAGGTTTATATACTTGGAGGGAGATAACTATGCTCTTTTGTACATGACCTTAAAAATCAGAAAAACATTTCTCTAATAGTAATTTTAATGTCTTAATTTATTTCCATTTTTTCAAGGAAAAGGCAATCTGATCCACCTAGGGAGAGACTGAAGTAGGTCACTTCCTTTTTTTCCATTGATTGAAGATGGGATATTACAATAGTTCCAGAACCACCTTTTAATTCTACTTATGTTGGCCTGCACAGACGGCTGTGATTCATCGTGAGAGCCTATTTGTGCTCTTTTATTTAGCTGGGTAGCACAAGTTGTTCTTTAACAGTTCTTTTATGAACATTCCATTAGATACCTCTATGCATGCAGGATGGCACATCATTTCCTAGACCTTTTTTTTTCTTCCCCTGGGGAAAGAAAAATTGAGCCCCCTAAATCTGCAGTAGATGTTTTCTCAGTTTTCCCATAAGACCATTTCATTGTCCCAGTCTTTCTTTATGGAATATAATCCTCAATCTTCTGCTATTTGCAACAAAGAAACTTCTCAGTTGCTACAACTGATATCTCAACAACTGGTTATCAGCTTTTTAGATCTGTGTATGGTATAATTTAGCTTTGAACACAACAACATAACCTTCTATTTGCAGGCTAGCTTTCAGAGTAAGGATTTTTTTTTTTTTCTTTTAAAGTGTGCTCCCAGAAAGTTTATACAAGGAACAAAAATGTGGGGGTTTTCTTCCCTTTAACACTCGTACACTATTGTTAAAAACAAACCTCTCACAGAGGTTAATCTGGATGATTTCTAGGCATGTATCTTACGATTCCACATTATTGTGGAAAAGGGAGCCTTGTTTTATCCCTAAAAATTTAGGTTACCTGTAATGATTTTAAAAGAGTGGTCAGTTATTTAGTTTATGGATATAGTATGGAAAATCTAATTATTTAGACTTAGCCTGTGCACACAATTCTGGTAACTTTAAACAGATTAATTGGGGATGAAGATTTATGTAAGAGGATGACGGGTGAGAATTTTGTCTCTGAATTTTTTATAGAATTTTGATGGAGTGATAGATAGGCCTATACAGGATAGGACTACACAGGTATTTCTGTATGTGCAGATCTCTTACTGAAAATATATGTTTTGCATCACCAATCTCTTTTTCTCCTGGGTGTTAATTTTGAAAGTCATAGCCAGAATGCTGACATAAGATGCAGTATGGTATGTCATATTAGAAAATTATTGGTGCCTTGTGAAGGGAGCCTTGTGAAGGGAGGAAATAATTAATAAATAAATTCAGGCAAATAAATAAAGGCAAAAATAAATTCAGTTGATAAATTGCAAAGTAAATTAAGTAAGAAAATACAAATGATCAGGAAAAGAAATCAAAATACATGAACTGAATAAACGCAAGGAGTTTATTTATATGGGAAGGGTCCTTTACAAGTAAGTAATAAGTTATAATTAGACTATATCTTAAAATCCTAAAGCTGGCAAGATTTTTCCCTAGTACATATTATTCTACCATAAAAAGAGAAATGATCATTGAGTCCAGTGGGCCTCTTAGAAATTACACAGAAAATTTATTGTAACATTACTTCTTAGCCTTGGGTAACAAGAAGAATTGGGAATCTGGGGAATTGTAGTACATCACTGTATCGTAGTACAGATATTTACTGAGCTGTGTGACTTCATGGTTTGCAGGTTTAGCATTCTGGTAAAAATATGGGATTTATAATGGAAGGCTTTGTAGTCAGCTGAAGTGACTAATGCATTAAAAACATTGTGCTTTCTCACATTCAGAGACTTAAGGAGGAAAGAGAGTTTTCTTTTAGCCTAAATTTTTGTGATGATAAAATTAACTTTGGGCAGAAAAATGCTTTGCCTTTCAAATGAGATTCGTGTACTCAAATTTGCATCAGCAACCCAGTTACAACCTCCAAACCTTTCTGAAAATAGTGAGTCAAATTTCAGTCCAAGTCAATGTCTCTGTCAACATATTGAAGAATGAATTAGTAGATTTTTATGATGTTATCTTGAAACTGATAGAGCTCTTAGAGAAATACAGGGGGAAGAGGGAAGATTCAGTTTTTCAGGAAATCAAGATTAACTTCCTAGAAGGTTGCCTATGTTATGATTATTTTTTCAGTGCTTTTGATTATACTTCTGAACAACTGCTGGTCGTAAAGCTGATAATCTAAATGTGTATAAACCATCACATTCACTGAATATGGATAGACAAATAGGATCGAAATTGCGAGAAAAGGTGTTAAGAGGTGTTTAAACATTACTGTTATATTTTGATATTTATATTGTTTTAGTATGTTAGGTAGCTGTGGCATGAACATGCACACAGAGAGATGGTCCTGGACACAGTGTTGAAAGACCAAACTATGAGAGCAGCATGTTATTTCAAAAAAAGAAACTGTAGGAGGAGAGCCAAGAAAAAGTTAAAGTCTGGTTGTTATGACAGATTACAATGAAGGTAAATTAATGACTTACATATGTCAACGTTTGCAGATTTCACATCTTAAAAAAAAAAAAAGAAATTTTACACATTCCAGCATATCTCTTTCAGACTTTCTCTTTTTCTGAGGGCAAGGAAAAAGAAAAATAGATCAAAATCAACTTGTTGAGTACATAAGCTAAACAAACAACCTACTTAAAAAAAAGATTTATAATACAAATGAAAATTGCAAGCGAGCGGCTTGACAGGAGCTGACAGGAAGGCATATTAAAATCATACATGGTGAAAGAAAGTACAGAATTGCTGCTGAAGGATATGGGCTCAGAGCACAAAGAGGTCAGAGATTATAGAAATACGTACTGTGATAAGCAGAATTTTTTACAACACTGATGCTCTTGATAAGAGGTATATAACAGTACAATCTACTTGTGAAGTAAGATGTTGCTGAACCTAAGTGTCTTATGTCCAACGATCACAGTAATAGCCAATAACTGAAGTGAGTTTTCCCTCTTCATTCAAGGCAAATCAAGGGAAAAGCTGAAATATTAGTCAGTGGGGGTGTCTTGCATTATTTTGTTATAACTACTTTTGTTTACTTACATGGCTCAGTATGAGTGCATGAGTGCGCTTTCTGACACAGCAAAGATTATGTACAGTTTGACTTGTAGGAATAGATCATCTCTATGAGAAGACAGCAATAAGAAGGCTTTTATTCAACGTTATTTTTCAGTTGGAAACCAGTTTTAGGTCAAGTTTACTGATGCTACTGAGTGCTGAAGCTGTAGACCAATTTTATACATTACTGGAAATTAATGATTGAGAAAATATGCTTTAAAAAAAAATATGTTGCACAGCATTTCTTTCTGTACCATTCTTTTAGCTGGGTTTTCTTCCCACAGAAATACCATTTTATAAGCATTCAATCCTTACTGGGGTAATAGTTCTCATCTGTATATCCTAAACAACAACAACAAAATTCTTAGGTTTGACGGGGGGGATTTAAATGAGTGCTCTGTTCCTCATAATTCTCTACTTGTGTTCTTATCGTAAAACTGCATTTCACTGTGTCTTTTGGTGTTACAGGGTTTTTTTTAAGTCTTGAGAGGCTGTTACCAAGTTGCAAGTGTCTTCCCATATTTGTCATAATAAAAAAATAGGGTATCAGAAGCAATGAGAACTTTAAGTCATTTTGTACCATTGATGGATAAAAGCAGCATGCTAACTCATAATCATGGTATTACTAGTGTCTGGTATAGCTCAGACTCTGACAGTGGTCAGCACTGTACACATACTTAGAAAAACACTGTCCCAGCCCTAAATACCTCATAAATCACATGGAACAAAATGAAACAAAGCTATGAGAGAAGGATTTTCAATATGAGGAACTGATAAAGGGCAGATTTTGCTAAAGGTTGCAATGTAAGCTTGCTGCAGTCAGACTCTACTAAATGTCACCAGTGGCATCCTTCTGAAGGTAATACAACCAAAAGTACCTTTGCTATTCATTTTCCTTACCATCAAACATAAAATGTGAACATTTTTGTCTCCGCCCCAACATTGAGGTGCTTGATGTTACAAAATTTAATTTTATATTGTCTCAGCAATGGACAAATGGTGAATTTTCCTTATGTGAATGTAGTTTTAGTAATCAGATAATTCGTTCTACAAATATATTCTCCAATAATCCTGAAGTGTATTTCACCTTCTTTCTCTATTTGCAAGTAACATTACATAGTCAAAATCAGCAAACTATTCTACCTATCATGAATTAACTCTTCTGCTTTGTGTTTACCTCCTGTAGTGAATCCTATTATAAAGTTATCAGTTACTCCCTTCCTGTGGCATAAAGAAACCTTTTCTGACTGAGCAAGATCAAGAGATCCTCTATTTTTTTTCAGGCTCAGGGCTGAGTGATGTCTGTCCTAAGTTTCGTAAGAATGTGAACTGGTGGGAGTAAAAAAAATCAACATTTGGAAAAGAAAAAGCAAAATCATTTGGTAATAGGATGCTTTCTAAAAGATGCGGAGAGGTTGGTATTGTGACAATAAGTAGAGGCGGAGGGAAGATATATTAACGATTTTAATGCAAATGAGAAATTCAAAGGTACATGAGAAATATTATTTATCCAGAATATGTTTGCAGCCCACCTGTGGGTTTTATGTATGGTAATTCTAGCAATACCGCTAGACCTTCACTGCCTGATATTTCAGTCTTAATATCTAAAGGTGTTGACAGAGGGAAGAGGGAAAAAGCAACTGCAAAGATGTTAAGAGACTGTTCTTATACGTACACGCATATAAAAAGCACTGTTCTGTATAAAAGGGCTTGTGGTTTTCCCATATGTGTAGAAAATGGAATGTAAATTAAATTTTTAGTCATTATTACAATGTTTTGTTTTCCTCTTTATTTTGTATGGCTGTGAAGATTCATGATTAAGTTTGCCTACAAAAAATGTTTACATAAGAGTTTTCATAGACAAGAATTTTTCTATTAAAAATACATCAGTGAATTAGTATCAACTTCTGTTATGCAAGCTCAAGCTGGCCTTTCATTTATATTGCATTTTCAAGGAGTAACTTAAAGCAAAACATTGTTAACTGGAAGTAGTTTTTAATGTAACTTACTATTTACTCTTAGAGTCATTCATTTTATTCCAAGTTACAGCTCATAATATAATATCAATATTATAATTGAAAAATCTAGTTGAAACAATTAACACCAGAAATGCTGCATACATAACATGTACTTGTATTTGTACAGATTGCTGATTACTTTCTTAAAGGATAGTATAAACACTTTTAACACTGCTCAAAGGTGTGTTTTGGCAAAAGCTCTAAGAGCTATGCCAGTGCTTTGGAAAAAACGTTTTTGAGAAATCTATCATTCCTATTCTCTTACAGGTTGTGTTAAATCCCTTATTTCCATCTTCTACCTTACTCTGCTTGTAAACATAAAAACATAAAGCTTGGATTTCTCTTCATTCTTCAGGAAGTTATTTGTACCTGGAGGCTGTCAAGTGAAGAAAGTTCAGCTAAGGCTAAGGGCAGATCAACAGGCAGAGCTAAAAGAACTGTAAAGCTTGTCTATATGCCCCTAGCCTAAGCTAGCATTTCTGATTTTAAACACACACCACAAGAAACATCAGAGTAATCTGATGATGTCATTACTATAACTTTTAGTCCTAGTCACAAGACCTGGTAAGGGTTCAGTTACCTGTCTTATTACCATGAATTAATTCTTCCTCTATTTTCAATTTTACCAAAAGACATGAGCAATAATCAGTAGTTGTGTAACGTTATTATTACCGAAAACAATAAATGAGGAGCAATCGATTCGAGCTTGACTGATCTGGTTGTAAACTCTGGGCTTCTGCTCAGCGTAAGTGCAAAGCACTTCATGTAAACATAACAGTTATTATGTCCAGCGTGTTGAAAAGAAAGATTCTTGCAATCAGTGCTGAGAAGAACAGGTCCAGAAAACAAGAAATAGGACTTCACAACTCATTGTAAACTTAGCCTTTTGCAATGACCTTCATTTCCCAGCAAGAGTGTCTTGCTGAAGATTTGCATGTTGTATTGATGAGTATAGGTTAGAGAGAAGTTTTATATTTTCTTAGAGAAAATGTAACCAGACCAAAAATATCTATACATGGTGGCAAAGAAATATCTACTGTACCTACTTACCTGAGATATCTTTTCCCAGTACTCCAATTAACTTTATAGTGTGTCACTAAAACTCAATTTTTTTTCCCCATCAGAAAAAAAGCTTTTATGTTCTGAATTAAACAGTGACCTTGTTTATATCATAAACTCCAAAATAAGGTAACAATTCTGTCATGTATTTCATACATAACATTTCAAACGAAAAACTTTTGCTGTGGAATAAAGCAGAGGCTTTGAGATAGTATATATTGAATGTTTGGTGTTTTTGAAAAAGTGACTAATAACGTGTTACTTTTCTTGAACTCACATATTTTGAGGGAAAATACTTCAGTGAAGAGGCTATAAAATGCAACGGTAAAATTAATTTGTTTTGCAGATATCTATTTTTGGAAAGCAGAGCAGCCTTTGCAATTACTTCTCTCTAAATACGATAAGAAAAGCCTTGCATCTCTATGGATTTTTATACGATTTCCAGCAGAGCCATTTGTTTTTTGGCAGGCTGAATGCCCAAGTGCAGCAAAATAAACTAAAAAAAATTCTTTTTGTGGTGTCTGAAGTGCTTTAGTAATCGTGTAAGACCAATTCATGTTAGTATTTATGAGGGGAGGTTTTTTGTTGTACTCAAAATCAGTGGCATTTGAATAGACTGGGAGGCAAACTGGGGTACTGGAAGTTTCACAAAAGACTCATCAGTGAACTATCTGGCATGACTGTTGGGGAACAGCTATAACGACTACACTTTGGGGTCATTTGGGGTTTTGGTTGAGTCAAATACATTGTTAGCTGCCTTGATGTTAGGTTGCTTAAAACTAGATGTTGTAGCTGCCTTGGGATAATGCAAAGCTTAAGCAGACCTAGAACAGGGTGAAACATTTAAAAGCCCTTGGAAATAATGGCATGGCAGGATTTCCAACTAATTTATACTCAGAGAACTTTATCTTAGAGAAAGAGATGATCCAACTACCTCTACAGGTCATGAATAAACTACAAATTAAATAAAGTCAAGAAAATGAAATGTCTCTCAGCTTATGTAACTTTCCTTAAGAAGGTCTTGTACCAGAGCCATTTGTCTAGGGGAAGCCATGTATGAGAGCACTGTGAGAAGCCCAAAGCTTAATTTGTGACTCTTCGTACAAAACATGAAGCTGGATCTGACAACAGTCAGGTGCTTAGTGGTTAGCTTTTGCAATCTTGTTGATGGATTTGCCTCAGTGTGAAGTCAAATATTGACTGTTAAATAATTGGAGTTCTTATACAGCACCTAGGATTCATAAACTGTGATATTTTTTTTCAAACTATGAGTAGACACCACTATCTTTCTCTTTAAAATGTTGCATACCTTGCAAATACTTAGGTTGGGATTTTGTACAAGCTACTAGTAACTTTTACCCTGACACTTACACTGTAAGAATGTCTAAACTAAATAAAATTTATTTGATGACAAAATAACCATGTAAAAATCAGGTTTCTTGATGGCTGTAATATCTGTGTAGAAGGCATGGTATATTGGAAAAAATGTATTGAAAAGATGTATGCTAACGATTTTTCTGTTAGACAGTAAGATGCTACTATGAAGACATTATTACATGATCTTGAACACTGCCCAGAGAGAGGTTTTAACAAATAATATAGGCATAGTGAGTTTTTAAAAGAAACTAAGGAGATTAAAGTAACAGTTTGCACAGTACAACTCCACTTATGATTTACGTTAAAGGAACCACTGGTAATTCTACTAGATAAGATACTATCGATTTTACAGGAATATATTGCACCTGGACACACATAAGTCTATGGGGCCGGATTGGATTCACCCAAGGGTACTCAGGGAGCTGACGGGAGAGCCCACCAAGCCTCTCCATTATCTATCAACAATCCTGGTCAACAGGAGAGGTACCAGATGACTGGAGGGTGGCCAATGTGACGCCCATCTACAAGAAGGGCCAGAAGGAGGATCTGGGAAACTATAAGCCTGTCAGCCAAACCTCAGTACCGTGAAAGACCATGGAGAGGATCATCTTGAGTGAGCTCTCACAGCAAGCGCAGGACAGGCAAGGGATCACAGCCAGACAGCATGGGTTTTTTGAAAGGGAGATCCTGCTTATCCAACTTGATCTCTTTCTATGACCATGTGATCTGCCTTCTGAATGCAGGGAAGGCTGTGGGTGTTGTCTACCTGGACTTTGGTAAGGCCTTTGACACCATCCCCCACGGCATTCTTTTGGAGAAACTGGCGAATCATGGCATAGAAAAGTGTACTCTTCACTGGGTAAAAAACTGGCTGGATGGCTGTGCCCAGAGAGTTGTGATTAATGGGATGAAATCCAATTGGTGGCCGGTCACCGTGGTGACCCTCAGGGCTCAGTTTTGGGACCAGTCTTATTTAATATCTTTATTGATAATCTAGATAAAGGCGATGAGTGCACCCTCAGTAAGTTTGCAGATGACACTAAAGTAGGTGGGAATGCTGATCTGCTTGAGGGTTGGAAGGCTCTACAGAGGGATCTGGACAGATTGGATCAATGGGCCAAGGCCAATGGAATGAGGTTTAATAAGGCCAAATGCTGGGTCCTGCACTTCAGTCACAACAACCCCAGGCAAAGCTACAGGCTTAGGGAAGAGTGGCTGTAGAGCTGCAGAAAAGGACCTAGTGGTGCTGGTGGACAGCTGGCTTAACATGAGCCAGCAGCGTGCCCAGGTGGCCAAGAAGGCCAATAGCATCCTGGCTTGTATCAGGAACAGTGTGGCCAGCAGGAGTAGGGAAGTCATCCTGCCTCTGTACTTGGCACTGGTGAGGCCTCTCCTCAAGCACTTTGTTCAGTTCTGGGCTCCTGACTACAGGAAGGACATTGAGCTTCTGGAGCATGTCCAGAGGAGAGCTACCAAGCTGGTGATGGGTCTAGAGAGCAAGTCCTATGAGGAGGGGCTGAAGGAACTGGGTATGTTTAGTTTGGAGAAGAGGAGGCTGAGGGGGGACCTCATTGCCTCCTACAACTACCTGAAAGGAGGTTGTAGAGAAGTGGGTGTTGGCCTCTTCTCCCAAGGGAATAATGACAGGACCAGAGGAAATGGTATGAAGCTGCGGCAGGGGAGGTTTAGATTAGATATAAGGAAGAATTACTTTACTGAAAGAGCAGTCAGGTGCTGAACAGCCTGCCCAGGGAGGTGGTGGAGTCGCCATCCCTGGAAGTATTTAGGAAATGTGTAGATGTTGCACTTCAGGCATGCTCTAGTCCCTGGGATTGTTGACTTGTGTCTGTGGGTGGGTGGGTATGGTATGAGGGTTTTTTGGGGTTTTGGTTTGGTTTGGTTTGTTGGGATTTTTTTGGTGGGTTTTTTTTGTGCTTTTTTTGTGTGTGTGGATGGACTCAATGATCTCAAAGGTCCCTTCCAACCATGAATATTCTGTGAGTCTGTGATATTACTTTGGTATTAATTTTTAATCATTTCGGCAAACACCATGGGGTTTCAACTTAAAGGACAGTACAAATGCAATGCCACACTTGTGTCATGTGAATTATGTTGGTATTGGTGGATGGAAAATATAGTCACATTAAAATGTCCTTCACGGTAATTTTGTAAAACTAATAATGTTTTTCTGTAGGAAAAAGCTTTTCCGCTAGAGGATGCAGAAAGATTTTTTAAAATACCTTGAGTTATTTGTAATTATTTTATCAACAAAGTGGATTTGCTTAAGTTATTCACAATCACCTATTCAATACCTCTAATTAATTATAATATTGTCAGTGTAAAAAAATTGGTTTTATCCAGTATTTCTTGCTTCTTGAACACAATATGAAAGATACCATTACTCTGAAACAGAATAATCCCATAACTAGTTTGAAAAAATATGTGAACGTTAATATGAAATACTGTGTTTGTTGGTCTTTTAAAATATGTCAGAAATGGTTTTGATGATACTGTGATATCTGGGTCATGGGAAATATATGACCTGGTGGCTGCGGTGAATTGCAATTTTTCTGGTTGGTTATAGATGCCTGCAGATTCCACTGAGCTATTGCAGCCCTTCTATGCACACATATAGCTACCCCAGAATGACCCTCATCTGAGAGACGAAGTCAATATAAAATGCACAATAATTATTTTTAATTGAAATCTGCCTATCATTATACTTTTTTCCTTGGCTTAAGGAACTGAAAGAATTTTCTGAGTTTGCCAGTAAAACAAGTTTGGAAACATCTAAGGTCTTCTCAGTGCTGACAAGAGTTTTTTCTTTCCATAATTGATATTGAGGTAGACTATGGTAAAAATTACAATCAGAGCTATGGATGTGACTGGGCATTAGTACAAATAAAGCAAAGAGGTATTTACATTGCCTAGGCACAGATGAATGATTCAGCATATGATCTTGTTTGACTTTTACAAGAATAAAGAAACATAAGGTCAATAACAATGTTTAAACGCTTACCTGAAAAGTATTTTGAATTTGAAATTTTCTGAGACTAGGGTATATTTGTTAAAAAATATTGCATTTGTGATATTAAGGTGATGTCAGTGCATTCAGGCTCTTGGGGAAAATGTTTAAAAGGGAATTATTTTCAAATATTAATCTGTAAATTTCCTGGTACATAATTATCTTTTGAAGAGTCACTACATCATTTGGAGTCTAATTTTAATCACTGAGGGATGAAATGGAAAAATTTAAATCCTACTTTAAGTGCACATCTTGATACATCATTAGCTGTGGTGTTGCTACTGATACCTCTGCTCTATACCTGACAAAAACTACTAGACATGTTGGATGAATGAAGCATTTCAAACTCAATGATGTGTTTGGGTTTTTTTGACCATGGTTGCTTAGACTATGAGAATCCTGTGGATTTTTCATGACTGTGATTAAAACTAACACTAGAAAATGAGGCATGGTTTTAATATAATAGGCAGAAGAAAAATAGAGAAAGGTAAAAATGTAGTTGTGTTATATACATACTTACATAATCATAATCCAAGTTACAAACTTGATGTGTGTGTAAAACAGCACCAAGAAAGGAAAAGCTTATATACGAGTAAATGTTTTCCATTTGATGTAGTTGGGAAGGGCGTTAATTTCTGAATCTCAGACCTGGTGATTGATGACTTTTTTGTGTATGCGTTCATTTGCTTTTCTGAATTTTCCTTGTTCCTTTTTGAACACAAGGGAGAAGAGGCCTTCTTTGAATTTAGGAAGTAAATGGAAGAAAATAGAAAAAATCTGTTAGCTTTAATGTTCATTTTTACCAGATTAGGAGCATCCTTAACACTCTTTAAGCTATGTAATTCATATACTTACATTTATACAGACACAATGAATATATATGCCAGGGAAAAATGATTCAAATTTAATGTGTTTGAAACCTTAAAATTAATTAATTTTTTTCACACAGTTCCTTTTTTTCCTAATCAGGTCTGTAAGACATACGATAGGTAAACCTGAAGAGTGCTGCACTGAATTTTTCAGAATATGTAATTACATGAAGCTTACAGGGAAAAAAAGAGCTCGATTATGAAAGTATGGATAACTCATGTTGATATAAGGGGATTTATTGCCACAACAATAAATGGTTCTCAGGTAGGGATTAATTCCTCTGTATGCTTCCTGACTAAATAATTACTGATGTCTAAGGCATTGAAAGGTTTTGAGAGCCTCTGTGCTGCATGATGCTGGCTCATGTGTGCCTATTCTGGCAAAAGCTTTAGAAAATGGGACTCTTCACCGATGTATGGGAAGGCATACTGAATTACAGTGTGGTTTTCAGTAAGCCTAATATACGAGGGAGGAAGACCACCTTCTTCCTGTCAGATTTAAATTGTAGAAATCATTCACAAATGCTTTGTCTGTTTGTGTGCTTTACGGCATCAAATCTGCTTCCCAGCTCTTACCCGCTTGAAATGGCAGAAAGGAGGGTGGGGAAGCAGGAAAGAAAAAGAAGCTGTGGAGAGTCTGTTTGGTCTCAGTTTTGCGGATGTTTGACATCTGAATAACCCTCAGCATGTGGGAGGTCTTATGAACTTTAGCCATTCAATTTCTTTAAAATAAGCTTTTGTGTAAGTCTTTCAGTATCAAATTTTCAGTATCTAGAGAAGACTTGCCAAGACGATGACAGCACCAAGTGGCACTCATTGACAACTCTGCATTCACCTCTTCCTCCTCTTCCTTGTCAGGTTCAGATCTCACTGAGAGAGGCCTCAGCAAACCCTTAAAGTGACAAAGCCAGACAAAAGACATTAATAAAACTTTATATAACTAAGAACAGAGCTCAGTAAGGAGAAACACAACTTCTAGTGAACTGAAAGAAATTTGGAAAGGAAAATAGAAATGAAAACCAAGTATTTTGTATTTTTCCTGAACTACAAGCATAGTACAGTTGAAGTGGGAACAGACTCTTTTTTTCCCTACATGAATATCAGCATTGCACGGTGCCTCATCTGTTAACAGAAGTTTCTTTTTAGAAAGTGTGGGAAAGAAGCAAGATCAGAATTATTTCAAGAAATAGAACTTTTGTTTTTCTGGATTTATAAATCAATACTTACGGTTTTTAAACATTAATTCACCTGTTCTGTATAGATAATCTTTTAATTGCTTTTGAGAATTGTCATATGCAGTACTTGATCAGATGCTTGGTAGAATAAAAATGTAAAAATGGCTATTTCATGTAGTCATATATATTACACACATTTGTAATGAAGTGCTGCATGTTTTTTTGGTGTGTTTTTTTTTTTTAAAGGGCACACTAAATATTCTGGTTAGTGACTTTTAATAATTTAATAGGAGAGAGGTAGTTCTTTTCAAGATAATTCATTATGGGGATGACAGTTTGTCATCTGAAATTATGAAAATTGAGCTAATTGTTCCTGTGTAAAAAGGGAACTGAATGCAGATAAAAGCTTGTTTACATGCATTCTTAATTTTTTTTTTGTTTAAAAACCAGGTAAGTAGCCTAAGCTAAAAGTGGTGACTTACCTTTGAATAAAAAGATGCTGAAGCTGAAAGATTAGAAATGTTCAGTTTAGGGATTTCTGAACCCACAGAAGACAAATGGAATTATGAGGTAAGTGTAGGTAAGAAGGAGAAGTTATGAGGTTTTGAGTCCTTTACTAATCCCCCTAAAGTAGCATACCTGTGAAGTTCAACCTCTTTGTCAAAGACAAGAAAGTACATTTGGTATTACTGCTCCTTTATGATGCTTCATCTGCCATATGTTTAATCTTACGTGCCTTCTAAAGCTGGGAAACCTGTTTGCTGCAGCACTGGATGAGCCTCTCCTCAGTGATCATGGGTCTTCATTGATCTATATAAAAATTATGCTTAATACTACTTTGTATAATTGCATGATATTAAACAAAGGTAAAATAAATTAGACATTAGACACCTTGTTCTTAGAAAAATTGCTGTTACTGCTAAACAGATGAAATCAAAGCTTCAAGCAGGCCATGAGAAGCCCAAATAAAAGCAGGAAACTCCTGAGACCTTGCAGAACCAGCAGAAAGCTGCTCTACTAGCACTGGCGATACTGTGCTATTTACTGGCCTTATAGCCTTCTACCAATCTGATAGGGTTTGGTGAGATGACTGGCTTGGTAGATGAAGGAGTGTATTGCATTGTGTATTGCATTTGCATGGTGAGGTTTTTGGTTTTGGGGAGCTGGGGTGGGGAGTGGGGCTACAGAGTTGGCTTGTGTGACAAGATGCCAGAAGCTTCCCCTATGTCCAAAAGAGCCAATGCCAGCCAGCTGCTGGCCAAGGCTGAGCCTATCAGCAGCGGTGGTAACCACTCTGTGATAACATATTTAAGAAGTGGGGAAAAAACTGCTGCATAACAATAGCAGTGGAGACACAAGTGAGAATATGTGAGAGGAACATCTCTGCAGAAACCAAGGTCAGTGAAGAAGGAGGGGGAGGACGTGCTTCAGGCACCAGAGCAGATTCCCCTGAAGCCTGTGGTGAAAGTCATGGTGAGGCAGGCATCCCTCTGCAGCCCATGAAGATCAGTGGTGGAGCAGATATTCACCTGCAGCCTGTGGAGGACTGCATACTACAGCAGGTGGATGCCTGAAGGAGTCTGTGACCCTGTGGGAAGCCCATGCTGAAGCAGGCTCCTGGCAGGCCCAATAAAGAGAGGAGCCCACACTGGAATAGATTTGCTGGTAGGACCTGTGACCCCGTTGGGGGACCCATGCTGGAGAAGTCTGTCCTTGAAGGACAGCACCTCAAGGAAGGGACCTACACTGGAGCAATTCATAAAGAACTGCAGCCCATGGGAAGGACTCATGTTGGAGTTCATGGAGAAATGTCTCCTGTGAGAAGGATCCCACACTAGGGGAAGAGTGTGAGGAGTCCTGCCCCTGAGGAAGAAGGAGTAGTGGAGAAAATGTGTGTGTGTGCAACCCCCATTCCCCTGTACTGCATGGGGTGGGGAGGACTGTAGGATCCTGGTGTACACCAAGTTGGACGTGAGTTCCCAGTGTACCCTTGCAACAAAGAAGGCCAACGGTGTCCCAGATTGTATGAGCCAGAGTGTTGCCAAGAAATTGACGTAGGTGATGCTGCCCCTCTAGTCAGCCCTAGTGAGACACGACTGAAGCTCTGGATCCAGTGCTGGGCTCCCCCATATGAAAGAGACATGAAGATACTAGACTGAGTCCACTGAAGGGTCACGAAGACCATCTGAGGACTGGAGCATCTGTCATATGAGAAGAGGCTGAGAGAGCTGGTGCTGCTCAGCCTGTGGAGAGAAGGCTCATGGGAATTTTGCCCATGTGTGTAAATAGCTGATGGTGGAAGAAGCAGCAACAGAGACAGACTCTTCTCAGTGGTTCCCAGTGACAGAACAATAATCAATGGGCAAGAACTGAAATGCAAGAAATTCCACTTTCCACATAAGAAAAAACTTCTTTACTGTGACTGTGGTCACACACTGGAACAAGTTTCTCATGACATTTGTGGAGCCTCGATCCTCAGAGATATTCAAAACTCAATTGCACAGGACTCTGAGCAGCGTGCTCTCTCTTACCCTGCTCTGAGCAATGGGCTGGACTAGATGCTCTCCAGAGATGCCGCTCAGCCTCAGCTCATCTGTGATTTACTGAGCTGCACAGCTACACTGGTAACTTGAGGGGTTTTGTTTTAAGAAAAATATTTCCTTTTAAAGCTTACTTGTCTGAAAATCATGATTGTCTCTTATGTGACCATAAGACATTTTATTCTACAATGAACAGAGAGCAGGAATTGCTGTCCAGTAATGTAAGAATAATTTATTCCATTTGTAGCCTGTGACCATTAATGACTCCATGTATGATTTTATTTTTCTTTTTAAATTCCCTTATAAAGGACTTGTTACATCATTAATTTCTAATAGGTCGGAATGTCATGAAGTAGATTTATATTCAGTAGAAAATTAAGATCCTTAAAATACTTATTTCCTGAAAACTTTAAGTTGTCTCAGAGAAATTTTAAGATACTAAGGAACTGAAAACCTATGCCACTTCTTACTATGATGTTATTATATGATTCCAATGAAGGTCAAAAAGCACAGGCGAAGGTTAAGAAAATACTTCAAGAGTAACTGAAACTTAATTAAGTTATTCTTTGTCTTTCTCTCCAAGTATAAAAAGAAAACTTTGCACTGTCAATACAGAGTAAAAGTTGGCACTTAAAAGTACTGTTGGTTATTATAAAAGTTTTGATTATTTTTTTTTGTTTTTTGTGGGGAATGTATAGTAACCCAGTTGTTTTACAACTTTTAGATTTATCTGGATTTACACATTTGGAACAGGTTTGGAAACCCACCTAATTAATATTATTTTATACTTTGAGTACGGATGAGATTGATGGAATGGTAAATAAAGCATCTATCTTACAAAATCTATGTAGCAGCTTTACTCTGAGAAGGAGAGTATCACAGGCTTGAAGTACTTCTTTTCATCAATGCAAGAACTGCATCACATTTATAAAAAGCATGAAAAAAGTGCTGAACTGATCTACCCATCAAAGTGAAGATCAGTTGAATATTGTAAGAACCTTTAGAAGACTTGAAATGATCCCAGTGCTTAAATCCCATTTAGATTTTCTCAATGGGTAACAGGAAACTTCCTGTAACACTTTACTCACAGATATCTTTAGATTTTAAATTCATTTGAGCTAGTGACCATTGTAAAATAGTGAGTGAGATACAGTGAGGTAGGTTGTATGTCTGTGAAAGTCTGATTTTTTGCTTTTACCATTCAATAGTTTGTCTTCTAATTTATTATATTACTACTGTTATTGTTAATACTATTTATGGGTACTAGAATTACCAGATAACATCCTGAGTCTCTAACTAATTATATTACATTGATCTACGGGTGGATGAAAGATAAAGTTCTCCTGAGGCTGAAAGTAGCAAAGTACTGGAATTGTCTTCAGAAACTTACAGCATTTGTAGAAATCATGTTTGTTGTGTTGCAGTTTTTATGCCATTAAGAGTTTTTTTTCCTTTAAGTTCATATCTTTCCTTAATTGTTTCCAAAACCAAAATACAAAATATATTATTTTTGCAGGCTTCATGACTGTATCATCTGAAAGGTTTGGTGAACTGAAAAACCAGGCACAATTTTAAAGTAGTGTTTCTTGCCTTTGTTTGAGATGTATCTGTTCAGGTAACTCTTGTTTAGCAGTGATAGCTTGGCTGTGGTCCAGCAGTTTAATTAGCACTTGCTTACCTAATCTCTTAGAACAGATAATATTATTGCTGAATTCAGGGACTCTGAAAATCCCGTATCTGACAAAGCAGGCTTAATGAAAATCGCTGTTTTTACATTGTATTTGTCTTGGCAAGAACACCTACTAGAACACATATATTTTTCACTAGCTAGAAAACATGCAGTTCAGAGTTGCAATCCCTGAGTTGTTTGCTCTTCAGAAAAACAGAACTGAGCAGAATTAAAATTGAATGAAAACTGGAGGGGGAGTTACAGAGAAGGACAAAGTGTACAACAGAGCATCATTTTCTAGACAGATGTTAATTTGTTTCTCACTAGGTGAAACCGATCTGCTGTAATATGTTTGTGTATAGATTTTGAAATGTTTTTGAGCAGAATATCTGTGGAGCACTGAGGGATGACTTCAGTCCCTGGGTTGGTTCAGTTGCCTGATTTCTTCACATAGGCTAGCTAGCTTGACTCTTGCTTGACAGGTGCTGAGAGCTGATTTTTGGAGACTCATACTCACAGCGGGGAGTCGTTTTCTGTTTTGCTGAAAGGAGAGGAAACGTGCTCAACCAGTGGTTCTCAGAAGCAATGCCACCTTGGTTTTGTGTCTTCCCCTCCAACTCTCTTGGCAAGGGTGTGGAGAAAGGGGTGAGGAAGTATATAGTTAGTGAGTATGGACCACAAAACAATAAAGGTGAGGTATGATATTCTTTCACCAGGAAACTGGAGGTTACTCTGTCCTTTTGGCAAAAGGACAACTCTATTTGCAAACATTGGTACCTCCTTTGCTGTACAAGTGCTGACCCCCTTTCTTAGAAATCACAGTGGTTATGAAATTGTAGAAGTTATTATCTGTGGCTGCACAGCACAACCTTCTTTTGCGTTTTCCTGTCTTTGTTGCAGGACTCATCACGGTTCATAATCTAGTATCATTGGATAAACTAGCAACGAGCTTGGTTTTAATTCATCTGTTGTCCTGTAATTTGTCTTTGTTCATTAGCTTCTATGCAGGCAGATAATACGTCCCTGTGCAAAAGTGCATATGCTTGCAGGTGCTGCTGTTGCCACCCCAAGGTGAGGTTTCTCCTCCCAGAATTCAGTGTTGAGGGTCTCCCTCTGCATACACAGGCAATTTAGTCACCATCTAATTTTAAGTGTTTAATTTTCACATTCCAGGTCACATCCTCACAGATCTTTCTCTATTGAGTAGACAGGAAACCAAGTTTCTGTTAGGCACTCAAATTAGATATGTAAAGTAGACAGCCTGTGTAGTCCCTAGCGTGTTAATTTTCTGTATGTTTTACAATACATGAATTGGATCATTCCTAAGAATCATGTCTTGGTAAAATGAAGGAAATATACTGCTCATGGCATTGTTTTCTCTCTCCTACAAGTCCATCTCTCTGTTCTTTCAAATTTCTGTGTTAGGATCCACTGCCTGCCTCTGTGTTCGCACTTTTTGTCTAAATTGTCAATAATATATCAAAATTACCAAACTGAGAATGAAAATTGTATGTAAACCGTCTTGGAGGGATCTCAAATTCTTTCAGGCAGTGCATCAAGTTTTCATTTATCAATCTGTAGTTGTGGATCTGTTTTGTTAGGAACACAAGCGAAAAAATAAACAAAGGAAAAACAATGACATTTTTGTATGGACTCTACAGACAAGTATAAGCTTGAATTGTTTTAATCAAAATGGGGAAACCCTTAAAGGAAATAACTGAATATAGTCTGATGTGAGCATATTGAGGATTGATAAAGATACTGATAAAGATTTCTTTAAGGATTTATTAAAATTAGTAAGGTTGTGTTTTTCTTCTGATGAAACTAGACCCATCTGACAGATGCCAACATGTAGGACCAGTAGCTGAAAAAATTGTATGTTTTGTAATTTCATCTTTAAAATACACTGTTTCCAAGATTATAATGTATCTTCAAAAGAAAAATAATTGTTTTGTTAATAGAATTCTATGCTATAAATATGCTTCTAGTAATATCCCACCTGTTCAAAGGGGAGCATTCCTTGTACTACAGTAATCAAGATATACGTTGATGAGTAAAATTACTTTTTCTCCCTTCTGCATTTCATATAAGAGATGACAGTAAGATGGTTGTAGGGTTTTTCCAAATTGCTGGTCACAAATCAGAAAAAATAAGTGAGGTACACTTGCTCAAAGAAGTGCAGATATAAATTGACCACAGATAAATGGAAGGTATACAATTTGGGCTATGAATAACAGGATAGTTTCTAAAAGCTAGAGGAAGGAGATTACAAAGCAATTTCCAGCAGGACTTCAAGGAAAAAAAAAGTGTTTAAATGGTCTTGAGATAAGAATTGATATAAGAATTTCTGTTTCCTCCATTGGTAGAGCTGACAGACAACTATAACCATTGACCCAGAAGACCTGGCCCAGTCTTGTCACTAAGAATAACAGGTTATTTAATTAAGGAAGAGAAAAAGTGGGAATTTTTTTTCTTCTTTCAAAGTCTGTACATAGTAGGCACACTTTACAGTGGTGTCTAGGAGTAGTTTTACTTTCTGGTATAACTGTGTATACTATATTTTATTTAGCATTCAAGTAGATATTACTATTTTTATGTGAAACATTGTTTTCATTAACCTCCAGTATCTCTACATATTCATTGTGGTGAAATGGATCTTATGATGTCAAGAATTGTACAATAAAAGACAGAAATATGCATTTATATGCAGATTAAATTAAAAGCTAAGCAGCTGTTGACAACTCAATAAAAAGATCTAAATATTAATTTATTAAATCTTCAGTTTCGTATTTATTTTTATATGATTTTTCATTACCATGTGTTTACTATCTAACTTTTTTAATTCTATCATTGTAGAGTTTCGTTTCAACATCTTTTGTCTGCAGTGGTTAATTCTTTTACTATTACAGTATGTAGTGAATTTTTCAATAGGGGCTAGTTCACAAATAATTCTGCATGTTTGAATGCATCGATGGGACCAGATATTCAAATAGGTCTTTTAAACATGCTTTCTACAATAGATCTTCAGGATATTTCAGGTTGGAAACAAAATATCTGGCACGTAACATAGTTAATTCTAAAATTCTAAAAACTTTTTTCTATTTCTTTGTCAAGATATATATTCGTATCATGATAGGAATTATTTGATATTCTAATGAAAATTTTTCATTACAGGCAATATTTTGTAACTTTATAGTGCTATGTTGGATATATGAGGGAAAGGAAAAAAACCCAGTATAAGAATTCATTAAAAAGAAAGTGGAGAAGTTATTAAGTGAAGACCTTATGCATTAATTAGTTTTCTTGTCAAGCTGAAAATTTCTGCTATGCCTGGGAAACAAAAAATAACAGAAAAAACATTACATTTCTAAAACCTTTTTTGCCAAAGTGAAACCCCAGTGCTCCACGAGTGTGTCGGGCACTCATGGAAGTGAGAAGATTTACCCTTTTTTGACAGTTTTGCTATACATGGCTGCAGTGGGCATCTCTCTTTTTTAGACAAGTACATCTTTTGATACATTTGTCAGCTAGTTGAGCTGTAATTCATCTGTTGTGCTGATCTCCTTCAGCAACATCAGAACACGCAAAATGTAAGAACTGAGGGGAGATGTATACCTGGCATTTCTGAAAAAGTTGCAAAACCTGAATGCTTTCTTTCCCACTAATCAGAAACCACACTCCTGTCAAAAGCAGTGTGCTTAGAGGGAAGTAAAAAGAAAGTTCTTCAGAAGCCAGCTGGTTTCTTGTGCAGTCCATATGCAGGTAGATAATTGATTCCTTACTGAGTGTTGAGTCAGGGAACTTCTTTATAGAGAAAGAAATTTTCAATTAAAGGAAAGCAAGAATTTGTACCGGATAAGGTGAGTCCAGAGGCTGGTAATACAATTTTGTGAAGAAGGGTTCATTTTAAAATCTGGATTTGTTATGAGTAACAATGTTTTACCATTTTGTCACAAAAAAAAGAGAAAAATTTCAAGTCTAGTAAATGGTTTATTTCAAGCACTGATATTTTAGATCAAATTCTATGTTTTTGTGCAGTGTTATACAAAATATAATGATTTGAAAAGGAAAAGTGAAAATATTTTTTAGGTTAATGTTTAATATTTTCTGCTTGTTTTTTCTTCCCAACTTTCTTATAAAAAAGAATTTTTGTTAAGATTTACTCAATTTCCCAAGCACCCTGATTTCAGTGAATTGAACAGATAATTCTGCTGAATCTCCTGCAGTTATCCCTTCTTCAAATAGCTGAAGATAAAAGCAAGTCATAGAGATAGGATGAGATGCTGAATAAATAAAAGAAGCTCTTAAGTTGCTAATTCCATATTTATGTGGGGGTTATAATGCATAAATGGAATAAAATGTGCTTTTAAATGTGACCTGTCTAAAATGCGGCTATACACATGGATATATAACATATGGTTTGGACTATGTGGTTATTGTGATTTTGAGAAGAAAAATAGCAGGCATCTAGGGGGTGAAAGAGAAATCCAGAATGGACCAGTTCAGTATTATAGTTTTTTCTCTGAGAGATTGTATTTTCCAGAAGAAACCCTCAGGTCTGCTCTGAAGATATTAACTCTGGAAAAGAGGTTCCATCAATGAAGTGTGAAATAGAAAGATTGCAATCCTGCTTTCAGTACAAATCTCAATGTGGCCTTAACTATGGAGTTAATCTTAACATTTTTATAATAATAAAATGTCATATCATCTGAAGTTCAGATATAATAATTTAAAATGTTCCAAATTAATTATAAGACCTGGATTTTAATTTTGATAATATAATTCCTACAATTTAAAATAGCCTTGCCTTCTTTCTTCTGTAACCACTTATAAAATCACTTCTGAAGAAACAGAAAACAAGATTCCTGAGGATGAAGGCTGTGAGAATCTTGTGGTTAATACTTATGTGCCTCATCCTATTTATATGCTGTTTTGCATGTGAGAAATAATAAGCCATACAGTGAGGTTTAATCCCATCAAATTTCACATACGCTAGACAGGAGACTTGAGGAACTGATTTGCAATTGCCATTTCAGGAGGCATATAGTGTTATTTTAGATTTTCTTTATTATACTTTGTTGTTTGTAGCTCTAGGTATCCTCATATGAAATTTTCTAAATAAAAATAATTCTTTAGAAAAATGTGGGTCTTAACTCCAAAAGTTAGCTGAAAGAAAAAGAGATTCTTATAAAAATCTTCCACAACAAGCTCATTCATATTAATCAGGTCTTTCCCGTAAAACAATAATCTTTGCATTTATGCTGGTGAAAGACTTTGTTTGTTATGGTTAAGCCATGAGCAGAATTAAAGCTTTTCCTTAGGTATGTTATTGCCATTAAAGACCAAACATTACAGAAAGGTGGTAATTAAACTGCTGATGACCCGTAAAAGAGCCAAGTTTACTTACAGACTGCAACACAGCAGTAGAAAACATTGCCCAGCTGGAGACAATTTTATTCTCACAGACAAGTTTCCCTTGACATTAAGAAGACTTTATTGAGGAGAAGCTTATCATTTCTTAGTCTGTTTAGAAACCCAAGTGTAAAATGAGACTCAAGTGACAAATGGGAGACACATGGGACTTCTCCTACTGTTTGGCTAATATGCTGAAGAAAATACCATGTGAACAACTATCCTTGACTACTGGAGCAGCACTAATTTATTACTATAAAATGGAACAATGAACGGCAGCAGTCACAAAACCCTGGGGGAGGTGAAAAGATGAATGAGGGGTTGATACAGTTTCTCTGACTGTTTTCAGAGACTGAACTGATGTTCAAAAGGGAAGTAGAAATTATGCTTTACTTGGAAATGGCTGTATTGACAGTTGTGAGCTTTGCAGGTCTCCAGACTGGAAGCTGTGCAGTCTCATTAGCACAGAGTTGCTTCCAACCAGAAGTACAGAATTTAACAGCTTGTACATTCCACTGTGCTAATACAGGACTGTTGCATGTCCAGTCAACTCAGGCCAGGCTAAAGCGAGCCAACTTCACCCTGCATGTATGCTGTTTTTTTCACTCAGAATAAGTATATTTATACAGGTAAAAAAAAAAGAAAACACATGTATGTGGATATTTACATATCTTGTGTGCTTCTTTTCCTAGCTCCTTTGAGAGTTATGGTAGACTATCACTCTCCTGCTGGATCCCCATTTCACAGTTAACCTGGTGTCTAAACACCTGTTGAAACAACTAGAATGTCCCAGTTATTTTCATCCAAAGACACAGAAACTGAAGGTAGTCCAAGCAATATGAATAATTACCAAATATGGTCTGTATTCAGGTGAAATTCTTATACCTTTCTACCAGAAATTGCACTCCTCTCCAGAAAGAAAATAAGAAACTTAAGACATCATAAAGGAGTCAAACATGTTCATGCATAAACCTAGTGTTTGAACATTTTCTAAATTGATATATATTAATTTCCCCAGAAAAGGAAATTTGGGGAGATAATATGAAGTCTTCCAGGAACTTGAATTCTTTAGTGTTGAGTTTATATGAAAAAGACTTGGATGCTGAGGAGAAACATACCAAACCAAACCAATACAACACAATACAATGCGGACCAGTGTAAGCACTAGTCTTCATAAACAAACATGCAAAATTTTATTAACTATGTTGTTTTTTAAAACATCTTCTTCTCTGTCTTTCAGGACTATCAAGTCTTGGTTTTCTCTGGTCCTTTTAAAATAATAATTTTTCTACTTAATTTCCCATAGTTTTATTCCTTTTAGTTTGGAGAGAAAAAGAGGGAAACTATTTCCTTTTTCTGGCAGAAGTCCCCTTTCCTTTTTTTCCTCTCAGTCTGGACATATAAACACAAATTCAACTTTGGCTGTACAGGTGATGGGATGTATGTCTATTTGTTTAATTCAGTCATGTCTCCTCTCTTCTGACATAAATCTGGTTTTCACATTTCACATGTTCCCTTCCTACAGTATTAGCAACAGGCTATGGCACCAGTGACCGTTAAATTGTACAGCTCCAGTTTTACAGATTTCAGTCTCATAGGTATTCTCTACACTGTGCAGTAAAGTTCATCATTAATAATTAAATCATGCATTTAAGTGTGTGTATATGTGCAGAAGAGGATAGTGAGGATAGATAGAAGGTGAATTAGTTACTAAATTGAACAATCCCTGAAGAAATTTCAAATAATCACAGATCAAAATCTATTTCAGCTCTGTGACCTTATCTTGAAAAATATACTAGCATTTTCTTTACCTTGGTGCATTTGAGGTAGCAAAAAGGCTGCACAGAAATCAAACAGAGTGAAGCATCACTCAATAAAAGGTACTCTCAGTGGAGTATTTGAGTTATAAGGTTCTCTTACAACCATTTATAATTTCATTGAATTCCTTTATAAAAATGTTCATTCCTTCATTGACTGCAAAGGCATAGTATTAGTTTGTAGGCCAGTTTCTTTAATTTTGATCATATTCAGAAAAAAATTGT
Organism: Gallinago jamesoni; assembly: GCA_025769975.1. Taxonomy (NCBI): domain Eukaryota; kingdom Metazoa; phylum Chordata; class Aves; order Charadriiformes; family Scolopacidae; genus Gallinago; species Gallinago jamesoni. The sequence continues at coordinate 121,559,378 of JAOQGH010000001.1, read as the reverse complement.
TCTCTTATTAAAAGTAGTTCAGTTTTCCCTGTAACTCAAGTATGAGCATATACTATACAATTAACTAAAAGCATAGAGAGTAAGAAATTTCTTATGATGTTTATCCAGTGCAGCCTCACCCAGTGCGAACTCCGCACTAAAGGCGTCTTAATCCTCAGGCATGTGACTACTTGGCTCAACAGAAAGCATAGTTTATTATTATATTATATTATAGTGTTTATATTATATTATAGTGTTTTGAATTTCATGGGGAAAATAGTTCTTCCCTTAAAGAAAAAAAAAAGACAGGGTGGGGGGCAGACATTGCTATCATCCTGTATGATGCTATAATCCCTAGTCCTGTTGATTTTGTGTGCCAGGCTTCTTTGGATGATACATCCTGTACAGATCCATCTAATGACTAAGAAAGCACAAACTAACATCTCACAGAAAATAGTGACAAGTCAGCTAAGGAATCTGTCTAACCTGTGGAAGAGAATGAACCATGAGATTTAATTTATTTGAAGCAATGGGGTAGCATTCTGAAAGTCATAACCGTAATTTTTACTCTGGAAAGCATTTTTAAGGAAAATTTAATGTTTAGGACAGATAAAAACAATTAAAATTCAGGGATTTTGTTGTTGCTACCTGTCGATTAAGTTAACTATGCTGCACACCATAAACAAAGATGACAGCAACAACAAAAAGGTCCCTCACACTTAATCTGAAAACTAAGTCTTGATGTCAGCCTTATCTATGAATTTAATCTTAATTTTGTCACAAGAATTGGCATCTGTGGAACTTTATTCTCTCTAGAGATAGCTGTGCTTCTTGTCTGATGTTCTTTCTGTCTATGATTAGTTACCACTGCTTTCCTAGAACGTGCTGTCCCTTCTCACAGCCAAATTGTTACACCAAGAAACATACCCCTTCTTTTTGGCCTCCTGATGATTAGCAATAAATATAAGAATGTATTGAGTACCACATAAAGATTGTACAAATGTAAATTGCATAGGTTAAATACCTAGGAAAATGACTGAAATCAATGCAGCTAGGCACATCCATAAGGGTACCCAAGGAAACTTTTACCTGACTAGTGAGATTTGGATTCTTAATTAAATCCATTCTATTTCTTTAGATTTGCTTCCACCAAAACATTCATGCTAAGCTTTAAAGTAAGCTTCGGTGAAAGCAGCAAAGTTTTCTTCTCAAACTCAAATAGTAATGATTTTCATTTCCTTTGCCTAATGAGATTAAAGTACTGAACTACTGTATTACTCTGGTGACCTCTTTCTCTTTGGTAAATTCTCTCAAGTGTGGCAAACATGTGGCATATGGGAACAGAGGAAATGTCAAACTGGGGAGCAAAGATTTACAAAATTTAATATCTTTCATAAGCTTTAGCTTCTAGACTTAATATGGACACAAAAAAAAAAAAAGGAAGGAAAATGCCAGATGCTATAATAATATGGGTTCTTCTAAAATGGAAAAAAGTGTACAAACAGATTTATAATGACTTTTTGTAATCCATGGAGTGCAGATTTACTGTAGTTAATATTTTCTCTTTAAAGTTCAGTTAATACTGTTGTCCCTTGCTAAGTCTTTCATGAAGTTCCTATTGGCTTTAAACCACCACATTTTGTACTTGGTAGCATCTGTAGGAAAAGAGTATATATCATAAGAAGTTCTTCAATTAAAAATTAATTTCTATTTCATAAGTAAATGTGTTCTTTCTTTAGCAGTTTGATGATAAATTACCCCAGTGTTTCACATATATGGAAGATTTTCTTGTAGTTTTGTGGAACAAACATACTTTTTTCCCCCCTGCTTCGCCTAGTTGGTTATATTCCACTTCTGTTAGTCATTAAATAGCAATATTTTTCATATAAAAGGGAATCTACTTAAATTAATAGATTCCAAACTGATAATGGCTAAGTTTTTTATTTTGGCTAGTATGTCTTTGCTAATTTTTGTGGTACTGGGTGCTGTATTGTGTGCTGCTAGTAACTTTCAGAGTAATATCAGTAATTTGTTTTTCCATTGAGCCATTCACACAGAAAATTTTAAAGGGCTCATGGGATTAAAAAGAAGTGCAAAAGAGAATAGAAATATGTCCCTTTCTGAACCTTGGGTGCTTGTATACATATATGCAAAGTAGTACACAAAAAATTTAGCAATATCTGTTAGTGGTGTATATTGATCAACATAGAATAGACATCTCTGTTGAAAAGAACAGCTATGTTTTAAAGCAAAAGTGTCACCTGCTAAAGAAACAGCTATCTGGAGGGTGCATTTTGGAGTTTTTTCTGTCTTTAATCTTTATTTACTCCTGTCTGAAGGTAGGGTAATGCAGATCCTGGTCTGACCTGTCCTGTGGAAAAACCCTCTTGTCTCCCAGTGCAATGGTGTTCATAGCCAGGCCACATACTGGTGCCATGACAGCCATAACCAGGCCATAAAGCAATCGCCCTTCCATACTTCTGTGCCCCCGTGCCTCCCTCCCTCCTCTCAGGCTCAGCCTTTGGGTCCAACTCTGCTCCCCTTACCTGCTCAAGAACATCTATGGGGGAAGATGTTATACTTTCCTCAAGTGTTTAAAATGTTCCTCAAAACAGTGGTGTGTCTCAAAACCACTGACGACTACCAAAGCCTTACTTAATGGGTTTCTGGTGGGACTATGTATTTGTATTAATGTATTGATATAAATATTGACATCATATCCCTGTCCAAGAACATTGTAATTACTAGGTCAGGTCTTTTATGTGCAAATGCACACACAGTTAACTGAATTGAAGCAGTGATGCGCACTGAAGAGTATTTATAAATTCTTGTCAGCTTTGGGAAAAATAAATAATTTTGTCATGTCGGGTAAAGAAAAAGAAAATCCTTCCTAGAACTGCTTTATGCTCTTAAATGTTATACTGTATTTTAACTTCTATTTAATTGCAAGTATAGATACAAATGTCTGTCTGATACATATAGGGATTTAAATAAATCTGTGTCTACAGTTTGAGTCATGCAGTTAACATATACTTTGACAGAATATTGATATTGTCAATCCAAGATCACAGTTTCATTTAACTCTCTCCTGGCACTTTAACAGTGAAGGTAATGTGGAATAGATTAATAAATAGAAATACACATTTTTTTAAAAGAAATATGTACTATTGCTGACAACCTCATGGCCTATGTATGCTTAATAATTATATGGTTAGAATTTAATCTTTGAAACCTTAAAGTAAAAAATGACCCATTGATTCAAAGATTGTTTCAAATAGTGTTTCTTTGGGTCTCAGCTCTTCTGAACGACTCACTGCAATTCTTTTTGTTCCCGCATGTTTCCTACATAGTCATGATAATACAGCTTGAGAAATTTCCAGCAGCTAAGCCACAACAACAAGGTGTTTACACTCTCCTATGCATATATCATAATTTGATTAATTTCAAACCTCTTGTATTAGGAAATAATCTGCTGAATTTTCTCATATTTACTCCAAGTGAAGAGTCTTCACGTATTGAGTTACCACAGTTCATCTGATATTCAGAAACTTGTTTGTGATATTCAGCATTTGTTATTCAAGTGATACTGAAATTCCAACATGAAGAAATCTTGATCTTCCTCTTAATCTCCAAAATGAAGCTACTGGAGAAGAAGTGTATTTTCAGAAGCAGTTTCAATAATAAGAGATTATGGAAGAGATTAAATAATTTGCCATCTGCTATACAACATGATACACCCATATGTTCCAGATCTCTTTTCTTGGAAATCTTCTTTCTAAAAGCCATCCTTATGTTCATTTTTTAGAAATCAGTGTAACCACTTCCTATGGTAGTTTCTCTTCAGGTTGCCTTAGGATTTTGTTTTAGTCATTTGCAGTTCCAAAGGGAAATCGAAGACCAATGCATATCAGACTTTGTTTCCTCACATAGTAATGTTGAGATTCCATATCTAAATCACATAGCAAACAATACAAATTTTATGACATTAGCACTGAGTAGAACTTATCTTTGAAAATAAACCATAGCACATTCAGGGAGCAGGGAGGAAAGACACTTGTATTCTTAACATCCAAAAGGAACCGTAGAAACTCAAGCATAACCACATAAGAAACAGAAGATGTAGAAGAGTCCTTAAATAAAGATGTATAGTAAATAAAATGAACAAGAAAAAAATAATTTCAGATAGGCACTAATTATTAATGCATTTTAACATCAGGCTTTGGAAATTAATCTAGTAATCAAACTCCTGGTTTTTGGCTGTTGATTACATTATGCTGCCATATCTATGCTGTAACTGTGAATGTACATATGGTCTCTGAGCTGAAAATGAATAACTGGGGGGAGGTAGCACATAGAAGCACTCAAAATATAAGGTATCTGTGTACTAAGTCTGGCTGGAAGGGAGTTATTTTTATTCATAGCAGCCTGAATGGTGTTATGTTTTGGATTTGTGACTAGAATGAGTTTGATAACACACCTGCTGCTGCTAAGTGTTTGCACCACATCAGGTCTTCTCTTTTTCCCATTCTATTCCCTAAAACAAATAGGCTTGGGGATTGTAGGTAGGAGATTGTGGGCGGACACAGCCAGAGCTGCTGACCTGAACTGGCTAAAGGGATATTACACACTAGATAATGGGATGCTCAGCAATTAAAATGGGGAGGTTTGGGTTTTCAAGGTAGCCATTGCTCAGAGACTAGCTTGTAGGAGGTGGTGAGTGCCTTTGCATGACCTGGTTTGTTTTTTTTCTCTTTCCTTCATTTCTTAAACTATCTTTATCTTCACCAATGAGTTTTCTTGCTTTTGTTCTTCCTATTCTCTTCCCTGTACTGTTGCATGTGGGGCTTAGTGATTGAGAAGCTGTGTGGCTGCTTGGCTGCTGGCTGGCATCAACCCACCAGAACCGGATAGGTTGTTACAGGCTAGGCTACCTTTATATATGTGTTTACTAAGAATTCTGTTTTACATAATGTAATGAACCAGAAAAAACAGGGTTTGGAAGAAGAAAGAGGGACTGAGAAGCACCAAGGAAGAATTTTTGATTTACAGTAGGAAGTTCAGCATGCACTTGCTTTTCCTTTGGTTCTCTGTCTTGCATAGTATATTTATGCTATTTTTTCTTAAAAATAACTTTAAAGTGATAATTAAAGGATTAGCATTAATTCAGACAAATATACTATTTATTTTTAGGTAAAAGAGAGAATGACATAAAAACTTCTCACCAGATAGACATAAAGGTATTTTAACTCTTATTCTGCCTCTTAGTAGCCCAATACCTGGGCATATGTAAACATGTTTCATGTTAGTGCAATATTCTGAAGCCAAGACATACAGCATTTTTAATTAATTCATGGCAAATCATATCTTTTTTTCCATTACTCTTCTTCTTGTGGGATAGAGAATTTGCAGAGGTTCTTCTGCCACTTTTAAAGCTTCTCTCAAGTAGGGCTGGGACAATTGCAATTTTTAGGAGCTAGCTTCCACAGATTATGGTATCCAAAATAATTTTTCTAGTTTCCTTAAATGTCTGTAAACATCTTTTTTTCCCTTACTGGCACCCCTCCATACCAACCACTGCACACTTCTAGACTGACAAAGAAATATGTAGGTTTTTAGCCTACAACATAATTTTTGCAAGAGTTTTCAATATAGTGAAAAATGAGATTTCAAAATGAAAGTGCTATCTCAAACAGAAGTGCAGCATAGTTATGTGCAAAGCTGTAATGACAGTCTTAGTGAAAAAGGAAATTTAATCATGTATAAAATATACATGATGTGGTCATTTGAAAACATTATTACTAATGACAAATCCGTATTTTTTTCATGTTTCCAATTTTATACTAGGAGTTTTTTGAAAGTACAGAATCTAAGTGGTCCAAGAATAGAAATGACTTGTCTCTTTCTCATCTGCGTAGTGTGTTGCATCTCTAAGCTCTGCTTCTCCATTCCTGTCAGAGTTCATTTTTATATCAAATAAAAGGATAGATAAACCAAAAATAGGCAATCTTTGCATTTCTTCGTAAGAACACACACCGAAATACCATTCGTTATGCTGCGTAGAGCTAATTGGACCAGGCACTATAATAAGTGTGCTATATAGTAACAAAATCGTTTATTTTTTTCATGTTAGCTAGTCTAAGCAAAAAGTAAAAAGAATCAACGAGGGTAAAAGAGATAATCCAGAACAGACTGATAGTTATAACTTTTTGGTTTTGATACTAAATATTGTTGGGAAAACTGTTTTAAAGAAAGTAATCCCTTATCTTATGCATCACCTTATAAACTTTTGAAAAATTGTTTTTTGTGAACAGCCCTTTAAGGAAAGCCTGTTTTCTTGATTAGATTATGCCCCATACTTCTCCACCCTTCCCAAAAATCTGAGCTGCACTGCTAGAATATCATTTTTTCACTTTCTCTACCTATTATATTTACTATCCTTACATACTGCTATCTTATTTCTACATCCACTAATGCCCTTGACAAGTTCCTGGCTCTATGAACATGAACTAGTGCTTTCGACCTTAGGTATCCATTATTCAAAATTTATGAGATCAATTTTTTCTGAGATTTAGTTGCAAATTGCTAATGTCTTCAAAGATACTGAAGTGGCTGACAAATATATAGAAAGCACAGTGGCATTGAATAAACCTCTCTGTAGGAAGTGTAAGTGTTTGAGGACAACTGTTTTCAACTGCCAGATCTAAATTGTTTAGATATCCAGAATGCATATTTCTACCAATGTATCGGAAATTTAAAGACCTCTACTAATTCTGAAACCTATAAATTGAAATTAAGCTTTTGAGTGAAGCCAGGTTATAGCAATGGACCCAGGAGTTACTAGCTTTATTTTTTTCTCATTTTCATCCTTGAAAACAATAAATGTGATCGTGAAAAATGAAGGGGAAGACATTCTCAGTAATGTTAAATATTCTGTGTGCTGCGTCCTACCAGCAAATACAGCCCGAAAAACCTTGTTTATCCAGCAGAACAATCCCATTATTAGAACGGTGATGTAGTATGATTTATTTCATACCCTGAAATCACTCAAGGAAATAACTGAGTGAATTATATTCATTCTGGACCCTGTATTGTGCTATTATGTGGAGCAATAACTGGTAGCATATTAAAATAGAGATCAGGGCCTACATACATTCATTTCAAGGCATTGTGAAATTTCAAACTTGTTCAATTATTCAAGTGTTTTCCAATTTATAAAATAAAATATGATTGAATACCTGATGATGTTATGATAGAAATAAAAACATTTGATAATCTTGAGTGTATTTTTTTTCCACAGTTGTTTTGTGCTAACATAAATTTAAGTGTTAATTGTGTGTTTGTAGCAGCCATAACTAGGAAGGGAAACACCAGATATTTTCTTTAGTCAATCCCCTACTTATACACAACAAAAAGAAAGAAAATCCGGTCAAAATATGAACCACATTTAGAATAAAAAACTGAATAGAAATTCCTCAATCTATTTAATATTAACAAGTCTGGATGAACATGAAACTTTTGCTCTTCTCTGTGCCTATTTATGAAGACAGTAACACAGGTGTTTAATATGCAAATATGTAACATTTTAAGGTGCCAGTGTCAATAGAAATATCTAAAGATCGCTATGAATGTAAAAGGAATCATGAGTGTAATTAGTCTTTGGTTCTTCGAAAACGTGTCTTTACGTGCTTCAAAGAAGTTGTATATCAGGATTTTAATTGAGTTTCTGATACATCCAAGTTTTCCTATAATGAAAAGTGTATGTGTGCTATCATCTGTGTGAGTGTTCACAGTAATCTTATTTGTAAGGACATGTCAGTCTTTTTTTTTTCTTTCCATTATTTGGTTTTAAGCCTCTATTTATACTCAGTTACAGTGGAATAGGAGCATTTAAAGCACAGATAGACCGCAGTCTCCTGAAATATCAGTTACCACAAAGTGTCACAGAAGGGTGTCTCTATCTTATGATGAGAATGATGAACTTGTATTGTATCTGTCAGAACCGTATTTGCACCTTCTCATAGATGAAGGCACATTGGCTGACCAGTAGTGTGAGGTATTTTCTGGAAGATTTTTAGGGTATTTAAGCTTCCAGCTGCAATGACGTTAATACCTCACCTAAGTGACTTGAATGTCAGTTTTGGCAGAGTTTAACTGGTATAATATTTCGGCAAAACAGGAAGAGAAACACTGTCATGTTCACTTCATTGAAAGACCACACTGAGAAGAGGACAAATGTTTTCTTAAAATTATCACTGAATATAACTGAAATAAATCACAGAATCACAAAACAGCTGAGGTTGACAGAGACTGCTGGTCCAAATCCCTGCTCAAGTAGCTCCACCCAGAGCTGCTTGCCCAGGAACATGTCAGCTGGCTTTTGATTATGTCCAAGGATGGAGACTTCACAACCTCCCCGACCAATCTGTGCCATGGTTTAGTCATCCTCACAATGAAAACTGTTTCCTGATGTTTAGACAGAACCTCCTGTATTTCAGTTTGTGCTCATTGCTTCTGGTTCTGTCACCAGGCACCACTGAAAACAACCTGGCATTGTCCTCTTTGCACCCTTCCTTGACATATTTACATACATTGAAAAGACCCTCCCTGAGCCTTCACTTCTCCAGACTGAACAGTCCCAGCCTGTGCTTATAGGAGAGATAGTCCAGTCTCTTAACAATCTTCATGGTCCTTTGTTGGACTATCTCCAGCGTTTCTCTTGTATTGAGGAGCCCAGAACTGGACATAGTACTCCAGGCGTGGCCTCAGCAGCGCTGAGCAGAGGGGAAGGATCACCTGCCTATGCTTGCTGCATTTGATTAAGGCAGCTAAACATACCATTGGTCTTTTTTCCTGCAAGGTCACATTGCTGGTTCATGTTCACCTTGGTGTCCCTCAGGACCTGGATCCTTCATATTTGCTTGAGTTCATGTTCTCTTAAACTGTGTTGTGAGACATATTGATGTAGTTAGTGACAACAAATGACCAAATAGTTTGGCAGATAGTTACCTAAAAAAGTAAGTTGATTGTACTTCCTGATATGAAATCTTAATGTGAAACTTTAGACAATTCTATGCATTGAAGAGTTTTCCCTTTGTATTCTCTTTCTACAGAAATGTCATCCATTTTATATAATCGAAATAGCTATTTCACAGAGCATTAATGTAAATACAGTGCCTACATATTCAAACTATTGTTAACATTCTCCTTAAAACTCAGAAACTGAATTTCAATAATGTTAGTTTTCAGAAGTTTGGTAATGTTCTCTCTTTTTTTTTGCGTTTGATTACAGAATACCTGCTGGCATGTTTGCTTAAGCCTACTAAACTGGACTGCAAGTGATCCGTTACACTTTTTAACGAGGAATAGCTTGCTGAAATAAAGCTAAAGAAATCTGCTCTGCATAGTTAATCCTTATTCAATACAAATTCTCAAAACAGAGTTGGTGTTATTCTGCAATATGTTCTCATAGATTCACCAAGCTCAAGGAGCTGAGAACCATTAACACTGATTATTCTGAGAATGGAAACATGACTACCAGACTAATATTATAAACTAAAGTGTACTGACTTAATTAGGCATTGAAAGCCAAGATTACAATTTGATAATACAGTATAATGAAGAAGCTATTACCTAGTAACTTTTGAAATGGAATTAATGCTGCTTTGAGGTGCATGTTAATTCATTTTTGGCATGAGGATTTGGAACCAGAGAGACATAGAATCAGATCAGAGAGAGAATGCTCTTTCAGAAAAGTAAAAAATGAAATGATCAAAGATGAAAATGAATTTTGAAATAAATGGAAGTTAGCTTCTTGGAAATTAGTGGGGGAAGCTAATAGTGTAGCCTTGTCTCTGTTCACTTCAGGTTCTACAAGAGTATATCTATGTCTTAATTGTAATGATTACTAATTTTTATGGCCTGTTGGGTAGGAAAATTGGAACAGCAACATATTATTGTCCCCGGTCTTAAAAGTAAACAGACGGAGACAATCCAAAGATATATCAAATATTTCTCTGTGTGAATTCTGTTCACAGTGCAAATTGATTCTAAAGTTTTGGGGGTTTTTTCCTTCCTATGCCAGTGATGTGTGGAGATGTTTGTGTCTTTCTTATTTTACTATGTAGAATAACTGTTGGGGTATTACTCAAATGTCACTAACTGGCATGCTATTCTCCAAATAAGAGACCAAAGCATTGTCTGTCTTTAAAGTGCTAATACTGCTTTACCTTGCACATTAGCTTGAATTCTCCATTAAAGTTAGTATTCAACCAACTTTAGGGTGAGAGGCATTCAACTTTAGCTGTGTGAAAGTTGATTTTCTAAGGTAGCTAGCTGTCCAAGCTCTTTTTAATAAAGAGAAGTGGCAAATTGCTTGAGTCATAGACATTCATTTTAAGATAAGGATAAGAGAAGTTGTTCTTCAGATATACTGATTGCTTTCTATTCAGTGGAATGAGGGCCTGATTAACTAGCTGATGTTGGACATCAAGTTTTTAAGTGAATGAACCTAGTAGTGAATTTTGACAGCTGAATTTCCTTAAAAAAAACCCCAAAACATAAGCTTTTTTAAGGAAACCATTGTATCTCTATACCTTTTGTTGTTTTGGTATTCTTAAATAAAACAGTGGAGAGGGAGGTTGGATTTTCTGTGTGTGTGGTTTGTTGGGATTTTTTGAAAGTCAAACAAATCTAATATTGCCTTCTGATAAACAGTTATTGTGGGACATAATTGGTACTGGACAACATTATTCAAGACATGAATATAAAAATTATTCTAGAATTATTGCTAATCTAGGAAAAAATAAAAACAAGAATCAATTAATTTGTAATGTATTTATAGAAAGTCAGGAATTCCAAGTAAGATCTGTTGAACTTGTTCTTGAATAATCCAGTATAAATAATGGCAATAATTTTCCTGGCATTGTCTTTTTGCACATTTTGCTCTTTTCTCTCCTACAGTTAAGAGATCTCCTCTCCTCCTTCAAAGCTAACTTGAACTTTCACACTTTCTGTTTCAGGCCAGAGTTCCTTGTCCTATGTTTTCTGAGACTATTACCTTCTTTCATTTATATGGTTACCCTGCAGGTATTTGATTAATGGAATTCAACGGTTGTGACATCTTATATAGCACATGGCCTCTGTGTTGCACCAATTTCACTCCAGTGTTTTATAACTGGTCATGCTGGAGTTCCACAAAGAAAAGAAAGCAATTGCTCAGTTATGTCAGAAATTACCTACATTTAACACAAAAATCTCTCAATAACTCTGTTCTGCATAGGCAAGTACATGACATCAATGGTGTGAAAATGCAGTTAGTTTTTCAGGGATCAGAAGAATACTGCTCTCTCAATGGACCTTTTCTCAAATGCAATGCTCTCCTACAATAAGGGCTGCTGTTTGAGTAGAGTTCTCTCAAGCCTTTGATAATCTCTTGTTATTTTCTCTTCTCTTTTAGCTGATGGATGCACTGACTGGTCTGTGGATTACAAGAAATATAAAGTTCTAGTGGGAGAACCCGTTCGTATAAAATGTGCACTCTTTTATGGATATATTAGAGCTAATTACTCTCTAGCCCAAAGTGCTGGACTTAGTTTGATGTGGTACAAAAGCTCTGGACCTGGAGATTTTGAGGAACCTATAGCTTTTGATGGAACTAGAATGAGCAAAGAAGAAGACTCCATTTGGTTCCGACCAACAGTGGTACAAGACAGCGGGCTCTATGCATGTGTTATAAGGTACTGTATTTTAATATACTGTATTTTAATTATCCAGATATGAAACATAGCTCTTAATAGTGAGACTTTTGTGTCAAAGAAACATGTTTTCTGAGGGTGCTCTTTTTTCTACTTCTCCTGGTACTCCCTTCCCTGAAGAGTTTCATGCTTAAGTAGAAATTACTATGGAGTTTCTTAAACATTTTAAATTTTTTTTGGTAAAAGTTTAGGTAATTTAATTATTTTATATTATTTGTATTAATTGTTCCTTCTGTTTTCCGAATCAGGGGTTTGGATTCTTTCTGCATCTTTAAAAAGGTTTTGTACTGAGATATTGTTTACAGCCTTTTGCAGTCAAAAAAGATCAAGGCACTTTGACTAGATTTTCACTAGATATGAAATTGTGCAAAGTAGAATTTGTACCTAAAAATACAAAGAAGAGTTGCTACTAACTCTTTAACAGTTTAAAGCAATTGGTTATTGCAGTTAGTTGAACAGATGAAGAAGCAGTGTTCCTCTGTGTCTGCATATCTATAAAAATGGTGTTGCTACTAGGAACACACACTGAAGCTATTTTGATGTTGCAAGGAAAATACAAAAATTGTTTTACTGGCACCTGGAAATGTTTAATGTCTACCACTTTTTTTCTTTTTCCTTTCTTTCCTGGGGCTTGCTGTCTACATAGGTTGTGTGTGGCAAAGGAGATTTTTACTAGATTATTTGTTTTTAAAACCATTTGTTCTATGAGCTCTTCACATAACCTGTGAGAATAGCACTTTCAACATGGTTCTTCTGATGATGGTTTTCTTTAAAAAAAAAACACAAAAACCTTCACTTTATGCTACTTAAGGAAAATAGTTAGTTATGTTTAGATTAATATTTTTTCAGATAAGTGTGTAACAGTAGCCATGAAAATGGCAACAGTTATTTCAATTATTCCATAGTTTTATTTAAAATACCATAATTGTTCCTCCCTGTTTAGATAAAGAAAAAAATAATTCTGATATTGCACTTTCCAGCAAGTATAGATAAATGCTGAATTTAGATAATTAGCCATACTTTAAAATATGTTTATTATGTCAACTTGTATCAATGCTTTTTCTAAATGTTTTTCTTTTTACTTGGGAATTAGGTAAGGGCATTTTCTAATCTGCTTTAAGCTACATACTGCTTTCTTAGCATTTTCTTAATTTCCAGCTGTCAGTGTTATACACTGCAGATAGACAATAGATTTAAAAAAATACATTACTAATTAGTTTGTGATCCTGAATACTCTTATGAACAGTTACAAAGCCTTTCATCTTGAGGAGACCCACTAGAATAAGCAAGTATTCATTAAAGGGTAGGTAGTAAGGAGCCTGTGCTGTTTATATCAATGTTTCAGATTTAGATTTGTTGGATGGAACCTTTCATATATATGATCAAGATGGTTATTGGTACATGACATAATCCTCACTTCAGTATCAAAGGAATATATTCTTTTATACGTGCTTTGTTCATACAGTCAAAAGTTATTTTCAAATAATTTTGAGTGCCTGTTTAGAATCAAGTTTAAAACAATATTTTATTTGACCAGAGATAAAAATGCATTTGATATTTTATTCTGAAATAAATAAAATTAATTACTCGACAATATAATGGTTCTCTTTTTCCCTCATTCCTTCAGGTTCCTACACTATAAAGTAATTATTTGACGCAAAAAAAAAAAAAAAAAGTGAGGCTGAACTGACACCATATGGCAAAATTCTGTACTCTCTCTGTACTTCCAAATTTATTGCTACAGAAATATCTGGAAAAACTTATCCCATCAAATAACTGTCTACTGCTCTTTACAGCTCTTTGGTCTCATCACTGAAATGAGAAAGCTGAGCTCTGCTGTCATTTTATACTTGGATACTGGTAGACTATACCAAAGAATCTGGAGAGGGATTTGTGAACAAGAGCTATAATTTCTTTCAAGGAACAAACTGAAAATTGCAGGGATGGGATTAAGGATTTCTTTCTTACAGATTTGAAAGCTTTGTTTACTTTAATGACTAGGGTTTTAAACGCCTTCAGAATGATGTTATAAAATATTTTAGTTTTGAAGACTGAATTGAGAGCTCAGTTATAGGCTTAAAATTACCTAGTAGCAAACTTATGTTCAGTGTGATGTCTGCAATAACTTGAGTAGGACAGCAGGGAGAAGAGATGTACCCGTGAAGTAATGAAGGCAGGCAGTAAAGGGCAAATGGGCAAAAGTAGAACTGTGCTTTGAATAAATGGTTCTGCCTAGTTATTTCAAACTTACTTGAAGAGGTGGAACAGTGCAGTACTTACTATTTTCTTTACTCAGAAGCTCCCTTCTTCACAGTTCTGTGCCTTTGGTATGTGTGCCAACAGTAAGGAAGAGAAATTTATCTGTTGCAGGGGATGTGTAGAGAACAACATGCTGGAACAGACTGTATGACTCTAAATGAACAATATTAAAAGGGTAGTCAGTGGACCAATCTAATTTCTACAGTAATACATTACAGTAGAAAGAAGGGGTTTCACTGGGTAGAAACATTCACATTTTCAGTGAAATTAACTAAGGGATAATAGTGGACTGTCTCCTTTTCCTTTAGAAGCAAAAAGACAGCCTTCATCTTTATTGACTAGTGTTCACAATACTCTCACTTTTAATTTCTTATCCCTGCTTTTCTTCCTTTGAGAAGCTGGCTGTCACGGAGGAACTGAGAAAATCGAGACTGAGCCTTATTATCAAGGCACTGTGGTACACCCGTAGCTGCAGAAGAGGAGACAGACAGCCAGAAATAGCTTTCAGGTTACTACAGTCAGTATAAGGACTATGAGATGATTGGTAGAAAATGTATGAGCTTATACCCTGCTTTTAGGGAAAAAAATAATATAGTTTGTTTCAGATATGGCACTGGATCATTCTGCTGCAACTTCTGTGTGCTTCAATTTTAAGTAAAAGATATCTTATATCTTTCAGTGGACGTCACAGCACATGATTGCCTGTTGCTTATCATATATGGACAGTAAATATAACTAGATAAGCTGCACAAAGGGTTACTATATTCAACTCAAACTCCCAGAAATTATGTATGTATAAACACCTGGCATAGAATAAGTACCAAGTAGTTTTTGACAAACTTTCTGCCTCCTTTAATGTTATGAAAAAGCTGAAATATTTTTCCTGTCAAATTGACATTTCCTTTATGTTTTCATTTTCCCTCTGCCTGGAGACTTCTATAATAGTATCTCCAATAATGGTCCAACCTAACATCAGCTCAGGTCATTTGGGCCTGAGAGGAAGGCTGGACTAGTATTTATGTTAAAGTGCTACAATGTTGGGGGCAGTCCCAAGCACAAATATAGGTTGGGCAGAGAAGGGATTGACAGAAGCCCTGAGGGAAAGGACTTGCGGGTGCTGGTGGATGACAAACTCAACATGAGCCGGCAATGTGCTCTAGCAGCCCAGAAAGCCACCCATGTCCCAGGTTGCATTGAAACAAGTGTGGCCAGGAGGTCAAGAGTGGCGATTCTGCCCCTCTACTCCACTCAAGTGAGATCCCATGTAGAGTACTGCATCCAGCTCTGGGGCACCCAATGTAAGAAACACACGGACCTGTTGGAGCCATTCCATAGAAGGGCAATTCCAATGATGAGCGGGTTGGAGCACCTCTCCTATGAAGACAGGCTGAGAGAGTCAGGGGTTGTTCAGCCTGGAGAGGAGAAGGCTCCAGGGAGACCTTATATAGCAGCCTTCTAGTACCTGAAGGTGGCCTACAGGAAAGATGGGGAGGAACTCTTTATCAGGGAGTGTAGTGATAGGACGAGGGGTAATGGTTTTAAACTGAAAGAGGGTAGATTTAGATTAGATATCTTTACTGTGAAGGTGGTGAGACACTGGAACAAGTTGCCCAGAGAAGTTGTGGATGCCCCATCCCTGGAGGTGTTCAAGGCCAGGCTTGATGGGGCTTTGAGCAGTCTGGTCTACTGGAGGTGTCTCTGCCTATGGCAGGGGGAAGACTGGAATTATATGAACTTCAAGGTCTCTTCCAATCCAAGCCATTCTATGATTATTTGATTCTGATTCTATGGTTCTAACTTATATTACAGATGAAAAACCTTCTCCAACTTTAACACTCTTAAAATAAATTCATTGGGTACTTATCAGCTGTAATAATACTGCCTATGGTTCATTCAGTGACACTCAGATTTGAAGTCTCAAATTCAGATGATTGCCAGGATCAAACAGGGAATAACAGCAACTATGGAGATGGTCCAAATCTATTTGCAGCCTCAGTCAGTAACAAACCTGAGCATCTGCTTGAGAGTCTTCAACTGTTTCTATTAGTCACAAACAATCTAGCATTTTAGACAAAGAACAAGTACAGTGAAGCATATAGAATTTTCTGGGTTCACTACAGAGAGAAAGAAAGAAAGAAAGAAAGAAAGAAAGAAAGAAAGAAAGAAAGAAAGAAAGAAAGAAAGAAAGAAAGA
>JAOQGH010000001.1:121522247-121533621 GCA_025769975.1 Gallinago jamesoni | reverse complement strand
TCAGCAGGGGAGTTGGACTAGATGATCTCTATGGTCCCTTCCAACTCTAAAAAATAATTCAGTGAAATTCAGTGAAATTCAGTGAAATTCAGTGAAAGAAAACAGAGGGATGGTCTAGGGAGGAAAAATGTGCCATTGGTATCAACAGTTGGAAAGAAGAGGAGTGTAAAGACTTCTTTGGCACTTCAAGTGAAATCTTTTCAATGCCAAAGGGCAAAATTTAAGAAACTACAGTTTTTTACCTGTGTAGCAGCTGCCTTTGACTCCATTTCCAGTTCTTACTTCATCCATTTTTCTGCATTCTTCTTGTGCTCTTTCATTCTGAAAGTGGATTTCAGTTACTGTTTCTTTTCTTGATTCAGGAAGAGCTATTTCTTTCCCCATCAATTTCTGGGAAAGTTGCTTCTCCATTTTTGCTGCCTTAATAACTGGAACTCTTCTCCTTCATGCATAAATTTGAATATGCATATATGTACATTATTTGAAGATAAATACATCTACATATGACATACATGCATCCCTATGCAGGTAATAGTAAGATTAATGACTTTCAGGCTGAAGTTCACAGCTACTCTGAATCCAGATGGTGTGAACATTATTCTTACGTGTTACAAATAGCAGCCAGTAACGTACCGCTGTGATATAAGAATACAGACAAGAAACATGTGGGATGCAGTGTCCTGCAGTACGTTGCTGCACTAACAATAATAATAAAGTAATAAAATAATAAATCAAAAGTGGAGGCTTCTAAACAAACTTCTTTACTCAATTATCTACAAGAGCTGTGGATATGCAATATTCCAGTACTAACAGGCATTAGTTTTTGTCACTACTCCCAGCTGAACTGGAAAAGTGTACCTTGAGAAAGTGCACTTAAACTAATGCTGCAGCAAAAAAAGGCTTTAACTGTAGTCACTGTTCTGGCTACAAGGTACTTGAATCTCATTTACTCTAGGAACAATTCTTTCCCCAATAAACAAGTGGTTATGTTATTACCAAAGTGCAGGATATATAAGTACTTTTCAATAGAAAACTTTTCCTTCACAAAGTGTCTGAGTTTTGCTCAAGATTCTGACTTCTTAGTCACCGGAAATTGGCTGATAACTCCAGTGGGACCTGGATTTGCAGTTATCAGCTTATATTAAAAGCTGCAGAGCTGTTAAAAAAATGGAAACACATTCTTTCAATCTATCATCACTAATATATTTTCATTTGAAGTATAATTCAAGTGTTGCTGGTAATGTCCTTGTTAACCATGTAGAGGCTTAACTTGAATGTAAGGGTTCACATTTAAGCAGCTGGAACTCAGGAATTGAGTCTAAGTAACTTACACACAGAGTAAGCTAAAATTGTTAAGCTGCTCATGCAGTCATTCCAAGTACATGTCATTTAATCATCACTTTCACTAAGTCAAGGTTTATTGGAAAGGAGTTACACTAAGAGTAGAAAATTTCAGTTAACTCTTCAGGTAAAACAACTAGTTTTATATGAATTTTTTGGCTCAAATTTCAGGACTGGGGCAGAAAAAGGGAAAATTATTTCCTTGTAAGTTTGTAGCCAGTTATTCGAGTTTGAAGGTTGAAAGGTTAATGAAAAACTTTGACAGTGCAGTGATAAAACTACATACAAGCTTATAAGGAAATGAAATCCTGTGTATTCAGTTCAGGATATGCAGTAAGTAAAATCAGGATCTGCATACTGAGTGGTAAGATAGAAAGAAAGATGAGATCAGAGCACATTTACTGGGGATTGTACATCCATTGTACATCCAGAGTACCAAAGAAGAAGAGGAAGTGGCTGAGAGGAGGAAAGATGGGAAAAAGAAATGTCCTTATGCTATTTAAAGATAACATTGTAATACAGGCACAGAGGGCGGCAGGATTAAGGAAACTTTAATTACTGCATTCCTTTACATCTAACTTCTTTACTTCACATTTTTAGTTCATGCATTTTAAATCTACAGATTGCATGGGAGTAAAATTGTATGGTTTTAATGTTAATGGGGTCTGTATTCCTTGTTAAAATTAATATGTATCTCCAACTCTTCTTTCCTATGAACTTTACCGCAGGCTTTATAGCACTATAGGTAGAAAATTTATTGACTAACTGTACAGATTTAAAAATATACAAAGTCATATTGAGTCCTTGTCCTTCTTAAAACTTCTCTAGGATGGTGATGAGATTTAAAAGCAATGCACACTGATTTCCCTTTTTTAGGTTGTATCGTTCTCTTAGGCCTCCACATAGGAACGAGGAGGGTAAATGTCCCCAGGCAGGCACATTGGATGCCAGTAGTGACACTAAGGGTGCATCTGACCTCCCCACTGCAGAGCACTGGCTGCTACATGCCAAAATGCCCTCTCCCCAGAAGATTTCCTTCACAGCAGTATTGCTTTTCCTGCTGACAGCAATGTTGAGTTGATCTAATCATCAGCTGAAATGAGAAAAATGGCCTCAGACAATGTGAGATTGACTGGGCTGTTATGATACACTGACAGTAATTCGTGCTTATACAAATTGCTAGTTTTTTCCATTTGGGTCTCAAGTGCTGAAGCTAAATCTGCATGTTGACTGCTTTATGGGCTCCAGCAAAACTCAGCTTCAAGTCTGTTATTCAATGGGTATTATTTGTTATTCAAGGGGTAAAACAGTTGTCGTACTGAAATAATGCCCTTTGCTTTTGAAAAACTGTTCAGTTTTCCCACTATGGATAATTTTCCTTATCAGTGCAGATTTTTGTTGTGGTTATTTTTTTGCTATCAAGTTTATTTTGGGAATCATTCTAAAACTGTACAGGTCCCAATGTTAGATTTAGGTCACAGGGAGTCTTCAACAGGGAATGAATGAAAACAGGGACTTTGTTAACCTCTTGTATTGTTCACCAAAGAGAAAATACCTAGTTGCTAATTAGAGCAATAAAGCAGTCTATGTAATAACATACAATTTCTTCAGAGTGGTACCTTTAAGCTGTACTGTCCTATTTGTGAGAAAAATCCTCCCATGTCTTCAAATCTTGTGGGTGTTCAGCACATGAGGAAAATTGGCAAGGGCCAAATGAAATTAAATCAGCTAAACCTGAAGAGTTTGGATGATTTTTTTTTCTCCTTTTTTCTAATGTACTTATATTCAAAATAGTAAGATTAATGAGATTAATCAGTAAATTCTGTTTCTGTGGACTTGATATGGTCTGAAACTGTGACCTACACCAGCTTTCAAGTCAGTTACTTTCTGTCAGTGAAAAAGTAAGATACAATCGCATGGACAAAATAATAGGAGAAAAACATGTTATGATCTAGATTTTTCTGAGGCATTCTTCAAGCACTGAAAATCAGAATCTCCCAGTCCCACCAGGGCAGAGCAGGCACAACTGATTGCTGGATGAGTTATCTGTGCTGGGCAGTGGGTCGCTGTTGTCTCTTACACATAAGACTTCACATAAAGTGATTTACATGGGACAGCAACTGTTGTTTTATGTGGGATATGGGGGATCTCCAAACATGTATGTCTTCCCTCTAAAGTGATAAGGGGGGGGAATGAAAATCTGGATGAGGGTCTATAGCAGACTATAGCATAAAATTCTTGCATGAAACAGAACAGCAAGTACAGCATGAAAGCCTTAACTTTGGGAAATTACAGCAAATTCTAGTGTCAGTCTTTCTCCTCAAAGTCTCATTTAAACAGTGACTTTAAATAAGCAATCTCCTTGTGTTTCAGTTCTTTGCTGGCACTGAGATCATTAATGTGCAGTACTTAGTTTGACCACTATGTTTCACTCTGGTGTTTAGTCAATACATCAAAGAAGTTTAATTTGAGTGACAGAATAACTATTATAGACTCTCTTGTTTAAGCAGTGTGAAGACTGCTTAAGAGGGAGTATTGTTTTTGATGAAAAGTTACATAATCAATAAAGATTTGGGTATTTTATAGGCACTAACATCTAACTGTTTCTGATTCTTCAATAGTTCTATCTGGAAGAGGTGTGAGAGCCAAATTTATGCTTGTTGAAACACTGTGTATCAAATTTTCAAATTTTGCAAGTTACAATGCAGAAATGATATCTCTTTTTATTTGAGTAAATCTGAATCGCATTGTGAATGATATATCTTTTAAAAGTATAAATAATCACTGTAAGTACATTTGCACTGTCACCAGAAAAAGGAAAAAATATTTAGTGTAAGGGAAGCATCATCTGCATCAGCTTCATCAATGACTGTTATACAGCAAATGATAGAAACTGGTAAGGAAGTAATTTTCATGTGTTTAGAGTGATTTTGATGTTGTAATATAATTAGCAATCACAAGCAAATTTACTCATCCTGTACTACACTCAGAATTGTTGCAGTTCAGTTTTCTATTCTCATTTTAAGTGATTAAAGGGTCTATTTTTCCGGTCATTTCAGCTTCATTAATTAGCAAATTACCACTTCAGTTAAAAGAAATGTAAGGGATTTGACATGCAGAATATGTCAAAAAGCCCTATCCATATTTACAGTATTTGTGATCCTGGCTAGGTCATGAACTTTGTATGAATTAATGCATTTAGATAAGTGATGGAAGTGGAAATTATGCACAAAATAATCTATACGTTGTTCAAAATGAGCCAAAACTCCAAAGACCATAAAAAATAAGGACATTCAACTAATTCATGTTATTTTTATGTACTGAGAATTCCTGTGTTTACCACTGTATCTCTATATGATTTAGTTTTAGGTAGTCCTGTGAGGAGCAGGGAGTTGGACACAATCCTTATGGATCCATTCAAATTTCAGATGTGCTATGATCTCTGTGGAATTTTCTTCCTATAGTCTTGAAGATACATATGTTCTTCTCAGAGGCAATGAAAATGATGCCTCCCCTTTTTAATCTTTTATGATTCAGACAACAGGCAAAATGCACAGGCATGACTATCTTCTGTAAGTTTGACAGGTTATCTTCTTGCTAGCAGCAAATAGTAACCTATAAAGTTTCTAGTTCTCTGGGTATAGGGAAGGATGGAAAGGAGAATAAACATGTTTAGAACTCTCTAGAATATAGATGTTCTTAACACACACTGAAATGGGGACAGCTGTAGGTATTATCTTCTAGTTCATAGCCCATTAGTTCTTAGTATGTAGTACTTTCATAAAAAAATTAAAAGATTTAAGCAGTGATTTAAGAAATTTAGAGATCATGGTCTTATTTAATGTAATGATTTTGAATAAGAGTTAGGGAACCTAAAAACAAATTGTATCTTAATCATGCCTCAAAATAATTTTAATTTCAGTAAAGAGAACAAAACAAAACAAAAATATGTGGCTAAATATCTAGTAATATATTGTGGAAAATAGTCTGGTCATTTATACTTCGCTGTTTTGAGTCCAAGGGAAATCAAGTAACATAATATGAAAACTATTTTACATAACTGTACCGTGATCCATGTTTTTCTGTTTTCCTTTATTCTGCAAATACTACTGAAGCTACCACTATTACAATCTTGAAAAACTAGTAGACAAGGATCTTGCAGTTAACTTGAAAATTTTGTTTTCCTAAAAGTTTGTGTGTAATCACATCTATAAATCTGTAGTTATTTGATTAATATTATATATATATTTTAATGAGGAAATATTAAGAATTCAGTTGAAATAAAGTATGTGTTGAAGTACACCACTTATGTAATGCTCAGCAGAGGTAATTTATAAACTGAATTACCTGAAAGTATGGGGATAAGGTTGAGAACCTCGATAGACAGATGAACACAAGATGACACAAGATGAAAAAAGAAACTATAAACAGCAAAAAGAAAAGAATTCCAGGACATATAATATATTTCCATACATCATTTGATCAAGTTTAGGAGTTCTAAGCCAGATCCTTGCACATATTTGCCAGATTCTGAATTTATATGCATTTGTCTCATGTGAGTGAGTTATTTGTGATATGCACATAATTCATATTAGATACGAGAAGACAAAACTGCATAGGTGATTTTAACAAGATAATTCACTGAAATTAATGGACAGGCAGCCAAGGTAGCCTATGGATGTTTGAAGTATGTCAATAGAACGAATAAGGTTGATTGATTGTGAATTTACCAAAAAATATAGTTTCTTTTTTTCTTACACATGTAAAATTGTGTGTGAGGTATGTGAAATCATGTGAAATCAATGAACAAATCTTATGTGTGCAGATAGATTCATCTTTTGAGATTGGATTGTGGAAATCATTGCAGATTATGAATTGTGTCACTATCACACCACATTTAAAGCTTTGAAAATAAGAAAGCAAGCTTATAAAGAGAGGGAGCTTATTCGATCATATTGTCCATAAGTATTTTATTTTTGTCAGAGTATCAGTAAAATTCTTGACTATGGAATGTGCAGGCAACAAAGGGCTTTATGCATTAATTAAATGTCTTGGGTTTGGTCTAGTATTTATTCAACTGCCAGAAAAATTTATTGCCTAGCATACCCAAGCGACATGATTATTTTCCTTTAATCTTACTAGTACAGACAAAAAAAAAAATGCCTTGATAGATAAATTGCCTTGATGCTAAAGTTTCTGAAGTCAGCAAGCTAAAAAACTCAAGTGTTTTAGTATATACATTCATTGTCTGTGTATGCATACATTTGCCTGTGCATATGAAAGTCAAGATAAGGTTGTGCTGTCATGATACATTACTAAAGAAAATTACTCTCCATGAGACCAATTCTACTACTGTTACCATATTTTTCATTAGCAAAGCTCAAAGTTTGCAGCTGAAAAATTTAATTCAAATCTTAATAGTGCAACTTTAAAAAAGCACAATATACACTATGTAACACTGGACTTGAAGATCTCTTTGAACATTATTTTCATGATTCACTTAAAAGGTCAGAATGATAAGCTTTCCACTCCATTTCTTATTACATTGTAAAAAATTGTGATCAATTGCATGTTTTGGTTGAAACTGGTTCTTCTGACACAGGAATTAATGAATTAATTTTGCTGACAAAAGAAGGGGCACCCATCTAAGTCTTGAGGCATCAGCAACATGAGTCAGAAGGGTAAAAATTAAATAAAATAGCATCTTATCCTCTGTCACCCAGAATAACTGAACTTCTTTAACTATACCAAAGTACTCCGTCATGTGTGATGTGCTAAGAACACACAGTTAACGTTAGGCTTTATTTCTCTTGCAGTTACACTTATAAACTACTGACATGTAACTGTTTGCAAGCAAAAGATCCTAATCCACTATAACTAAACCCAGCTGACATGTTATACCACATGAGGACCACTCAGAATGACATCATTGATTTCAAGAGCATAGGTCATAAAAAATGAGATAGATAAAGGTTAGCACTAAGTGCAAAAGTATACTGTCTTCCGTGTAATCAGAGAGCCGGTGTAGAAGGGTTAATAGAAGCCATGTTTCCTAAATCCTGATGCAGCTTGATATCCTACCTATAATGTGGCAATTGCACCAGAAAAGGAAACAGAGAGTTCTCAATCTATTAACATAGGACAGATGTTCTGCAGACTCCTAAGAGCATGTCTAGCAATGCAGGTTTTAATGTGAGTTTTTCCTACGTGTAATTTGACATCAGTTTAGATTAGATCACAGAATAAAAGAATCACAGAATGGCTGATATTGGAGGAACCTCTGGAATCATCTGGTCGAACCCCCTGGCTCAAGCAGGGCTGCTTAGACCTGTTTGCCCAGGACCATGTCCATATAACTTATTAATATCTCCAAGGATGGAGTCAAGGTCAACTCACCACAACACCTTGATTGTTCCTCCCCCGGTGCAAGACTTTGCATTTCTCCTTGTTGAATTAAATAATATAGACCTGATATGAATAAGGTTATTATGGAGGTGTGGGCAGACTTTTTTTGTTGTGATTTTTTTTTGTTGTTGTTGTTTGTGGGTTTTGTGGTTGCCATTTTTTTTTTTTTAAGAAAATGTTGTTAAATTACTGTGCCTAAGTTTCTCTAAATAAAAAAAGATGTGATTGCCTCTTTTCCCTCTTCTACCAAATGAAGAGTTAAAATAGAACCTACAGAATTTAAAGAGAAAATTAGGTATTTTTCCTGTCACATTCTAGAGCAATACTATACTTAAGGATAGGGTCCCCACCTTAAAAGAAAAGGAAGAGGTGTCACAAGATTAAGTACATGGGAATAGTATGATGAAATCTCCACTAAAAGCAGTACAAGTTTTACCTAGAATAAAAGGGTCTTTGTTTGAATTGGTTAGAGGTTTTAATTGAATGAAGGTATTCCTGCAGATTGCCCGTTTGTTAAACAATATGACTGATAGTTTATTGTCTTTCTCCTGACACCTGTCTGTTATTTTAGCCTGCAGTTTCCCAGTATTTTCTTAAGGGACTCTGCTTCACTTGGTTGTTAAACAAAGGGCTCCATTCTTTCTATTCATCTTCTTTCCCTCTATCATGAAAGCTTAACTCTGTGCCACAGAATGAAGTAAACAGCACCATATCAATCAACAAGGCCTTCCTGTGCAAGTACTTTTGCAAGTACTTTTTTTTTTCCTATGTTTCTGTAACAACAAAGTTTCAAGCTCTTCTCTGTCAGTAAATAAAATCACTGAAGAACCGAAGAGGATTTTGAAAATTAAACAGCCATGTCATTTTTAAAGCTTGATTGTCTGTTTTGCTATCATAAAGTTCTGGTGAAATAATGATCATGCACTAATAATTATGCGTGTGCATCATCAGCCTCTGATCTCAAGCCTGTAATATCTTCTCTGATCTTCTTGCCTATCTAGTCTTTGATTGGTGTTTCCCAATAAGGACTTTCATTACCTCACCATAAAGCTTTTTGGAAGGTGTTTCAAAAGTAGAAAACATGAAAAGGAGTTTTTTGTGTTCAGGGGAACACTAAGAAATTTCAGGATTAGTTTAGACAATACTTCAGTGGTTCAAGGAAACTAATCACTAAACTACTAAAACTAACACTAACCAAAATGAGTGCAAATGGGGAGAACAAAGAATTTTTGAAAATTTTTCTCCCCAAAGTATACGGTCATGATACTATCAGTCTAAGTGATGTTTCCTAATCATATATTACAGCACCTGTTCTGAAATGGAAGTATTTTAGAGTTTTAATAGTTCAGAAGGTTATAATTTCTAAAAGTATGGAAATTTTAATGATGTAAATTATTTAAAACCATATTTCAGTAATGGATTGTTAATGATTCTTTACACTTGTGGGTGTTTTTGACAATTTGGAAATAGTTGAACTTCTTTCTGTCAGCTGCCAGTTCTCATGTGCACCAATTTCACACCCAAAAAAATCATTATAATAACTCTTAAAGTATCTTCTAAAATAAAGTAGAAAAGATGGGAAAATACAATGATTTCTTATTTGTTTGTCTATATTATTCATGGTTACATGGAAATATTAAAGTCTGTAATTAGAATATCTCCACTGATGAAACATTCTAAACCAGAAAATGAATTGTCTCAATAATGAATATTAAACTTTATATTCTGTCTTGGTCTTCAATGTGACTAGAATAAATCACTTTATTTTCTGTGTCATCTATCTGTCATTTTTCCGTCTTCTTGCCAAATGTCTAAATGGCAAACAGTGGATTGTTTTAAAAAGAGATTTCCACCAGTACTACAAGGTGTTCTTCATCAAATTTCCACATAATCATTAAATACAAACATAAAATGTCACTTTTAAAACTTTATTTGGAAATCAGAGACCATTCAGGTTTTTCCATGATGTTTCTGGTTCAAAATAAGTCTAAAGAAATAACTTGATGAGCCAGCTGAAATACTATAGAGAGAGCATCTTTAAAGTGATAGAGAACAACTCCTAAAATATGTTCTTCTCATGATAATATGACCAAAATCTAAACCAATGATTCCAACAACCTTAATATTAGACTTGAAAGAAAACAAAAAATATTTGTACATTTTATATCTGCAAAATTCCACTTCCACTATAAAAAAGATTGAGGGTTTTCTTAAGTCTCATACAAGAGCTGGTTTTGTCTTTACCTGGTTCTGCATGGTGTTAAGTTTTAATTCCATACATCACCTTTCAGTTAGTGTTGTCAAAGGATTAATAAAAGCAGAGTTATGTTCTGAATTGTAAAAATGCTTTTTGAGTGGGCCAACTTTCAGCAAATGTCAACCAATAATTAGAAACACAGGGAAATTTAATACTTGTTTGTTAGGATTTTTCATGAATGTATAGGTTTGCATTAAAGGATTCTTCCACAGATACAAGTTTCAAGTGATGAGATTCAAGATGAGAGAGCATATGAAGAATACTTTACCTGAATTCAGTACTTCTTTCAGTTTCTTAGCCCAGAAGGAAACACATTGTCATATTCTATATTTTTACCTTTAAGCAAAAGGTTTTCCATGGGAAAAAACCATTTTATTGAAATGAAATGCCAAGAATATCTTTTATATATGTATGGATGTATATATATGTGCATGTGTGTTTTTATATATGTATGCTAATATACATATCCATATGTGTGTGTGAAAATATAGACTAGGCAGTGGCAGACTTTGATTTCTGCTTCTTTATTAGTTTTGTCCTTGCCTCTTGACCATAGTTTTGCATTCATCAGTGTATTAACTATTGATTTGCAACAAATAAAAAATAGGTGTTATTATATCAAAATATAATTGCTATTATAACTTTCTAATGTTTCAACTAAAGCTAGGCCTCTAAGGAATAACATCGCTTAATGATTCAGCACTATTTCCAAGATCTGTTGCAGTAAAAGTAGGAAATTAAAAAAGAATATTGACATGTATTCTCTTTATTATGGAAGACTCTTAATGGATTTTAGAAGAACAACTTTCTTCTACATTTTTAGACATTATTACAGAAGCACACTTGTTGAAGTGTCTTTGGGGTGATTAAATAATTGTTCAAAGTTGGATTTTCTTTTTATTAAAAAAGAGAAACCCCATAGCTTTCAATAACTGTTGAGGAATGTACATATAGGTGTATAACAGACTGACAATATACATAACATGAACATGGCAGGGGGGTTGGGCAGCTTTCTAGCCACTCTTCCCCAAGCCTGTAGCACTGCATGGGGTTGTTGTGACCCAAGGGCAGGACTTGGCACTTATTGAAACTCATCCTGTTGGTCTCAGGCCATCCATCCAGACTGTCCAGATCCCTCTGCAAGGCCTTTCTACCCTCCAGCAGCTTGACACTCCCACCCAGCTTGGTATCATCTGTGAATTTATAGAGGGTGCACTTGATCTCCTCATGCAGATCATTGATAAAGATGTTAAAGAGAACCAGCCCCAGTACTGCCTGTTGGACACCACTGGTTACCGGCCGCCAACTGGATTTCACTCCATTCACCACCACTCTCTGGGCCCGGCCCTCCAGCCAGTTTTTAACCCAGTG
>JAOQGH010000001.1:121453423-121522147 GCA_025769975.1 Gallinago jamesoni | reverse complement strand
CAGGTAAATAACATCCACAGCCTTTCCTTCATCCACCAAGCGAGTCACTTTGTCATAGAAGGAGATCAGGTTTGTCAGGCAGGACCTGCCCCTCATGAACCCGTGCTGGCTGAGCCTGATCACCTGAGTGTCCTTCATGTGCTGCATAATGGCACTCCGGATGATCTGTTCCATGATCTTCCCAGGCACTGAGGTCAGACTGACAGGCCTGTAGTTCCCAAGATCATCTTTCCAACCCTTCTTGTGGATGGGCATCACATTTGCCAGGCTCCAGTTGGCTGGGACCTCCCCAGCTTGCCAGGACTGCTGGTAAATGATGGAGAGTGGCTCCACAAGCACTTCTGCCAGCTCTCTCAGCACCCTCAGGTAAATCCCATCTGGGCCCATAGACTTGTTTGTGTCTAGGTTTTGGAGCAACTCCCTCACCACCTCCCTTTAGATTACGGGGCCTTCATTCTGCTCCCCATCCCTAACTGCTAGTTCAGGGGGCTGAGTACTCATGGGACACCCTAATCCACTACTAAGGACTGAGGCAAGGAAGGCATTCAGGACCTCAGCCTTCTCATCCGTTGTCACTACGTTACCTCCTATATCCAATAGAGAATGAGGGCTCTCCTGAGTGCTCCTCTTGCTATTAATATATTTATAGAAATTCTTTTTATTGTTTTTAACATCCAAGGCCAGGTTCAGTTCAAGCTGGGCTTTGGCCTTTCTAATCTTTTCCCTGCATAACTTTACTACACCTTTATACTCTTCCTGAGTGGAACATACAGGGCCACCCCTCCTCCTCTCCTTCCTTGCCTGTCCCTCCGGAAGGGCTTGTAGCTTTCTATTGCAGCACTCCAGTCATTCGATTCATCCCACCATGTTTCCATGATGGCAACTACATCACAGCTTTCATGCCACACAATGGCTTCCAGCTCCTCTTGCTTGTTCCCCATGTTGCGTGCTTCAGCTTGGCACCCAATGGGGCTGACTTACTGGCTGGAATGGCTCCATTTCCTTTGTGGAAATGAGTAGATTACGAGCACATTAGTCCATTGACAGTTACAGTGAATATCTCTCCTTTTCTGTTTTTTAAAAAGATGAGGCTCATACCAAGTTGCAAAGAATTTTGCCTTGCTTTTCTCCAGTTTCCCCAAAATGAAACTATTGTTTCAGATTGTACCTATTCCTAAATGCTCCTAAAGGATTGTGTCTGACTGCAAACAATGCAGGGCTGCAGGGTTTAATGTAGAACAAAGCAACTGGTGCTGTGGATCTGACATTTACATTACATATATTTCTGGTGTTTTATTTTAGCCTAGATGCAGTCCGGCACCTTGGACTGAACTTCAGGTGGTGGTAGTCAAAGCACATTAAGTGTGATCTTGGAGTAATCTTTCAGACCTTTTTCTGAAAAAGCCTGGTTTGTACACTCTGAGGCAGCAATAGGCATGGTCCAGAAGTTATCTTTGAAAGTGCACTCTTGATCCAAATTAAAATGCTGATGTAGGTGAGCAGCTCTCCTCCTTCCCTCATCTCTGTGACTCCTTTTCCTCATTTTGATGTTAACTGTGTCACCTGCCTTAAGGCCTTTTGAAATATTACTGCTGCTAGCTTATTGTCTCGACGATACCACCACCTACTTATCTTTTCTTCCTCTAAAAAATATACCACCTCTACTTCTTGGATCTTGCATTGTTTAGCCATATTCTGCCCATCAAGTTTGCTATCAAATGAGCCATCAGTTCTGTTCTGGAGTACCTGTTTACCTGAACTTGTGCATGGGAACACACTCATTCAAAATCTATCCCCTCACTCCAAAACTGTATCAAAACTCATGTCTCTAGTAATGCATACTGTAACTTGTGGTTTAAACATGAATAGATAAATTCCAAACAAGGACTACCTTACAGTTTAAAATATGGTTTTGTGAGAGGAATATGATATTCAGAGTGAAAATATACTAATTTTAATTGTGTGTGCCACTGTAAAACTTACAATTTTTAATAATTTATTGCTGCAGCTGAGATTGCAACTGCACATAGGACCTTTCCATGACACCTTTTCCCAGAATAGTTTCAGCTGAACTGAATTCAGCAATCAATAGATTTGAGAAGCTTGGGTTATTCTTTGAGCATGTATTTTTTCATATTGTCTACAATGTTGGATATTGCTTTCAGACAGAGGAGCAAGTCAGCTTATGTATTGAGTTCAGTAAAAAATTGTTTTGTCCTGTGGCAAAAGGAAGAGATTTTATTTAAGCTCTACTGCTTGGGTTATTACTCAAGTTTAACTTGTTGGCATGTTTTAAAATAAGTCAGTTTGTTAAGATGAGATAAATTCTAAAGCATTAAGCTCTTCTTTTATTCTCATTCTCATGTTAATGCATTTTCTTCCATTTACTTAATGGTTATTCTTTAGAAATACAAGTAACCCAAGTAATCTGCTGTGGCAGCTGACACAGTTTTCTACAAACAGAGTTTCATTGATCACTTTATTTCTGTTTTTATTTTTGCCCTATTGGAGGAAACAGAATTTTATAGCTGTGATAGTCCTGAGCTGTAATTCTCACTGAGCCTACATCTGGGTGATTGCAGACAAGCCACTTGACCTCAATATGACTCAATTAACCCAGCAGCAAAATTGGGTAAACATCAAAATCTCATTGAAAAGCAGCTGCTGCATCTAAATTGAATTGTCTAAAATTGCATTGTGACAGCATTGCCATTGGGTCTCTGAAGACCTGAATTTTAATTGTTTTTCAGTCATAATGCTACATGAAAATGGTTCTAAAAAGCATGCAAATAATGATGTCTCCACAGTTTTGCAATGACATTGCCTGTGTAGTCAATGGAGGCATTTAGAGCAAATCTATAAAGTGACTATGATAAATTATTCTTACATTTTTCAAATTTTATCATAACCATTTACATGTATATTTACTTCCAAAGGGCATATGTTTTTATAATTTTGGATGAGATAGTGGCAATTTCATCTTTAATTCATCATACAACCTTAAGAAACTGACTGATCTTGAGGGCAATCTAGCAAACATGAAGATTAAAAAAAGTTTTATGAGTTTTTGAAAAATGAATGGCTCAATCTTCAGAAATATTCCATGACAGTTATTGATTTTTCTCATGATTTGAATATACTTCTTTTCCAGTTTGCAATATCTGCTCCTTCAAGCATTTTTTTAGGCAAGGGGAGGTGTTCTTCACCTGACCTGTGCCATGAAATCTGTAATAATGGGCTGTAGTTTGAATATGAGTGTACTTTTTGTTTTCTAGTAATAGTGGAGCCCACATTTCTGAAGTCACAGGTGGCCTGGATGTCATCTCTCCTGGCATAAACAGTAATAATATTTTGACAGGACCTGAATTAACATCTTAATGAAATTCTCTTCATCATAATGAATTTTAAATGCTGAAATATCTCTCTTTTTTAATATATATTCAGGCTTATCTTTGTCATGTGGTCCTTTTATAGTTTTGTAATTTAGGATTTGAGCTGCTTCTCTCAACATACTGAAGATCCTGTGCTACTCTGGGACCTTACAGGATCAGTTAGTTGGAAAATAATTACAGTTAATACTGATCACTCCAGTATTCTGTGCTACCACTAAAAAAAAGATCCTTAGCTTACTTGGTGAACCTTAAAGACAGGTTTAAGCCTTGACTTGCCACACAGGGCACCTTTTTCAGACACAATGGCTAATAGCAAACATACATACTATCTTTTTTTTTTTTTTTTTAATCATTCATTAGCATTTGAAAGCCCACCATCTCTTGCATCTCCTCCTTGCCTTAAAAATGGCTCACAATAGGACCAAAGGGAAGAAGCTTTGGGAGGTGAAGAGTTGGGGGCAGGAAGCATGAGTGGGGAGATCCGACAGTCTCACTTCTGCTCTCTTCTTATGTCAGATCCTTGGGCATACCTAACATTTCACTTTTCACCCTCACCCTTCATCTGTTTTTTATCTCCAAGAATAATTTGATTTTCCCAAGATACTTTCCCTTTCCCAATTTGAGGAATGTGAAGACATAATACAGTACTTCTGCATACAGCCGGATTCCTGTCCCTAACCGGGAAAATCAATAGGAGCTGCAGTCACAAGTGTACACTCAGAGAGGAATAATGACAGAAGAAACAGTTTTCATGGAGCAAAATACACAAGCCCATAGTTTGATGTATATAGTGAGCACAGACTTCTGCAAAAGTAGACAGCAGCACAGTCAGTAAAGCTTTTTCTGGTGCTGTTGACATTCTGTTGCATTGCAGGGTATCTTTCAGGGTTATAGTTGATTCTAACTGTTACTTTCTCCTGTCCAAATAGAAAGGACAAGCAAGTAGTTCTCAAGTTTTTGTAATTATTATTTAAGAAAAAGAAACAAAGAAAAAGAAACAGACAGTATATACTGGACAAAAAAATATTTAGATGCTAGTGATTTTGTTTTTGAGTTTTCTATGCTGTCTGATATAATATATTATCAAAGTTTTATTTAATTATCAAAGTTTTAAAATAATAATAATAACAGTAATAATAATAAACAACTTCTCTCCATTTAAGCCATCTGTAGTTCAAAAATTCAAAGTGAAAAAAGTTCTCAGAACCACCTACATTTTGTATTTGACAGCTGAAGAATCCTAAATTGCTCCTGGTTTAAACACGATAGCAAAACTTTCTAAACAATTTTGTTTGGTAGTGCAGTGAATAAATCCCGTCAGCAAGAATTATCATCAGTAATAGCGATTTGTGTTATTCAGTACCTTGCAGATAAGGATCTGCAAGTCTTTCATGGACAAACTTCACTTCTGCATGAAGTAGATAAACTGGGTTAAACAGAGGTATATGATAACGTCTCCTTGTTTTCATAGAGATAATAAACTGAAAAGTGAGACTAGATACCAAGTCTCCATTTTTAAGTATCATGAAACATCAAAATACAATGTACACAGTGGACTGGTGTGATTTGAGCTAGAGAATCAGCAGAAATTCATTAACATTTTAATCTTTTGTGAGCTTTTTTGGATTCTTCCCTATAGTTTAAAACCAAATAGATAAACAAACACAATTGATATATTTTTCCTGTAAACATTACACATTTTCACGAACATAGTTTATCAGAATCACTTTCACCATTAATTTTTAAGGTTAAGTATTTCTGTTTGCAAAAGATAGAAAGTCATAATATTCCAGAAAAAAAAAAAAATATGGTAATGACATGTATGATTTCCCTTTACAAAATATTAAAATTGTTCTGATGAACTGCAGCATTTTTTTCTCCTTTAAATTCCAATGAAATAATGCTCTCATTCATTATATTCTCCTTTGAGGTCTAATTTGTGAATTAGTTTCACTTCATGAAAGTCCACTGATTCTAATGTCCAGGCTGCTGAACTTTGTAGCTTCTCTAATTGTCTTCTTTTCTTTTGAATTCCATTTACAGTTCTTATGTGAGATTCTGATGCCGAGACAGCCATCAGTTAGGGAAAAGTTGGTCTTTGTTGCTCCTTGAGGTGGGAAGATCTTCAGGCATGCTGAGTTGCTCTGTTCCTGGGGTTTCTGTTGTGGTTGGGGTTTTTTTTGCAAGATATCACAACTTTCATGGTATTTTGTTTCCTCTGGAAATCTTTAGCTATTATGTTCTCAACAATTACAGTTACTTTTCCAATCTTGTATGGCTTTAGATTACATATACTCTCCCATCTTAAAATAATTATCTCAGTAGAATAAAGGCTCAAAGCCGCACTGCGCACATTTAGCTGTGGATTAAGCAGTTGAATCCTTTTCTGAGGATGGTAGGGAGTTCCAAAGAAAACATAAAATTCAGACTATGCCAGTAACATATTGTGTAACATCATCCATATATGTAATTTCACCTGGAAGGGATTCAGATGCCAATAGGGAATATTCATACCTAGGAAAATACTGTGTTTCAACTGCCTTTGAGGATTCCTAGTACACCATTCCTTCTGAATAACTGTGTTACTTTATTCAGATAGCTTTTCTTAAACTCTTCAAACATAAGACTAAGGAATTTGAATCAAACAACACTAAAATCCAAACCTGACAAATTCCAAAACTGTGATTTCTGTTTTGAACAAACTGCCAATATTTTAATATTTTTATTCCAGAGGAAAATAAAGTAATATTTTTCAAAAATTTCCCCTGAAATGGAAAAAAAAACCCAACCCCCCAAAAAACCACCCAAGACAGAAGTTTGTAATAAGAAACTGTCTGAAATTTCTCTATCTAATAATAACACTCAAAAAGATATTAAAGGGAGTTTCAGTTCCCCAGTACAGGTTTTAAAAGACTGAGCATTTTTAGGCACTTTATAGGCACTCTTTCGCTTTGGTTTCTTTCTGGGATGGGAATAACGATTTCATGGTTCAAAAGGCTACTTAATTCATAGTTCAGCTATTTTAGTTTTAACACTGAAAAACGCATATGCACAGAAATTTTCAAGAAAGGCCAAATAAGCCTTATTGTTAATTCAACTTGGGTCAACTTATCCAGGTCCCTCACCTCTGAAATGTTCACTCACCATTTTACTGAATGTAGCATATTCTATAGATATTAACTATGGACATTAATTTCTATGTGATGCTTATAAAATATCCGTTTCCTTC
The DNA here is from genome assembly GCA_025769975.1 of Gallinago jamesoni. NCBI lineage: Eukaryota > Metazoa > Chordata > Aves > Charadriiformes > Scolopacidae > Gallinago > Gallinago jamesoni. The sequence continues at coordinate 121,515,526 of JAOQGH010000001.1, read as the reverse complement.
TTTATGCAAAATATTAAATTCAATTTTGAACGGTTTCAGAGAGATTTTTTGGTATTGCCTTGATAACAATGTGAGTCTTACCTCTTTAACGATTTTTTAATAGACTCCACACTGTGGCATTTATCCTTACTAATCTCTGACCAGTTAATAATTGCACACTTCCATATAAAAGCATGCTGACTTCCAAAGATGGAATGAGCAGATAACAGTCTACCTACAGGTAGAAATTTCTGGTTATAAAGTTAAAGAGCAGGAAATTTGATACAAAAAAGTAGGTATTGAATATCTGAAAAACCTTAAAGATTAATCTAGGCTTTGAAAAGCTGTATTTATCTGAAAAATAGACTTTATTACTGAGAGTAAAATGAAGAAAGTGGACTGCTGAACAGCAGTCTTCTCAGCCAAGGTACTATGAAGCACAGATTGTCAGCTGAACAGGTGAAAAGTGAAAGGATTGTTTGTAATTTACATAAGTACAAGCTAGATCTATGTCTAATTTTTTTTTCAGTCATTTAAATCATTTTGCATATTTCTATTTTGTATCTTATAAAGAAATACTATTTTATTTAGCTCAACCTGCCTTAAGGGAAGCATAATTGCAAAATAAGTGAAAGTTAGCATGATTTCAAAATAAGTGTTATAATCTTCAAGTGCTACATCCCAAAGGTCATGGTGATCCTTAAGTATTGAAATACTCTGATTGTCATTTATAGCTGCAATGTAACTATTTCTGAAATGTTTGTCAAGATTCAAAATGTCATCAAAACATTCATTTCTAGGGTTGGGAGTGGGGGTGGGGTGGTGGATATTTAAATGTTAATACATTTGTCTTACACTTAGGTAGTATTTCAAAGAATTCTAGAAGTACAGTTCTTCAGTCATACATGTGGGTATTATTTAATAAGATAATTTTATCTCCTTTATTGTTCAGGTAGATCATAGAATCATAGAATCATAGAATCATTTGGGTTGGAAAGGGACCTTAAAGATCATCGAGTTCCAACTCCCCTGCCATGGACAGGGACATCTCCCACTACACCAGGTTGCTCAAAGCCTCATCCAGCCTGGCCTTGGAAACCTCCAGGGATGGGGCATCCACGACCTCCCTGGGAAACCTGTTCCAGTGCCTCACCACCCTCACCATAGATATTAGGAATTTCTTTCTAATATCTAATCTAAATCTCCCCGCTTCCAGTTTAAAACCATTACCCCTTGTCCTGTCGCTACACTTCCTGACAAAGAGTCCCTTCCCAGCTCTCCTCTAGGCTCCCTTCAGATATTGATAGGCTGCTATGAGGTCTCCCCTGAGTCTTCTCTTCTCCAGGCTGAACAACCCCAGCTCTCTCAGCCTGTCTTCATAGGAGAGGTGCTCCAGCCCTCTGATCACCTTCGTGGCCCTCCACTGGACCTGTTCCAACAGGTCCATGTCCTTCCTGTATTGAGGACTCCGAAGCTGAATGCAGTACTCCAGGTGGGGGTCTCACAAGTGCGGAGTAGAGGGGTAGAATCACCTCCCAAGACCTGCTGGCCACACTTCTCTTGATGCTGCCCAGGACATGGTTGGCTCTCTGGGGCTGCCAGCACTCACTGCCGGCTCACGTTGAGCTTCTCATCCACAAGCACTCCCAAGACCTTCTCCTCAGGGTTGCTTTCCAGCCATTCTCCACCCAACCTGTATTTGTGCCTGGGATTGCCACGACCCAGGTGCAGGACCCTGCACTTGGCCTGGTTGAAATTCATGTGGTTTGCACAAGCCCGCATCTCCAGCCTGTCCAGGTCCCTCTGGGTAGCATCCCTTCCCTCCAGCGTGTCAACTGCGCCACTGAGCTTGGTGTCATCAGCAAACTTGCTGAGGGTGCACTCTATCCCACTGTCCATGTCTCCAACAAAGATGTTAAATAGTACTGGTCCCAGTACAGACTTCTGAGGAACACCACTCATTACTGGCCGCCAGTTGGACAAAGTGCCGTTGACTGCAACCCTTTAAGTGCGGCCATCCAGCCAGTTCCTTATCCACTGAGTTGTCCATCCATCGAATCCATGACATTCCAATTTTGAGACCAGGATGTCGTGCGGGACAGTATCAAATGCTTTGCATAAGTCCAAGTAGATGATATCTGTTGCTCTGCCCTTGTCTACCAAGTCTGTGGCAGTATCGTAAAAGGCCACCAAATTTGCTTATACAAATGGAAGTTTTCTGCTCATTTATGAACTTGTTAATCTGTGGTGCATGGTTATGACTTAGAAAGGTTAATGTTCTTTTTCAGAACAATTATTAGTTTTTTTAGAAAAAAAACTATGAACACAATTGAAAATGTTCTATTATTTATGCCATAAATTACAATGATGCTGTGTATGGTGTAAATTATATGCCCATACACCTCTTTAAAGTCTGTATTGCATTGTATCATCCATTATGGTTCATTACCTCAGATTAGTCCTATGTCAAACATACATCATGATGCTCTTCCACTGTACTATTAGACATCTGTTGAAAGAATTGGTGTGCTAGTAACTTTGAACATGAACAAAGTTGCTATTACACTCAAAGACATTAAACTTCACATTTATTATTAAATTGTACAAGATGTGACGAACATTGCTAATAAATGATGGTGCAAGACTCCTAGTACTCTCAGATTAAGTGGCAATAATTGTAATGAGTTCTTTCCACGTTGAAGTGTAGGGCAGTTGAAGCAATGAGAAAACCTAATGATAGAAAACAAGGAAGCGTATATTGCCAAATGAAGAGTCTTTCCCCAACTATGGCTCAACAGCCATACTCATATCATTGTAGTTGAGTGTGTTTTTCAGTGTTTCTACTCATGGAAATGTATTTTAAAGACATCCACACTGCTTCTCCTTGGAAAATATTTGGAGACTATGAAGTCTGCTTATGAAAAGAATAAGACACATGGGCACACCAATATTTTCTGTTTCATATATTACACCTAGTAAAAAAACAAGAATCAAATAATTTCTGTTTAAGCATTTATGTGAAAGACAAATAAATGAAATGTTGCTTACAATTCATATTTTGTACCACTAGGGTATAATGGCAATACCCTGAGTTTACAGCCTGAAAATGTAGAAGACAGTTAAATATTAAATTGAAGTTTTCAATAAACTCGAGGCATGTGTTACAATTTAATCTACTGAAGTTAACTATAAATAGTAATTTTTTTACATTTCTGACTCTATCATATTTTAGAACTATATTTAATTGCTGTAATACTTGAAGAGGTCTATGAGGCCGTATTTCCTATAACAGTGTCTTTGAAAACCACCTGTTAACTGACTTTAAGAAACATTAGTCACAGAGATTCACAAAGCATTTGGGTTGTATTTGAGTACTAGTAAGCATTTCTACCTGATGATTAATATTGCATCCCCAATACAATAGATTTTTAACATCATAGGTCTATCACAGAAAATAGACTTCTAATAATTAGGGATCACTTTTCTTTGTAGTTTTCATCATTTCTGACTACTGTACTCAAGACTCAGTGAAGCCTAGGAGTCCTATTTCATTTCAAAACCAAAAATATTTAAGTTTTGCAAAGCAAGTTTTGTCACCAAAGAAAATGTGTTGATGTTGGTTTTTTTTTTAAAATTATCATTATGTTCTTAACTGATAAAGTAATAGCTAAAGCTAAAAAGTTTCCTTTTCCTTCTGCATTTGGCAAGGTTGTAAGTTGTTTTTCTTAAGATTAAGACTGAATAGACATATCTATTGTATACAGTTTTTTATCTTAAACATGTAAGCATTAATATTATCCACCTATTAATGAGAAAACTGAAGAGCAGTTTACCATAGAACAGACCAGTAAAAGCAGTGGAGGAATTTGTACTTTGAATTTTTGTTCCATATGTTCAATCTGTATTGATTCCTGAGTAGTTCCATAGCTAAAATTCATGATCCTTGTTAATGCTCTAATCCTAGGTTACTGAAATTATCCCCCTTCCCTATAGAGGATACCTTCTGCTCTAAATCATATTAACAGTCTTCACACAGATAAAGCATACTTGAATGCACTACTAACAAAGCAGTCTGGGGTTTACATTTGTTTGTTTGTTTGTTTGTTTGTGTTTTTTATCATTATTGCAAATAGTTTTCATCAGAGTAATTGCAAATTATTATTTTTTTTCTTATGGAATGGAATTTTCTCATGGATTCTTTTTAACCCTTGATTTTCCTTGGAAGAGTGTCTGCCTGCAGTCATTAACAATAGTAGGTCCTGTGTGATTTTGTGTTTGTGTACACAACTGCTATTTTGGGGCGCAGGGTTCTATATTGGCATATGGGTCTTTACTCTGTTAGCTTTGACTGATTTAACTTTAAATTCTGCTCAGCTTTGGTATATATACTGTTCTAAACAGAATTCAATAGATTAATACCTCAGACTGTCAAAATTATACAATGATGTAATGTACTATAATATGTCTGAAGAAGCATATTTTTTCTTGGCACCATATGTAAGAAATGTGAGTAACAGCTGCTGACACAGACAGTAATTCTCCAAGTGATTTTTTTCTTTCTGCATTCAAAGCTGTTTGTTTCATTTCTTTGAAAACAAGAAATTGTATAGTCACAGCATTTTTACTAATGTGATACAGAAAGGTATTTAAAAATGTATTCCACATAAGCTATCTAACTTAGGATGTCTTTGCCATCTTTGCATTCTCTTTCCCATATTGTAAATATACTATCTCAGAGTGTAGATATCTCTTTAACTTGTGTCTCTTGAGATGCTGACTTAATTATAAATTAAACACCCAGACAAGCACATATTTTCCTCTTGCATATTTTCTGGAACACATTGTCCACTCCATGTTGCAGCTGAATATGTTACTATCCACTTAGTGGTATATGGGTCTTTACACTCTGTAGCAACTTTTCACGGAGCTATTTTATAAACCAATTTAATATTATTTTAGGGGTTTTCATTTTTTTATCTTCAGCTCTTCAGGCAAAAATGCTTTTGGAAACGAGGATATTATACACCAGCTTCTCCTAAAGTCTTGGGTTAGAGAAGTATTTTTCTTATGTATCCGATTCCCTACTACTGTACCAATTGTAACAAGATTTATTTCACTTTGAGATATTGAAAGCCTCAGAAAGGCAGCTTGAAAAGCATCCCCGAACAAGCCAAATTCCTGTTTACATGAGGCAGTGCTGGTAGGGGCCTGGTTTCAGAGCAGCCACAGTGCACCTAACTTATGGCATCTGCAGGGTGAGTTGCACAGGGATGACTCAGGAGAATTTATACGCCTGGTTTGGATGTTGGCTCTAGCAGGGTGAGCTGAGGACACCTGAAGTCTAATTAAGCCCTTGTGAAGGCACATTGTTTTGAGCTGACTGACTTCTTAAAGAATTTATTCCACCTTTTCTTCTTCCTTCAGAAAGGAAAGAAACTTACTGAAGAACAGCCCAGCTCCAAGTCTGTTGAATTAAGTGGAAAAATTCCTGTTCACCACAACCAACTTTAGATCAGGAACAAAGTGACCTTAATCCTTTCCTGTGTTGCTTAAGAGATCACTCATCTCACTGCCGGGCTTCCTCCAGGCCTCCCTTCCTGCCAGCCTTTCTGCCTGGCCTGCCTACATTCTGCTTCTCCTCAAGATAGAAACAGTTACAAACAGTTTCAAACACTTTAAAAGTTCAGGTTTTTTTCTCAATTACCTACCTGTCACCAGTTACAGTCCACGTACACTCATCCTTACTTGTTTTGCAATTTTAGGAAAAAGGGAGTTAAAGTTTCAGAAACAAGAACTAATAAAAGAAACCATGTAGCTTTTTATTTTAAACATTCTAATCTTTTTGGAAGGTCGGTTCTTTTCTAATGTAAGATTTTCAGTCATGGGGTTTCTTCTCGAGTGTTTATATACAACACATAAAACTGAGGCATTTGTTTCGACCAGAGCATTTTGACGCTACTAGAATACAAATAATATGTTACAATCCTATGACTGGAACTACAGGAAAAACATATGGGATTTCAGTTTATTTTCAGTATAAAGACATTTGTAAGTGTGGGTTTGAAATTGATGTGTGATGAGAGATATAGATTTGTAACTTCTATGGTCTGTTGTAAACATTTATATGCCTCTACCATTGAGTATCTAACTGTGACCTATTAAAGAGATCATAAAGGCCAGCCTGCTTAGTAAATAACAGCTGCATTCAAGGCGCTTCAATTGGCGAGACAATGGAAGCATCCAAACCCTTGGTTCAACCTTTGAGAAATACTGAATGATATGTCCCATTCAGTCATCTTCTCTGGGGGCTGTTTGCATGCAGTGTAACACCGCTGCCTCTCGGGACCTAAAGAAGTAACTGTTCTGTGCTAGTTCTGCTGTACAGTAATGCTGCTTGGCCTCCTTTTGGGTTACACTTCTGTGTTACTTAGAATATAAGAAATAAAATAGCAGTTTCACAGAGAGATGCAATGTGTATGAATAACAACAACAAAGTATGGCTAAGGAGGATTGCTCCATTTTCTGGAAGTGATTTATTTTGGATGAGGCATTTGTTAGAATTATTTTCATGCCTTTTAGTTGGTGTGTTGTTTTGGTTTTTTAAATTATTCATATTCCTGTATTATTATTATTATTATTATCATTGTCATTATTTACTAATTACAGAAGTGAAGGTTGAAATCTATTATGAGAAACAACAAACATTTTACTATATCTGTTAATGAGCTATTACTGTTTGTTGCATACTAGAGACATGGCTTTGTACTTCCAGCTACTCCTCTACCTCATGAGTTTTTGAGCTTGTGCTACCAGTGTTTTGGAAAGCATTTGAGAAGTACTACTGAAAACTTGTGGGATTCTGCATTCATTTTTCTGAAGATCACATAATATGACAGATTAGGATTACATTCAAGGCATTTTTGCTGTTGATGCATTGTACACTTAAAAAAAAGAAAAAACAAAAGATAAAAGACAGTAAAGTGGAGAAGACTGGAGCTGTTTAGGAAGACAAAGTTAAAATGTCAAGTCAGAGGCAAGATGAAGGGAAAGTTGCAAACACCTTTAAAACTTAATAGCCAGAATAAATTACTTTAAATTTAGAAAAGATGAGCTCTGTCTTGAGTCAGTTGTAAATAATGTATTTTATAGTCCTTTCTTGGTGCATAGTGGCCCCCACATTTTATTAAAACCATTTATTTTGCAATGCAGTGTTATTCTGGTCTTTTTAAAGACAGCTTTTCAGTCATGCTATATTTTATGGTCTTTTTCTGCCTTTTAGTATTCAAAATTATAATAGAATACTTGGTATGGTACATCAAAGTGATGTTCTTGTCTAGTCTCCAAAAGCAATGCTTAAACAAGTGCTGCTCCTGCCTACCATGTCATCTTTGTGTTGATTCTGTCTTTTTTTTCTGTAACTCTGCAGAAAATCGTGCAAGTCATGTCTAATTAATACACTTTTTGAAGATTACAATATATAATAGCCTTTCTAAAACAAAGTCATTTTTTAATGTATGAGGATATTGCTGAGGCGGATAGTAAGACTAATAAAATAGCAGCAGTAAAAATTTTTTCTCAGGCCTTTGGGATTCAAAATTACTTTGAGTGCCAGTAGGAATGTAATGATTTGCCTTTGTGATAAGTTAAACTTGGCTGGCTGCCAGATACCCACCCAGCTGCTCTCTCACTCCCCCTTCTCAAGAGGATAGGGGGAAAAATAATATTAAAAAGCTTGGGAGTCAAGATAAAGACAAGATCACTTACTAATTACCTGCATGGGAAAAAAACAGACTTCACTTGGGTAAAATTAAGTTAATTTATTGCCAATTTAAAAAAAAAAAAGAAAGAGTATGATTTTAAGAAACAATGATAAAACTAACAGCTTTCTGCAGTCTTTTCTTTCTCCCCAGGCTCAAATTCACTCTTTCATTCTCAACTCTACCTCCTCCCCGCTAACCCATTCCAGTACAGAGATATGGAGAGTGAGGCTTCCAGTCAGTTCATAACAGTTCATTTCTGCCTCTCCTTCTTCCTCACGCTTTTGCCCTGCTACAGTGTGGTGTCCCTCCCATGGGATACAGTTCCTCATGAGCTACTCCAATTTCAGTCCTTCCTGGGGGCTTCAATTCTTCAAGATTCGCTCCAGCATGAATCCTTTCCACAGGGTATAGTCCTTCAAGAACAGACTGCCCTAGCATGGGTCCCCCCTGGGATGCAGCTCTCACCAGAAAACCTGCTCCTGTGCAGGATCTCCACAGCCTGAAATTTCCTTCATGGGATGTCCACCTTCTGCGTCATGGGCATCCTCCACAGGCTGCAATGTGGACATCTGCTCCACGGTGATACTTCATGGGCTACAGGGGGACAATCTTCCTTACCATGGTCTTCTCCATGCAGGGGTATCATACAATCTCAGAATCTTTGCTCCAATACCTGGAGCAGCTTTTCCCCCTCCGTCTTCACCAAGCTTAGCGTCTGCAGGGCTGTTTCTCACAGTTGGCTTTTTTTTTCTCAGTCCTCTCTCTCACGGCTGTTGCACAGTGTTTTTTCTTAAATGCATTCTTAAATATGCTTTCCCAGTGGCATGCCCAGCTTGGGTGCTGCGCTCAGCTGTGTCCTAAGGTAGATCTGTTGGAGCCAGCTGGAAGAGAGTCTGTCTGGCATGGTGCAGCCCCTCACCTCTTCTCATCCAGGCCACATCTGCAGCCCTCTGCTGCCACCACCTTGCCATGGAAACCCAAACAGTCCTTCATTTTGCCTGGATCTTCTAATCTACCCTGATATGTTGCTGTTTGACACAGGCTCAGTCACTGCTTTTTAGGCTACCTGTATCTGGATTTTACTCCTGCCATTTCCCTGATGCTACCACCCTGCTGTTATACATGGCTATGAATGGTCTGTGTAAAGGCAGAATAAGTGGAGGAAAAAATGGCAGTCATAAGGAAGGGTTGTACTTATATGTTACAAATAAAATAGGAATATACCTTTTTCTTTCATATGTTCTTTCTGGCTCATGGTCCTTCATCCTGCAACAAACTAATTTAGAAATGGAGTTGATTACAGAGAGTAAGTGTTCAGAATTGGATTTAAATTATTTTTGTGATATTTCGTCATATTACTATTTGGGAGGATTGGGGACATAGTTTTTCCATGTAATTCCTCCTCTGCAAAATAACACTTTTACACTTCACGGATGATGAGGCAAATGTATTACAGAGTGGGAAACACTTGGCTGCCTTTGGTTGAGGTCATAGGCAAATACCCGAGTTGGAGACAGATGGGATTTTGTGTCAGAATATGTCAAGCAGCAAAGCACACTCCCCATACTTCAGGCAAGGACTTTTCTACTGGTGGTAGTGATCAGCTGTCATCACTATGACAGCATGTAGTTCATTATTCAAAATGGATGTTCATTGAATTATTTCATGTGTTATGCTTTCTGTTTCTTGAGTGGATTGCTAGATTGATTCCAGAAAAAAAACAGAGAGAAAAAAGAAAATTAATTCCCCCTTTAAAGTGGGAAGAGCGTTGTATGAAAACAGGTCTGAATTAGTTACCAGATAATTGTGTGAATGCAATCTCACTTTAATAGATTTTTGCCTATAGTAAATAAAAAAGGGTTTGTTTTTTTTAATGGTCAAATAGAACAGCTGCTTTGAAATCGAAACTGAATATTCATAAACTCCCTTCCTGCCTTATTTAACTGATTTGCGCTTTCAAAGTCTAACGCTTCCTTGGAAGTTGTGTTAGAATTGTAACTAGTATTCTTCCCATGTTTATACAACATGCAAATACACGTATGGTACATATACGGGCATTATCCTTTTATTTGCTAAATCTCATTGACAAAAAGACAACAAACCATTTAACAAATATGTCATTTACTGAGTTTATTGCAGTTTTATAAGAGGCACTGTTATAAAAATGGGTATGACATTTCCATTTCTGTTTAATTGCTGTGGAGTCAACATAAAAAGATAAGAAAGCCAAGAGAGCTTATTAAAACTGAAATGAGGGCAAGTGATAAAAAAAGAATGATATTTTAGTGGAACTGCAGTCATATCTGTCAGTGTCCCCACAAAAACAATCTTATTCTTGGATTTTTTGGTGGGGAGAGAGGATGTAGGGTTTATATAACCTCTCTCTTTTCTTTTGGGGTACACTTTATATATAAGGTCTCTCTGTGCCTGTATTTCAACTTGAGGGCCTCAGTATCTTCTAGAGAATAATGTGACTTTTGTTCTGCTCTAAAGTAGCTTCCTTTCTCCTTTTTCCTTTTTCCTTTTTCCTTTTTCCTTTTTTTTCCTTTTCTTTTTTCATAAACCAAACTAATTGTAGGGGGTCCTGAGCCTCACCCTAGCATGCCTTATAGCCACATCTCTGAATTCCAAGACATCCAATAAGATTTAGTAATTGAGAAGTCTATTTTTAGAGAAAATGTTGAAAGGAACGTTTCATAATTTGAAATATTAAGCATTAGAAAGTTAGGAAACACTAGGCTATACTGGGCATGTAAATTCATGTTCACAGTGAAAAATAACATATAATTGTATAAATAATAACTGATTCATACTGTAAGTATGCACAAAGGCAGAGCTAAAAGCATATAGTAATCAATTAAGGCAGGGCCTTCCTATTTTTTGCATTAATGACATAATAATCAAGGTAATGCTTTTATAAATAATTTTGTAAAAAATCTCCTAGTTTTAAAACATTAAATATCTGTATATATAAATATGCATATGCTGCATGCCACTGTAGGGGCTTTCCACTGCTTCTGACTTTCACATACCATCTTTCCTTCTGAAACCACTACAGATGACATTTTTATTTAAGCCACAAGTCTAGCTGTCCAGGGAAACTGCAGCAGGAAGCTGTCTTAGAGGAACCTCTGTTCTGGAAGAGGTGGCCAATCCCTCCTCTTCTTAGGCATTTCAGCAGATCGCGGTGAAATTCTGCTCTGTCAACAGAATAAGCCCAGTTCTGCCAAGTGTTCAGCGCAGCCTTCAGTCACAAAGTAATGATGAGCTGTCACTGAACTGATACGGGAAACAGAACTCCATTACACAGCTTTTTCCTGTTCTCTGCAGGGAGATTCATAACTCCTGATATGAAGCTGTATTAGCTTTCACCAGAATTGAGAAAATCTGCTCGAATAAGTAAAATCTACTCCAAAAAGACTTACTTTTTTGTGTTCAGAATTGCTTCTCTGGAGCTGCTGGCTTACAGTTAACTTTAAAAGGAGGGATGGCTGCCTGAAATTCAAGAGCTTTCTGGGACTAGGTTATAAATACTGGCAGCTGAGATAGCTTCAACTACTTCTAACTGAAGTATGGCCATGGCATATGAATTTTCCTTCAAACATACATCTTGTTTGAATAACTGTGTATGATGGTGCTCTAAAGGAACAATTTTCAAACCCCACAATTTGTGGAATTAAGTCATCCTAGTAGTTCAATTTAGCTGGCTAGTCTGCAATGAGAAGCTGAAGAAGTAAGGAATAATCAAATATTCTATTTCTACTGAACCTCTGTCTTGCTGTAACAAATAGCACTCGTGGTAACAGTCCTTATAGGTGCAGTTTTGTTTTACTATGTTGTTTGCAGTTTCCCATGTTTGCTATGAAAGAATAATATCATTAACAATCATTGAAAAATAGCTGTAGAAACTAAAAAATATAGCGTGAAATTCATAGACTATGAAACCATGAAAGCTATTCTCATACATTTTTCCTATGAGTGCTTTTTGTTGTGTGAAAACAACTTTGGTTCTATAAGTATTTTTTTCTCATAATACTAGACTGGGTTACTGTCATGCTAAAGGGCTGTTGAGGTAATACTGATTTTTATCAGAGCTATCATACATTAAAATTGATACTTCCTTTTATACTGCAATATATTTCAATATATATTCTTGAATTCTGACCTTCTTACATAAATCTGCCATGTTTCAGATGTTTAGACTGTGTTATGAGGACTAAGATTATTCATTCCTTGATTCAAGCACACATAAGATGTAGAAAACTTCCATTTATTTTTCCACTTTTGATGACATATCCTTCATTTCTGAGGTAATTTACATTTCAATATACATATATTTATGCATTTAATAAATAGCTGTACTACATTGGCATTGGCATTTTGTAATGACTGAGTTTCAAAAATTAGCTGTTTCAAAAATGATTTAATATAATAACAGAAAAAGTCTGTAGTTTTATGTGAATCCTTGAAGAAGATACAAATACATTCTTAAAGACCAAATATTCTGTTGTCAACACATTTTACAATAGTATACGATATTCTGTTAAGTAACACCAGTGCATACATGCAAAAAGGAAAAATCTCCCTCTGTAGACTGAAGACTAGGACTTCTGCTACTGATCTCAATAGTAGCAAGAGTCTCTCAGAAATTTCAACCAGCAGAGGAAGGAAGCAGAATATAATATGAGAGCTTCAAAATCATGTTTCCCTAAACAACTGCATTGCATCAGTGCTTTGCACAGTTCCACAGAATCGTGTCCTGTCATATTTTCTTTGGTGTACTACAATTTGTGTTCTTATTCGAGATCTGTGTTTCGCTGGTGCTCTTTATCTCTCAGTAATTGGAAACTGAAATATTTATGACTTATTTTTCTCCTCAAAAAAAAAGGGAAAGAGAAAAGGGAAATTATACAGAAAATTTCAGTATTATAGAGTACCAGTTGCTGATCCATAATTGCAATGGAAGATTTCCCATAACAAACCCTGTTAAAAAACAAACAGCCCTAAATTGCTCAGAAAGAAACAGATTTTTCTGATTTGTTTTTATATGTTTTTTCTCTCTCTCCTCACAGTACAATTTTTTGTGACATTTATAATTATGCTATCCTGAAATGTTATTTGGCATTTTTGCTTCTATTTTATATTTTTATTTTGTTTGTAGTAGCTCCAAAACTGGTTATCTTAGAAGATAAATATTTCTGTTATTTTCTTGGCCACTAAGAAGTAAATGTTTTGAGAATATTTAGGACTTAAGGAAATGATATTTATACATTATCTATATATTTATAATGTGGTTCATAGCATAAAAAAATCTATTTTTGAATTAGGTTAGAGTGGAGGTAAAAATAATAGGTAAAAAGGAAATTATTTTTTTCAGAGAAAAATCAGGTAGAAGAGATACTACTGTGAAAACTGAACATTAAGAAAACAGAAGTTATATTTCACATTTTCTAGGAAGAGCAGAAACTGGTTAGACATTTTTTGTGCATTTGCTTTAGATTTTGGAAAGTTTTAGGTAATCATAAGACAATAGGGTTACCAGAATATGATGGGTTCAAAAGTAGTTATGATTACACTCATACACTGTGACTACTTTTACTACAAGATGCCATGATTTGAAAGTCTTTAGATTAAATGGCACAGAAGGGACAGTGAAAACTTTACAGAACAATAGTCTGGGAGAGAAACCCAAGAGATGGGAATTTTGTCCAGAAGAGTGACCAAGTGAGCAGAAGAGACCAGTTAGAGGCAGGGAAAGACCCACCTGGGAAAACAAAAGAGACCTGGTAGATATCTGTCACCCTGTCTCATGTCTGAGAACTGGATGACAGTCTTCAGTTTTAACATAAATTTACTAATATCTTTTCTGCTGTCATACATGTAGCATCAAGTTAGTCAGACTGTTTACTGCCTAAAGATGATCATGGAAAACACAAAGGCTCAAATAGGGTCAGAGGAAAATTGATGGGTAAGAAACGCCCATGACTTGTGAGTGGAAAGCCACTCAGAGAAATCAATTGCAGAGCTTCCTTCCTGGAAATGCCTTCAAGCTGACTTACTTGGGATGCAGGGAGGAAAAGCATTTTGTTTACGTAAAAAAATATTGCTGAATGATGTTTTGAAGGGATTCTGAGGACACATGGAACTTACTTTCGATGTTTAGGTGAAGGACCATAGGTAGGAAAGAGACTAAGGTATACTGAGAACAAGTGTGGGAAATAGATGGGGTAGAGGATAAAAGGCAAAGGAATAGGGGGAAAAGGAAATAAAAGGCTGTTCAGTGTCAGACCCCAGTAGTCTGTCCCATTTCTCATTAAAAGGCATTTCGTTTTTCCGAGTGGTTTTGTTGTCTATGCTAAACAGGTGTTGATGCATGTGTTAGGTCCTGGTCCAATTTTTGGTCCAGGACGGGGTTCAAAACGATTCCGGGGGCATGATTAAGACACAAACAATGTCATATGTCATTTACTATAATTATACTAATGACGCTGAATGGCGATAGAGAAAAGGCAGAGATATAGGAAAGGAGGAAAGGAGAAGCAGAATTTTGGAGAGCTGCAAGAAATAGTATATCACCACCACGGTTGGTCCACATGATGGCTTGATGATCCTATGGAGTCAACAGCATCCCATTGATCCTCAATCCTCAGGCCTTCAACCCATGGTGAGGGTCGATGGTGGTGAGGGGGTCCCAATTTCAGTGAGGTATAAGTGTAATTTATAGTTCCTGTTGACTCGTAGTTTGACCAATCAATATGACAGTTACCTCTGCTCATCCAATCATTGTCCAAAATGGTTGCTGCATGAGCCCCCCTTGCCTCTGCTGCACAAGCAGTGCTGGGCCTTGCCAGGCAGGCAAGTTTTCGGGGCAGAGGGTACAGTTGTTTTGAGAACCGAGGACATACAATCTTTGTTATTGGTACACTGGTGACAGAAGTCCTGTGGCAAGTGAGCTTTGAGGCATCTTGTCATTCTGTCGGGTTCTTACAGCAAGTGAGTGAACTTTAAGCTGTCCTGGCTGGTGATTAGGATAAGATGTCTGAGCTCCAGCAGCTGGTGGGGACAGTGATCCTCATGTGCCAGTGCCAGCAGCTGGGGAGGGCCATGGACCTGTGTCCAGCTCCTGGGCTGAGTGCCTAAGGCCAGCTGCTGGAGGCGGTATATGTGTATATTCCACTAGTGGACTTCAACTTGATCAGGCTGAGGGGAGCAACTGGGTTCAGCCAGCTCTGTAGCTCAAGTTTCTGCAAGCACTGTGCATCTGTATTCGTTTCTACCTGTGTGATTGGCCATGTATGTGTGTGTGTGTGTGTGTGTGTGTGTGTGTGTTTATGCATGCTCACCTATCAGGTACCTGTGCTTAGCCTGGCTGCTGGCTCAACCTGGTGTGCAGAGATGCAGCATCTTCTCATCTACCCAGTTACTGGATTCAGCAACCTTTAACAGAGACATCAAGAGTGCAAGCAGAAGTCATGTTTCTGAACAAATGGCAATGTCTAAGCCAAATTGTTCTGAATATTAAAATACTTGCACATAGATATG
Organism: Gallinago jamesoni; assembly: GCA_025769975.1. NCBI lineage: Eukaryota > Metazoa > Chordata > Aves > Charadriiformes > Scolopacidae > Gallinago > Gallinago jamesoni. The sequence goes on along the minus strand of JAOQGH010000001.1, from coordinate 121,500,245 downwards.
AATTCATCCATGAAAAATGTGACAAAATGTTTAGTCAATACAGGAATTTACAGGTTCTCTTTGTTCTTTCCCAATCTGAAGAATTGTGACTGAAATAGATTGCAGAAATAAAAATATGGAACAGAAAATATGGTACATAAATGACAATATAGGTTAAATTTTCTATTCAGAAGGAGTTTACATATTCAATCCATTCTCTACCAATTATACAAACTGATGGCAAGGTTTTGAGCAGTAGTATATTTATAAACTGAACTAAACTGTGTTATACAGTTATTCCTATATTTAGATAATAGAGAATTTGGGCGTGAACCTAGGTCATAAGAAGCCACAGATGATTAATCTGGCAGCACCAGCCCAGCTGGAAGCTATGTCCTGCTACAGGAGGAAGCACCCAGCCAAACCAAAAAGCAGATTCTGTATTTCTGACAAATGAGATCACCACCAAGAAACAATATGTGGGTGGTCTTTGTTACTGTCCCTCATATATTTATGCTGAAAGGCACTGTACAAAGACACTGGCACGTAAAGGTTGGGCCAAGGTCCAAATGAAAAGAAGAGCCAGTGACTTTCAGTGATCTGAAATATATTTAGACTTGTTCAGTTTATCTTTTATCTTTGAGATATGAATTAAAATGTGTAAAACAAAGTGCATTTTTTGTCAAATCAAAATAGCTTACACAGGCATGCTTCAATTAGGTAAATTTATTCAAAGCTGTCTGTGCAGAAATGCTTTCATACATTCATATTGCCACTGTTCACATGACTTTAGATTTTTGTGTCTGGATGATTCATGCTTCTGAGAATGTGAGGTAGCAACAAGCTTGAACACTAAAACAAGAAATGAAAATATATAGTTACGATGTCTGGCACCTGTCTTTGCCTTATCCTCATACCTCTCTGTTCAATGGGGCAGCCAAAGCCTCTGTAACCTTTTCATTTTCCCACCTCAGAGTTATTTATCTTGGTGGCTGATAATAATACAAGCCAAAGAATAGCATTGTTTCATATGTTTGAAACTTGAGGCTCTGCTGAATTGTCAAATATGTCATGTTCTGCTTGGGGCTGGCCACTGGAGTTGGAAACTTGCCACTGAGAAGACTAAAGGTGAACAGCTGTTGGTTTTTCACATTTTATCGTGAAGATCAGGAAAACATGAACAAATATATTTGGGAATGCTGTAGAAGAAGGGAGTTACTCATTCTTTAACATGAAGTCTCAGCTCACTTGTGCTTTGAGAGCCTTGCAATAAAAAGTATGTCCCCTGGCTGTCCTAGCCACTTCATGAAATTAGTTCCAAGGGATCCCTGCATAATGTTTGTTTACCTAAAATGGCTCACTGAGCTCTGTTTTCTTCTCTGTGATGTTGAATATTTTATGCTTACAGTCCTGAAGACCACGAATGCTGTGCAAATATATCCATTGCATTTTCAGGAGGTGCTCCATAGGCCAGCAGTTCCTGTTGGTGTGAGAAGAGACAATGACACACAGTCTCTTTAGCAAAAGAGATTTTATGGCTTTGACTATGGAGAGAGTGTTTTGACACTGGCTAAAGCTTATATTTCTCCACTTTCTTTTGAATATGTGGACATAAAGACAGTTTTTAGTACATTTAAGGGTAGACAGGCAGACTGGAAAGAAGCTCTGCAGGCTGGACTGAGAATAGACATTTTCAGCACTGGGCAGGGTAGGTAGCTGGGGTGGGTGGAAGTGCTTCCTTGTCTATATTTGGCTTCAGGGATGCTGTTAATATGAGCATAATATGAATACAATATGAGGGTTTTTTTTTCATTTCCTGAGCTTCTAGGACTGTGATCTTCAGCAGCAGCCTGAAGTGGATCAAGATCACTTTTCAGGGATCAAAATTAGAATGAACCAAAAATATTTATTGAGTCAATACAGGTCACAGAGGCAATTTTGAAAACTACATTGTGGTAAAGCTGTTCATATGAATACAGCCAAAAATTGTTAATAGGTAAATTTCCTATCCACTTTATGGTCCTTGGATTAAAGACACATCCAAATTGTATTATATTCCTCTGTTTATTGATCATTTTCTGCAAATCCTGTTCTCTTTTCAGCATGTAAACTTTTAATTTGGGAATTCAGGACTTTCTCTAAGGTATTCAGTTGCATAATTTCATCAAGTAAGTGCACCTTTCTAATGTTCTTCTTAGACAGAATAATTAAGTATTGCCAAGGACTGACTTTCTGCAGAAACTTGGTACTGTCTTTTGAGTTCTAGTTCAATCTGCTCAGAGGAATGCTCATACATTCATCTGTGGGATGTCACAGTATTTAACAGACCTTCTTTCCAATTCTACTTCTGGTAGAGAAGATTGACTGATTTCTGAATTGCTGTTTCTTAATAGGAAAGGAAGCGTAAAACAGGAACAACTAGAACCGTTTCTTAACAAATACATCAGTCATAAATATTGGGATTATTTACTTATTAAATGGAGAGTTGTTATGCAATTTCATTTGAGAATTTCCAGGAGTCTGGAGAGGTGACATCAGTATGCTAGGAGACAACCTTGAAACAGTAACCTAATAAATGTGATGATTTTTTCAGAGAATCACAGAATCACCTAGGTTGAAAGGGACCTTTTAAGAAAAAAAAAAAAAAAAAGGGCAATTAATTATTTCTTTTGCTTAATGTCTGTTTTCAAAGCATGTCATACTTATCCCCATTTTTACTGGGTAGATATGGGAAAATTATGGAGAGAATTTCAAAGGAATCTTATTCATGTGCAAAAGTCATTCTTCTACTATCTATAATAAATATTATAATTGTTAGATATCTCTGTCCATATCTACCTTTAGTGAGTAACTCATAATGGAATATGAAAAATATAAGAAAACTGTATTCAGAAAATAACACACTCATGCAGTGTTATCAAGAGATAAATATCTAATCATTCAGAAACAAGACAGAAACCTTCAAGGGATATTCTTTATGCAGCTGCTTAACAGCTGAACAGAAGAATCTAAGTTAGCGTTTGAGACTGAATGATGGGATCTGTCCTCCTCTAGCTTAGATTGAGAACCGTAGGTTGCACTTGTGCTATTTCATCAAGTGAGGAGAGGGAACAAGGCAGAAGCCCTTCAGCATCTTCTTTGTTTCCAATAATGTTTTCAGTTTTAGTACTATAAAAGTGGGCAGATCACATTTGCAAAAGGAATGATTTGGTGGTAAAGATGCTCCAATATTTGATGACCTTCTGAGACATGGACACACTAGAGAGAGTCCAATGAAGACACTCAAAGATGATTAAGAAACTGGAGCATCTCTCCTATGAGCATAGGCTGAGAGAGCTGGAACTGTTCAGCCTGGAGAAGAAAAGGCTTAGGGAGAATCTCATGAATGTATACACATGTCTGAAGGGAGGGTGCAAATAGGATGGAGCCAGGCTAGTTTCAGTGTTGCCTGGTGACAGGACCAGAGGCAATGGGCAAAACTGAAACACAGAAGGTTTTGCCTGAATGTCAGGAAACGTTTTTCACTGTGAGGGTGACTGAGCCCTGGTAGAGGTCGTGTGGTCTCTATCCTTGGCGATTTTTCAAAGCCATCTGGACAGGTTCCTGGGCAAGAAGCTCTAGGTGGTCTTGCTCGTGCAGGGGATTTGGACTGCATGACCTCTAGAGGTCCTCTCCAACCTCAACTATTTTGTGATTCTGTGATTCTATAAATGAAAGAATTGGGAGGAATAATAAAATCTGTTAACGTGTTATTTTCCGAAGAAACCATAGTGTTGCATTTCTGCTATCCTGGCATACCGTAAGGTATAAAATTTACTGTTCTTCATGATCATTGGTTCTCAAGAAAAAGCAAGAGATATCATCTCCTAAATTATGAGGGCACAGTCTACCTAGAGACATTTCATGCTAAGGTATTCTATCCCTACTGCAGTTTGTAGAAAGTTAAAGGGATTTTCATCTATAAGGGTATACTCGCACAGCTCCACATAATTCTGTGTCCTTTGGGAATATACATTGATCTGTTGCAGAGAAAATATTTAGTGTCATTCTGACACATCTCCATTTTAGCCCTTTATGACTCACTGGCCCAAAATTTCTTCACTAACAAATCTCAGAAGCCTCACTGAAATTGGTAACTAATTTAGCAATAAATTTGTACGCAGAATTAAAATATTAAATGCACTATTAAATTCAGACTAGTGGTAATCTATATTGTACCCACCCTATATACTCTGTACAGTACAATGTGGTTTTTTGATTCATTTTCATCCTTTTTAACCACCTCTAACATTTTTACCTGCAATCCATATGTAAGTGCTATCCTCTGAAGGAGTTCACATACCAAACATTTTAATAGAAAGTTGCTTTAAGAATTAGTCTTTACTCACAGTTAATAACATATGGATATAGCATTATTATGATTTGGAAACCTTTATATGATAACTTTCTTTCTATCACATACTCTCTCTGATTAGTTTTACAAATACTGGTATCTCTAATATACCCATATGATTGATTTATACATATATATATGTATAAACACATAGAGTATAGGAGTATGTGTTGTAACAATATGGCAGTATTCTTTTAAACTTACCTGAAAGAAAGCTTCAAATGAAATTTATTTAGATATATATTCCTATACTGTAGGAGTACAGATTACACTATAGAAATATTTAGATAGTCCTGTACTGTAAGAGTATGGCTTTTTTTTTTTTTCAATTTCTCTAAAACGAAGATTTACGTTTAAGGAAATTGCTTTATGGGGAACTTAGTTAATTTTATGCAATTTTGCCTTCAATGTAATTGCCAGTACAAGTTCTTAATTAAGTTTATTATCATTTTTTTTTCAAGCATTTTGTACTAAGGAAGTGAAGTTTTATTAAAAGGTGGAAATCAATTTCAGATTGATTCCATCTCTCACAATGGGATAAGTTTCACTTAGACTTTAAAAAAGACAGAGATCACATGCAAAAGTCAATAACATAAAAGTGTACACATATATTTTTTTCTAACTTACTCACAAAAGAAGCTTTAAGGTATTATACGGATGAGAAAATTCAATTCCCTTTCTGAAGGCTAATTTTTATTTCATTTTTATTATCCAGAACATCAATAAAGGCTTTCCACATTAGTCAGTAGTACCCTCAAACACAAGGAAAACTTATTCTAACATAGTTAGACTTTGCATTTTGACATTCTCTTTTAGAATGGCTGGAGAAGAGAAGGGGAAGCTTGGGATGGCAGCATGTAATACTTGTGTCAGAAGAAGATAAAATAGATGGGAGCAGGCACTAAAACTGAACAATATTTTCTGGTGTGACTAATTCAAACATATTAACACAAGTATCTTGCAGAGCACTGATATTCAAATAGTCCTGGAGGCTTGTGTGCAGTGGGTTATTTCGTAGTATCAGGCACATAATTAGGTGACCCTTGAGGGAAGAAATCAGTGCTTATGTAATTCAATTGAGGTCAAAGGCAGTTTTCAAACTGGGTTGGGCCCCTGGGATACAGAAGCAGGAGGTAATTTCTAAGGCACAGAGGAAAATTCCACCCGTCTTCTGTTGATCTCCCTCTACTTTTCTTTACTCTTCTCCCACTCCTGAAGCACTGCCCCAACACTCGCAGCTCTGTTGCGGCTGGAAGCTTTGTGGAAAAGGCAATCTGTGACTTCAGCTATCAGAGCCAGGGAGTGTGAGAGTCATACATTACAGAACTGGAGGTGGGGTGGGATATAAAATCCAACCAAACAGCAAAAGGGAACCTTGCATAAAGAGTTGGAAAATGTCTATCCTGAACAAGTGGTCCAGAAGACAAAGAATGCTGAGGGCATCAGACTCCACCACCAAGGAGACCTCAGTCTGCAGCAGCTATTCCAGCTGCAGTAGGGTACGCTGGCCTTTCTCCCTCACCATGCCGTCCAAAGACTCAGATGTGTCCTCAAACAACCCCACTGCTATCTAAAGGCTTTAAAAACTTTTGTACAAAAGTTTTAAAGCTTACAAAGAGCCTTTGGAGCCGCTGGCCAAGAGCACAAGTAGCTTATCAATAACGTGGTTTTGTTCTTCTCTTGAATGAATGCTTTTCTCTTCAGCTTTCAGGCATCCAAATAACTCTAACAGAAGTTATTTGGACTGAAAAGGGACCGACTTATGTCAACAAAACCATGAAAAATCTAATTAGAGTCATAGAATCATGGAATGGTTAGAGATGGAAAGGACCTTAAAGATCATCTAGTTCCAACTCCCCTGCCATGGGCAGGGACATCCCCACTAGAGCAGGTTGCTCAAAGCCCCATCCAGCCAGGCCTTGAACACTTCCAGGGATGGGGCATCCACGACTTCCCTGGGAAAACTGATCCAGTGCCTCACCACCCTCACCGTAAAGAATTTCTTTCTAATATCTAATCTAAATCTCCCCTCTTCCAATTTAAAACCGTTACCCCTTGTCCTGTCGCTACACTTCCTGACAAAGAGTCCCTTCCCAGCTCTCCTCTAGGCTCCCTTCAGATATTGAAAGGCTAAGGTCTCCCCAGAGCCTTCTCTTCTCCAGGCTGAACAACCCCAGCTCTCTCAGCCTGTCTTCATAGGAGAGGTGCTCCAGCCCTCTGATCATCTTCGTGGCCCTCTGCTGGACCCGTATCCAACAGATCCATGTCCTTCCTGTGTTGAGGACTCCAAAGTTGGACACAGTACTCCAGGTGGGGGTCTCACAAGTGCAGAGTGGAGGGGTAGAATCACCTTCCAAGACCTGCTGGCCACACTTCTCTTGATGCGGCCCAGGATGTGGTTGGCTTTCTGGGCTGCCAGTGCACATTACTGGCTCATGTTGAGCTTCTCATCCACAAGCACTCCCAAGACCTTCTCCTCAGGGCTGCTTTCCAGCCATTCTCCACCCAACCTGTATTTGTGCCTGGGATTGCCAGACCCAGGTGCAGGACTGGCACTTGGCCTGGTTGAAATTCATGTGGTTTGCACAAGCCCACATCTCCAGCCTGTCCAGGTCCCTCTGGGTGGCATCCCTTCCCTCCAGCGTGTCAACTGCACCACCGAGTTTGGTGTCGTCAGCAAACTTGCTGAGGGTGCACTCTATCCCACTGTCCATGCCTCCAACAGAGATGTCGAACAGCACTGGTCCCAGTACGGACCCCTCTTAGTGGCAGTATCATAAAAGGCCACCAAATTTGTCAGGCACAATTTGGCTTTTGTGAAGCCATGTTGGCTATCTCCAATTACTTCCTTATTTTCCATGTACCTTAGCAGAGTTTCCAGGAGGACATAATCTTGCCAGGCACAGAGGTGAGGCTGATTAGCCTATAGTTCCCTGAGTCTTCTTTTTTTTCCTTTTTTGAATATTTGGTTATGTTTCCCTTTTTCCAATCAGTCAGACTTCAATTAAGGAAGTCAACAAAAATTTTCCCCTGAAATGGAATGGACCATTTATGGAAAGTGGATGCTGACATCAGTGGCCAAGTTCACTTAATAAAATTTAAAATACTGTGAAGATAAAACACTTCTCAGAATTTCTTTTATAATGTCCAGTTCAGGAGGAGATGGAAATAAAGTTACTTTCCCAAATCAGCTTGTATGATGAAGGGAAACATAAATTTTTGCTTACTGTTTACTCTCCAGTTCATTTACCCTGGTAAATAACGTAATACTGTAACATAACTCAGTACAAACTACTAATTTTTATTAATGTAAAACCTGCAATTTTTCTAGCAATGCTACTGAAAGGGTTAAAATTGAATTTGCTGTGATGATATACACTTAAAGAACATCTGCTCTGCTGCCAGTTAGCTTCCTGATTAGTCATTGTGTTTAATACACCCACCAAAAGTCTGGTGTCATGACAGGCCACATACTACAAGTATTACATCCCTTTAAAATGAAGGAGAAATGAAAGAAGACTTAAGACTGCTGCCTTAAATGAAAAACATTGTTAAAGTGTCTGGCCGCATTTGTGGATATCGTTACCGTATTGTGGATGCATTACACTTTATTTGGAACTGCAGAAAGATGTTGTTCCACCTGATGATCAATGCCAGGATCAACAGAGGTCTATGTTCTCTGTTCATCCCTCCTTCAAATGCTGCCTTTGTATACTAGGTGAAGATAGTCTTACCCTGAACACCTTTGATGGGAAGAACTGCTTCTTCGCCCAGAAAGCAAGTTGGCAGCACTCTACAATGAAGCAAAACAGTGGCTGGGTTAACATTCCCTCTTCAGGAGAGTGATGAGGACTTTCCAAAGAGCACTTCTTTCTAATCCCAAAGATGGTGTGTCTTCAGTATAAACTATCCTCTATACTGCCCTGAATTATCCTGCTGGTAAAGGATATGCATAGCAAAGCATTGGGGTGGACACGTAACAGATAGAGTCCCAGTTTCTCTCTTTTTGTCATGAATAGGGATGATGAAGGATGTTGCCTGGGGAGTACTGAGCTGTATAAAATCACCACTGAGTTCTCTCTGGTGAGGCTGAAGAGATTGACAATTACCGGATTTTATTTAATGCGGGAAAAAAGTGGAGTTTCATAAGAGTAACCCATCTGACCCATTTTAGAGATCTATTTTATAAAGAAATTATGCTTTCAGTGCCTAGTTCTCTGACCAATTCCTCTGAATTCAGATGTCAATATTTTAAGTGCTAAAGTTTAGAGAAACTGTTCTTGCTCTTTTTGTGTGGTTGTTCTCTTGTTCTCTTGTGTGGTTTCCCCTTTGTGTCTCCTCTTCCTCCTCTACCTGTTCTTTTCTCTCTGACAGGTTACCTGCTGATTTAATTTCTTTTTCAGATATATCTGATTTAAATGGATACATTGTCTTAAATAAAAATACCCAAGCAGCTTCTTGCTTCCTGATTTTGTATTTTGTATGTTTTAGATCTCATTTCTTTAGTGTTTGAAAATGTATTGAATAAAATAGGTAAATGAAAAACTTCACTTGCATGTAAGAAAAAGTCCTAGCTAATTTTACAGTTCTGAACATTTGTGAGTGAATAGATTAGTGAACAATCAACTGACTAGCCTGGCAATTCTTCTTCTTAGTGTTAAGGAAAAAAAAAAACAAACAACCCACCAAACAAAAGAAGCGTCCTAAAAGTATCACGTGGTAATTGAGTTAAAGCATGGTTAGTTTAGCCAATTCTGGTAACCTAGTGCCATTTTTCTAAGGCAATCACATCATGGCAGATAGACCGATTCAGAGTAGACAAAATCTGAGATTAGACATCATGGTGGAAGAAGAACATGTTTTTTAAATATTAAGAATCTTAATTTGTGACTTTGTTTGCCCCACAGGCTTTTGATTTTTATAACACAAATCTGCAAATCAGTTGATAAGTTAGGATACCTTTGTGCATGTATGGCAAAATTATTAATAATACTGTAGCATTTGAATGTATCTGAATTCCGATAAAATGGATCTGTTACTGCTTTAACTATAACTACATTTGGTAACATGCTACAGGTATTACTAGTCAGTGGTAATTAATGGAAAAAATATTAGTAATATATTATTAGCAATTACTAGTATTCTGTGACAATTGTCTTCATTGTTTATCTGTATCAAAAATGAAATAAATTTCATTCAAATTCATTGATCTTCTTCTGTTCCGAGACACAGAAGTTAGCAACTTGGTTGAGTCTTTAGAGTATTATCAACTGTTAAACATTGAACATTATGCTGACTGTGAGACTTGTAGCAATTTTGTCTCCTCCCCCTTTCCTTAAGTTTGGTTTTATATAGAGTTTATAATTACTTTGAATTTTATATGTTCTACATTCATTACAGATCACATACACAAAATTGAATATAACAGCGGGAAATAAAATATATGTTGGGTTTGTTTTTTCTTTCCTAATGTAATCACTCATATTTCCGTGTTCTTCAGATGTATTGACACTTTTGTATTGGATTAACGGGTACCACATTGGCCTATGTATAATAATATTTTAAAAAAGTCTGGAGTACAATATTTTGTCAAAGCGACCAGGCTTTTTGATGTTACTGCCCATCAATTTCTCATCTGTGCCTGTGTACATTTTTTATTTGTTTACAATTTAGCTTACAATAACAACAGGAAAAGTAGAAACAGTTTTTTTGCATGGTGGCAGGCATATGAAGGTACTAACTTCAAAATGGTGTTGGTATTGCTGCAACCATCAGTGCTGACCAGTGTTTATTTTCAAGAGTTACTTTAGACCTTACTTAACCATATGTAAGTGTACAGAAATGTAATTGCAAGATCTAATGTGAAGGTCAAAAAAAGTCTTGGAGATATATAACATGGTAGAATTTAGAAATGCTGGAATAACTTCATTCCTTGATTTTTCTTGTGATCATGGAATCATGGAATTGTCAGAGTTGGAAGGGACCTCTAGAGATCATCTAGTCCAATTCCCCTGCTAAAGCAGGAACTCCCAGAGCACATCACGCAGGACTGCATCTAGGCGGGTCTTGAAGATCTCCAGAGAAGGGGACTCCACAACCTCCCTGGGCAGCCTGTTTCAGGGCGTCATCACCCTCATCGTAAAGAAGTTTTTCCTCATATTTGAATGGAACTTCCTCTCTTCCAGCTTGAGCCCATTGCCCCTTGTCCTATCATTGGAAACCACTGAAAAGAGTCTGGCTCTAACATTCTTCAACCCACCCTTTAGATACTTATAAACATAAATAAGGTCTCCCCTCAGCCTTCACTTGCCCAGGGTAAAGAGTCCCAGCCTTTCCTCATAAGGGAGGTGCTCCAATTCCTTAATCATCTTTGTTGCCCTATGCTGGACTCTCTCCAGTAGTTCCCTGTCCTTCTTGAACTGGAGGGCCCAGAACTGGATGCAGTATTCCAGTTGTGGCCTCACCAGTGTAGAGTAGAGAGGGAGAATGACCTCTCTCAACCTACTGGCCACACTCTTCCCTAGACAGCCCAGGATTCCATTGGCCCTCTTGGCAATAAGGTCGCAGGCACATGGAAAGTGTGCTATCTACCAGGACTCCCAGATCCTTCTCCTCAGTAATGCTTCCCAGAAGATCCATCCCTAACCTGTATTGGTGCTTGGGGTTCCTCCTCCCCAGGTGCAGGAGCCTACATTTGTCATTGTTGAACCTCATTAGGTTCTTCTCTGCCCAGCTCTCCAGCCTGTTCAGGTCACATTTGATGGCGGCACAGCCCTCCGGAGTGTTGTCCAGCCCTTCCAGTTTGGTATCATCAGCAAACTTGCTGAGGGGGGGACTCTGTTCCCTAGCCCAGGTCATTTATGAATATGTTGAACAGGACTGGGCCGAGTATTGACCCTTGAGGGACACCAGTGGTCACAGGCCTCCAACTTGACCCTGCTCCATTAATTAGAACCCTCTGAGTCCTGTCACACAACCAGGACTCAGTCCACCTCACTGTCCCCTCATCTAGCCCACACTTCCTTAATTTTCTAATGAGGATGTTATGGGAGACAGTGTCAAAAGCTTTGCTGAAGTCAAGGTAGATGACATCTGCTGCTCTCCCTTAATTTAACCAACCAGTTACAACACCATAGAAGGCTATCAGACTGGTCAAGCAAGATTTACCCTTAGTATATCCGTGTTGACCAATACTGATGATGCATAAGTTTCTGCCCCAATATGGTTTCCTTAGGAGGGCAACTCCACACTCACCCCCCGCCCCTCCATACATCGCACATCCAGTGTTGCGGGATTCTGTATCTTCCAGTGGCATGGAAAACTCAGCAGCCTGGTAAAAGGCAAAGTGTGAAGGCGATATGCAGAATGCTCCTGATCACATAGAGTTCAGTGGACCCACACACAGCACAAAAAGGCAAGGCAAAGCTAAATGAAAAAAACATACATATTCTTTTACATACTGCTCTCTTTTAAAATTTTTTTTAGCCTGGAAGTATGATAATATTGTTTATTGCCTACCTGAAAAAAAATTTAATGCAGTGACTTAATATTTAATTTGTAAGAGTTTTTTTTCTATTATTTCATTAGTTATCTGCCAATAAATTTTTTTATTTACAAAAATAATCGATAAAGTTTTTTGGAGGCTCAGAAGTTAATTTGTAGGATTTTGTGTGTGTGCTTTTTCCTCCCTACTACAAGGTGTTAAATGAGACCTTGCTTGGTCAAATGTTTTTTTTCAGAGATACTTTTTTTTTCTTTGCAAAGTGATAAATCCATCCCTTTTTGTTCTCTCTTCTGCTTGCTGTTTCACCAAGTTTATAGGATATGTTTTCCATATAATCAATTCCTGTTTACAGATGAAATACTGGATATAATGAAAAATGTAGGCAAAAATATGCACAAAACCCCCTGAGAACTACAAAAAGGGAAAAAAAGAGTATATATTAGCTCCAGGAGATTTTTATATACTTACCTTTAAAAAGAGATGTGAGATATATATATTAATGCTGTTAATATTTTTCTAGAATAATGTAGTTAATACATGTTCCTTGTATTCTTTCACATGGGGAAAAATGAGGCAAAGTTGGTTTTCACCTGTGTGTGAATTTTGCCTTCTAAGTCTGCCATGAAGAGTTTTCCAATGTCCTGCCTTATTTATTTTTCAATTCTTGCTTCTAAGAGTGAATTAATGTAATGTGTTATGCTGGTTAGTATTAGAGAAGATTAATAACTTGATTTTATCAAGTAGAAAGATGTCTTTGTAAATGCAAACCTTTTAGAAAATCCAAAGAAATTAAAACGACCAAAAAAGATAATCTAATCTTACCAAAGCAAACTCATTTTCAAGCTTTCTGCTCCTGATGTTCTACCTTCTTTAAGTTTCTCAAAGCTCTTTGTACAAAATTTTGCCTGAAGTTTGACAAGTTGATCTATGTCCATTCATGGATATTTTGGATTACAGTACAGAGTTCTGCCTTTTTCCTTTAAAAAAAAAAAAGTCATTTGGAAATAAGGTTTCCGCATGTATGCTTTTGTTATTTGTATGCTTTTATCATTTGTGCTCAATAGGGAACTTCACAAGTATTTGAATAGACAAGATCTCAGCCTTATATTAATCAGTGAAAGTTCTGTATTTGCAGGAACATTCACCATTCATGATTCTTGTCAACAGCCCATATTTTCTTCTCTGGTACTTGACTGGCTGAGAGTGATCAAATGTATCCTCTCTGATATTCTCATAATCACAATGCTTTATCAAAAGAAATATATCTAGATGTGTAACACCTTTGTTTTTCCAGATATCAAAAAATGCTCAAAAGCTAAGACTTTTAAAATATTTAGAGAATTTTACCTGTGCATCCTGGTAGGCTGTAGATCTTTGGACACTGTTGATTTCATAGGTATTTTTTTATAAACTTCACAAGAGTCTTTGTTTTGCTAGACATAAACAGCAATGAAGACAGATACTTTAGCAGGAGAGTCCTACACTTTTCCACACAGCCTTTCCTTTAAGTGTTTTTAGTTGTCTTTTTTTTTTCCTTTGTGTAGAGATTCACATGTATAAGGTTGGCCATGGTTCTAGACTAGATACATAAAAAAGTAAGACGCATTCCTTTCTTTTTTTCTACTTTGAGCATCTTCTCTTCAATTAAGAAAAACACCTTGAAATGTATATGTGCATTTTCCAGCTTACATTTCAAAGAAACAATATCCTCAAGTGGATGTCAATTCAAGCAGACGAAAGGAACAGAGAAAGGAAAATAATATTTTTCTTCAAAATGTCAGGACCTTCTTAATAATATTATTGTTGGTAATTATGCTGATGTTAAAGCATGGCTTATGTAGGTAGATGACAGGCTTTATTTCACTGGCTCATTTTAATTTCTAATTGTATAATATGAAGAATTAAGTTTTTAAATAGCTGATTTTTTGAGCTGATGAATGTGTGATAGTCATAAAAGAGTTTCAGTTGCTAATAAGTATTTTAAGTTTTAATTTTGTTTTGTAGAAATAGTTAATTGCAATCTGAAGGTTCTGAAAAAGCAGTCTAACTAATGAATTTGGCTATAAAGTAAAGTATTGCAGAGGTCCCTCTATTACAAATTACTACAATTCCATTTAATTCAAAGAAGTTATAGCTGTATATAATAATGAGATTCTCAGAAGACTAAATAAGCATTGATCTCATTTCAGAAACTAGTAACTTGGGTCATTAATTAAGCAGTCTTCAGGGTGTTGCTATGACTGTCACTGTCTGGAGAAGGGAGAGATTTTTTCCTGTGGCTGTACTTGTGGTTGTTTAACTTATATTTTTCCTGCTTTTTATCAAGATCTCCTGTTTCATCAACTGTGCTTTTGTTAGTTTTTACAAGACTTTTCCATACTCCATGCTCTTCTGCAAACTTAACCATGTTCTTTTCATTCTCTATGTAGAGCTTTTCTATTCTTCACTCTGTCACACTCTATCACAGCGTCTGAATATCAAGGTATCTGATATGACAGATATCCTATATGAATGTACATCTATGACAGTTGCAGATCAACTAACATTAAGGTGAAATAGGTACTGATGAACGGGTGAGGTGGATGTCATTTCAAGAAGAGAAAAGGGTAAAAAGCTGAAGTCTTCTTATCTTATTTAAACAAACTGTTGTTAATCAGTGCTTTATATGCTTTCATGTGGCTGCTGTACAATCAAGAGGCTAAATAATATCAGAAGAGAAAAGGCAAATCATCGATTCAAGGGAACTGTTGCAAGCTGGGCATTAGATCAACTGCTCCTGGGATATTGAATAATTGAGAATTTAAGCTATTTATACACTTTTCTGTCCTATCATTATCACAAGATTCAATCATACACCCATTGTTATGGGGCCCTAAAATTTTAAGGATGGTAAATGGTGACAAAATTAAAAGATCTATAATAAAATCAATGTATTTAGTAGATATGATTGCTATATTGTTTTTACTTTAATGCTTATAGATCAGTAGTGTATAAATGACATGTTTGGGTGAATATAAGCACATGGGTCCAAGTCAAATAGTAGGGCAGCCTCTGTCCTACTATATGAAATAGTCTTTGTTCCTCAGTGGTGGCAGGTAGAGGAATATCTTCCTAGTCTTAATAAGCAACTTAGTCTTGTGGAAAAGAAAGAGGTAATGCATAGAGTTCTAGTAAGCCCTCTATGGTGTATTCATAACCTGTGTGATTTTCATTGCCTGAATTTTACTGAAGTAGCTGTTGCATATTTGAGTTTTTAGGCTGGTACTGCTTTGAAGTGTAGCTGTCTGGTGATAAAGGTCCACAGTTTGGACCACACTGGAGAACAAAAGAAGAAAAACTGTTTGTAGCATTTGCTTTTAATAATGAACAGAACATTGAGTTTTCACCTGGTTATAAAATTTTCTTCAATTCACAATGTAATTTTTGATTGTTTGCTTGTATGTTTGTTTGTTTGATCTGGTGCCTCCGGTAAGAGACATATGGGAAATTTTCTTCCGTCTAACACATTAATATTTTTTACCCTCTGCAGTATATGCATACTTGCCAGAGGGCTCTGCTGCCTGCTACTTTTTCTGCTAGCTGAGGGGCTCCACATCTACTGTACCCATCATGTTCCAGCTGTAATCAGTGAACTCACCTCTTTCTTCTACATTCGCACTTGAGCACTGTTCAGTTTTCTTTCTCTTTTTCTGTTCTGTGAGCCCATTAGCTTGTTTTCCTTTGTTCACACTGTTTATGTTACTCTGTCTTTTATTTCATTCCTTTTGAGTTTTGTTTCATCCCAACAGCCTTGGTTTCTGACAAAGAGTGTAAGATAAGTGAGATTGACAGTCCAGTTAGTGTTTAGAGTTGCAAGAAGAAAGTCTATATCACTGGGGGGCATCCAGAGCTTTAGGTTCTTTTGATGATACTTTGGGCTGTTGAGAGAAAATTCTGGTTGGGAACTTAGCTGATGAAGTATCCACCCAAAATGTTTCTGTACATTATATCTGCCAGTTTAGAACATAACTGCCTTAAAGCTCAGTCAATTTGTGCTTTTGTCTGCAGGAGGCTTATATGACTCAAATCACAGACACACACAACTTTGAGTCATTAAATACCAACATCCTCTTCAAACAATGGGTTTAAACTTTCTGAGATATTTCTAAAATACCTCTCTTCTTATGGATCAGGAAGCCTAAGCTGCTTCCGGTAAAAGATCTGCTGTTGCGATGGAAACTTGGATGTGCCTCAGAAGTAATTCTAGCTCTGGCAATTCATATTGCAACTGTTGCAGAACAAAGGTTTTAGTAGACCAAAACAGAAATCAGAATTTTTGGCCAATTTTTTTCTGGATGATGATGGAGGACAAAAAACCATATATGACAATTTTACTTAGTTTGCTTCTTCAGAGAATGGGATGACAGTTAAGTGGCTTTTTTAATGTTTTTTTTTTCCACTCCCAGCTCCTTCTAGAAATTTTTAAATCATGAGAGTAATGAGTAACACGAACACAACATAATACTCAAATACATGGTAAGGAATAAAAGACAATATTTAAATGTGCTAATAAATAGTCAACACCTCCTTATGTATGGCTCCCTGTAATCCAGTAACAAAATCCTCTCATTCAGCTAGTGTACCCTTGAGCTTCAGAGATTGATGGATTGTTTAGAGCTTCTCCCTATTTCCAAGGAATAGGTCTTTCAAGAACAGAAAAAGATAATTTTACCGATTTGGAAAACTGACTTAAATGACTTTTTATTATATTTTAAAGCCATTTAATAAATAAATGTTCCAAGTAGCACCTTAATGGAGGAATAAACTAGTGCACAGTAATGAAAATGTGTTCTTTAAAATACTGAGTGATTTTAAATTGCATGTACAGATAAGAATGGTGACCAGCTCTTAAACAGCTTAAAAGCAACAAGTGACCCATATTCAGTGGATATATTCTTTGCTTTGCATAAAGTTTAAACAACTTTATTTGCTTTATACAGTCAGATTCTTGGATGGGATAATAAATTATACTTGCAGCTTCATCATAAAGGACTAATTTTGTATTTGTTTTCCCCACAAATCCATGTATTAGATGGATAGCTAAGGGTCATTTTGTTCCAGAATTTACTTTCCTAAGAATATTCTCTCATTTGATAGATACTTATATAGCTTCCTTTTCCAGTTTACATTTTCTCTAGAAAATTAGACTATAGAGTTCTTTGAATGAAATTCCTCTTCTTCTTTGTCCTTAAACATTCCTGTCCCTTCTTCTTGAACAGAAAAATTAAACAGATATGAAGAAATCTATAGAGAATGAGAAAACGTAGCCATCTTTCAGATTCTGTCATGTCTGATACACACAAGACTTGTAAATGAGCAATCAGCTAATAGAGTCTGAGAATGAAGATAAGATAATGAATGTTTCCTCAGTGCTCTCTGCAGGATCCTCTTTCGGTAGATTGGGGGTCAAATGCATTTTAAAACAGTAGGAGGGAAATCTTGCATTGTCACAGTGTATTCCTGGGGCGTACTCAACTTTATGCACTCATTTGCTGCCTACCTGGAAACTCAAATGAAAAAAAAATAATCATTTCAAGCAATTTTGTCTTTGAGCTTAATTAAGTGCATAGTGAAATGTGAGAAGGAAGATGATGTTCCCTAGTTTTGGCCTGGGGATTGAAGGCTAAGGCAAACAATTTAGCAGTCCATTAAAGTAAAACATCCTTTACAGTACAATTGGAAGGGTCAGAAGACTCATTTTAATTAAAGGCTGCAACAAGTTTACGGCTTTTGGTGGATTTCCAATTTGACATTTGCCTGTGGTACTACAACATGAACTGTACACCTCTGAGAGCTGTCACAATGGCAAGCTGGTTTTCTAGTGTCACTGTTAAATACATCGAGCTTTATTGTGTATTTACTTTTGGTAAAATTTTTCTCAAATAGTAAGAACAATAATGTTAGAAGGAGTTTGACAAAACAGAGATAATCCTTTAGACATAGAATAAGGCCAACAAACACATTCTAAATATTGCAATTAGTGGCTGAGAAAGAAAAAAATTATCATGAACAGCTATAGAATACACATCAAAAACAATGTCTGATTTTCTGTCTTTTGCTTGGGATGAAAATAATGGCTTAGAAACAATGTCATGTACATTGACATTTATTATTTTTTTCGTATTAGACTTTTATTTCTATTTTTATTGCATTACAGAAACTCAACATACTGTATGAAAGTGTCCATTTCGCTGACGGTGGGTGAAAATGACACTGGACTCTGCTACAATTCAAAGATGAAATATTTTGAAAAAGCTGAACTTAGCAAAAGCAAGGAAATCTCATGCCCTGAAATAGAGGATTTTTTATTTCCATTTAGGGAGCCTGAAATTCTGTGGTATAAGGTAAGGAATACAGAAGATTTTCACCTTCAACAAGATATTATGCAATGTTCTTATGATTTTCATGATCTAAATATGATACAAAGCTTGGATTGTTTTAAAATTTGTTAAGAAAAGACAAAAAGAAACAAGGATAGAAACGAATGAACTAAATGAGAGAGAAAGTCAAATGCTTCCTGTGGTTAACTTCAGAGCTGGTAATATCCATTTATTGGTTGTCACAAAGAATTGGCAGCTTCCAGCTAACAAAGGGGCTAAAAAAGAGAAGCGTTACCAGTCTGGGTTGGTTTGATATGCTAAGGTAAAGCCATGAGAGCTGCTTATTCAGCAACTGCTTGTGTTATACCAGGCTAAAGAGTACATTTCTAAAAACGCAGATGTAAAAAGTATTTGAAAAAATATAAATAGAATAGCTATGCATACTACTATCTCAATGAATGGCTTAATTTTGCAGCATAAAATTCAGTAAAGACCTCCAAACTTTTAGTCTTTACATATTAGCTTTTACTTGAAAGTATAATTTGATTGGTTTTATCAATAACTTTATTTCAATTCTGAGTGATGATCATTACCTAAGGGCCAAGTTCTTGCAAATGGTGCTGCCTGTGGGCAGCGCACTCGAACTTCCATGAACAGCAGCTTGAGTTCTGGGTTTCTTACCATCTGCAGGAAAATACTCACTACTTCAGTACTGCAATGCACACAATTTAAAGTCCCCAAACAGTTCAGTAAATGTGAAATTTAGATTCCATATTTTGTCTACACAGACACCTACAGACACCTACATGTCTGTGTATATAGGAAGTCCTTGATTAAGTATGTGCTGGTATGTACTCTAATTATTTTTAAAGGTCTGATAGTTCACCTGATAACATAAATGCTTTTAAATATGGTACACAAGACTATGCTATTTAATAAGTAAAAACATGTGACTTAAAAGGATTGCGGCCAAAGTAACTTACAGCATGTCTAAGATAGGAGATATACAACCAATTATTTGCTTATAAACATTTAGAATTTTTTATTTGTAATACAATATATACCTGAAGTTTTATAAAATTTAAAACTATGGCTGGCTTCTTAAACAAGAGCTCAGAAGACTGGCTTTTGAAGTCTCATTGACAGTATTTTAGTGAATGAACTCAAACAACCTCTTCAACATTTTTAAAAAGCCCTTGCTGTATAAACAATGATTATACTAAGATTATCATGTAAAATATTTTGTGACAGTCAATCAAAAGATATCTTTCTTATGAAAAACACCAATCCTTTTTTTTAATAGCTTATAAATGTATTGGTTTGTAATAAAAAATAGAAACCCTAGAAACAGTAAAAATACTCAAAACTATTTCAAATACTATGTAGATTAGTCAGATGAATATCAGTTTATCATTTTAAGGATCTATGAAACATGGATGGATAAATGTATATTCTCTATTGTAGCATCAAAAGTAATGTTTTGGTAGTAATAATTGAAATATTAACTCATTTTTGTAGATACAAACCTCACCTTTTAGTAAAAGTTCAGAGAGCTTTGATTTTAAGATGTTTTTAGAGATATATTTAACTTATCTTCATTTCTCCTCAGTCTCATTTTTTTCTTTTTCTCTCTATTTTTTTTTAATGTGATTAAAAAAAAATCTCCCCTGCAACCTGTAGCTACTGGTAATATAATGGATTGCAGACATAAGTGTAATTGCAAATAAGTAAATTGAATAGGAGCCCCTGAGCAAACTAACATCAAAAGAAACCCACCAAAGGAATAAACTCACCTTTTTTCTTGTCAGAGGGCAAGTATTAAGTCAGCTTATAAAATTCTATAGTCTTTTTTTCTTTTTAATCAGCACTTAACTGAACTGTACTTTTAGTGTATGCAAAGTTCATAACAATTCTGGGCTCTTGTCTAGCAAATTTGGCTTTGAGTAGCATTGTCAACAGTGGCCCACTTAAAGTATAAGAACGCATTCACTGAAGTGTTATATTATCTTTAAACAGGAATGCAAGTCAAAGACATGGAGATCAAGTATTGTTTTTAAAAAGGACACTCTTGTCATTCGGGAAGTTAGAGAGGATGACATTGGAAATTACACTTGTGAGTTAAAATATGGATTCTTTGTTGTCAGAAGAACTACGGAATTAACAGTTACAGGTAATTACAGGCTCTTGTTATCTCTTATATTTAGAAAAAAAAATAATTGAATATTGTGATTTGAGTTGTGCATATTTGAGTCATTATACTTACATAAACAACTTTTGCGCAAAAGTTTATTGTGTGCCTAGGTATCAATGGTTTGTATATTAAAGCTGTCCTGAATACTTCACAGTAGTTTGTGTAACATTTGGAGCAAGTCTGAGTTTTGATCTGTTGCAAAAACTTGTGGGTAGGTCTTGGTTTTGAATAGAAATGTGGTCAAGGTAGAGGTAACTTCAGCAAGGACTAACAGAAAATAAGACCATTAAGTGTCATATTTCTTCATGTGGTTAAGTGCCTTGAGACATAACAATAGCTGTAGCCATAGCTCAGTAGCAGTAGCTCTAACTGCTTTTGGACATGAGAACAGTTGTAGCCAGAATCCAATGGCAATAACTCTTGTCCAGTGAGACAGGTGGGTGACCGGTAAGTAAGGGGCAGTGTTTGAGCACCACATAACTGAAGAATGGCAGCAATCTTCCTCTGGTATTCTCTCTACACTTTTTGCAGTTTATAGTTCAAGAACTTCTTGATCTCAATTTTCATATGCCAATTAACATATTTTCCATTAATCTGAGTATTTTTTTAATCCATTTATTCTTGGCTTCAAAAACATTTTGAAGTTTCAAGTTTCACACAGTAATTGTGTGATATAAACTCTATAGTTTAGCAAACAGCAGTTGGAGAAGATAATCTCGATTTAAAACTACTATATCAATATGTAAAACCTATCATAGCTGAAAATAAAATATACACTCTAATAATATCTGCAGTGGCAGAACAGTGTGAAGAATGGTCCATTAAATTTTGAATTCCTCACCAGACTTCTAACCTTTGTTTTACAAACATGTACAACATACAGTTGAACATATACCTTAGGAAAAAAAATCCTCTAGAATTATGATCTATGTAATGCAGTGTTGTTCCACAGTATATTCTGTGGAACAGAAGGCAGAAGGCCTAAAAGAAGGCAGAAACAGGATTTACCTGGCAAACTGGAGGTGAGCTAGATCCATGTGGTTGACAAACATTCTTGCATCTATAAGTTCTGTCTCTTCCAAAATAACTAATAAAGCAATAAACAAACCTTAGAGAAGCTTGGTAGGCTTTTCTTGTTCCTTTTCAGTATCTAATATATAAATATATTGCACACTGACAATTAATAACAGCACATATGTTGTGCATTAGGCTGAGTTGCAAGACTTTTATGCTGAAAAGTTTTCTATTTTGATGTATCTCGTTTGTCCTTCACATTATCAGAAATTATAGTGAATTATGGTTTTTAATTTTATTCTAGCAGATTAGTCTAGAAATCTTAATGTTTGTTTTGTTTTGAGAGCGTTCAAGTAGTCAATCATATTTATTTAAGCTCAATATCAACGATCTCTTAATATTGTTTTTTGGAGGAAATTGATTTATTTGGTCTATACAGACAGGCAATTACTATATAGTAATTAACCTCACAGTAAACATCTATATACTCTGATTGGCACACATATAAAGAAAGCAGAGAAAGAGTCTTCAAAAATTTGATTTATACCAGAAGGAGATTGTCAATTATCTTTTGCAATTTATGATATCTGGACTCGAAGAGTACATATTCCCTCAGTCTTCAGGTGTCCCTATGCTTGGTGCACCACTGCACAGCAGTATTTCAAACAGACTCAGATTGACAGAAAGGAGAAAGAAAAAAGCATTGGAACCAGATGCATGTTACTATTTGTAATAATATTTTTTAAAATGTAATTCATTGCTTGTGGTGTACGTAGGAGTTCAGTATTTAATGTTTAGCTAAACTAGACAGAGACAGAAAGAGACTTGGTTAATTTTGATGTGCTAAAAATGAATTAATACATACAGAGAGAATTATTCAGTTTCCACCTCTGCAAACCCTGGCAGATGTAAGGACAACCTCCAAATTAGTAAATTGCTTGGGTAGTACGGTAGGTCTTCATATCATCTTTACAGTATTATAAAGATGTGGCTAAACAGAAAAATCAGAATTACTCATAGCACTACTAATTTTATACTACATCTGTATTGATGTCTTGATAAGACTTTTAATCAATGCTTTATAGGAACAGATTACTGCTTTAGGTATGCTTTCTCTGTAAGCTGAAAAAAGTTTGAGTTGCCTGGACATACATTCAGGAATATATAGAATAAATGAGGGATGAAAAAGTTTGTTTGTTTGTTAGTTTATTTTTTAAAAAAAGAATTAAACTTTAATTCAGGATCTGAAAAATACAGGTTGCAAATGGCAAATTAAAAGTAGAAGATTAAACTGATGGTTGATTGCTTTACTGTATTAATGAAAATGTAATTAATTGAAACAAAGGAATAGCGTCTTTGAGACATAGTCTTCAACATTTCTTCAGGCAGTATCAATAAATGATGACATTTGTGTGAACCATTGCTAAGAACAAATTTCACCAATAAATTCCAGCTCCAGAAGAAGCAAAAATATTATTTCCGAGACATTCAAAATTTCTCTGGCGAACATACTTTTTAGTTAGAATAAAAGAAATTCAAAAATATGGGTAAGAATTACCAATTTGCCTCAGACTTTTCAGAACATATGGGAAGTTCTAATGTGTTTATCAACATGTAATGTACTTATCAAAAGGGGATTATTCTCTGTATTCGTTAACATTATCTTGTGTGCTAATGGTGGGTGTGCCACCATCACACACCCATCACTAGAAAACAGTCACTTATTTGTTTCCATTTTCTGTGTTTAAGTAAGATTGGAATTTGGACTTTCTACATTTCTCCTCTGGAATATACTACCTCTCCTCTAGAAACAGAAAAAAAAAAACAAACACCTCTGCTACAAGAAATCCATGAGCCAGATGTTATATATGTGTACATTTGTAGTGTACTATAGAAGCTGAAAATTCACCTTTGTGCATTATTACCCTTGCCTAATAAAAAATCAAATAGTTAATTATTTTGCTAAGAAATCATAGGTATCTGGATGTTGACATAACAGGGTTCAGTGTGTTAAGCAGAGTGTAGAACTGGAATAAAGCAGAATTCTTGTCCTTCCCTCTACCTAGCAGAGGCAAGGAGAAACAGACAGAATATCCACAGATCTACACAATCATAGGGATACTCTTCAGCTACCTAAAATTTTCTTCTTCCTTTGTCTCTCAAAAAATTCAGGATAAAAGATAAAAAAAGATAAAAATTATGATTTGGGAAAGTAACATTATTGCAGTAGATAGACTATCTCTAGATAGAACAATTTTTACTGAAAACTTTCCTTCAGACTGGAAACTAAGTTTGGGCTCAGACAGTCATTTGTACAAACATCCCAAAGACATTTATTTTAAACAGTCTTTTTTGGAAATTTAGGTGTTCTACAAATGAAATAAAAAGGAAAATCTATTAAGACCTGAGAATGATCCTTTGCTGGATTTGTGGGGTAGGAGAGATGCTAAAACCTTGTCTCACAGACTTCTTGTGCTACCTTGTGCAGATAATATTCTTTGTTTCAAATACACACACGTTTGAACCTCCAATTCTAAAGTCATGGGCACCATAGATCTACTTAAATTAGAATGGCAGACCTAATACTGAGGTTCCATATGCACATAATTACATATGGGGAAAGTATCCTGCAAGTATGCTGAAAGTACCCTGACATTCAGAGCAACCGAAGTTCCTTGTGATTTTTAAGACAGGAGTGGGTTGCTCTCTTAATAAAAAAGGAAGAATAATACAAATCTTACTGAAGAAGAAAAGATTTCTTCAGACAATATGAGATAGGATAGAAACAATGTTCTTGGCCTTATAAACAGTCATGAAAAGCTGTCTTTCTAGTACTACGTATAGGAATTAGAGTAGACGGTAGAATATCTTCACAAGACCTTGATGGAAGAACAGGGCCATATGTACAAGCAACTGCAATACTACAAATTAGATAGGAGCTCCTGTGCTACCTAAGGACGGCAGGATGAGCCAGCAGCCTGCCTTCCTCACCTCTATGCTTCTCTTTGGGAAACTAACTCAGATCGCTAACTTTCTGATTCCCTTTATTTTTCCACACAATGCACTTGGGCAGCCCTGTTATCTCTTATAGGGAAACCACTGTTGCTATTACAGACTATTAAATACGGATATAATTACATACACACATTATTTTCAATATTGATGTTGCATATGCTCATCATGATAACCTCTGTGCTTTACACCTTTCACACCTATGTGCCACCTACAGAAATATTGAATGGCTCATATTCCAATATAGAGTTGAAAAAAAAAAAAAAAAGGAAAAAGAGAAGGAAGTTCACATATTTTGGATAAGGGCAAACTCACTTTATAGATGGTATCCATCTCATCCAAGTACAACTATTGAAAATCCTTAAGCTATGGAAAAAGATTATTTTCCCTCCTTTTAAAGAATGAGAAAATAAATCGCCCTTTCTTAGTTTATATTATAAGCACCAAATCCACCTTAGGTACACGCTTAAAGTAACAACCCTATTTCCTGCTCACATTTTCAGTCTTATGAAAAATGTCTTGTTAATTGCAGCAACATTGCACTAACATTTGTAAATAATACACAAAATCTTCAAATGTCAGGTACCTACTCCTTACCGAGAATAAGTATATACTTTACTTCTTTTCCAAAATATGATGTACTCTTATAATATGGATGTATCTCTCATGCTTTTATTAGGGTAATTTTTTTTTGCTTTGATTTTAATATAATTTGGAAGATCAGTATCTAACACTGAAAATGTATTATTTATCTAAGTGGTTTGAATCAGTTTCCTTATTGTTCTGAGACATGACTTAGAAATTGTCTGCTTTGCAAAATACAAACTACATGCTGATTATTGTAGCTTGTAACTAAAGAAAATATTCACATAAACAACATAATCGGTAGTTCTTTGTTTGTGGTTATGTAATTACATATTCTAAAAAGTTCCTGCAATGTACAAAGACATTTGTAGAAATTTATACCTTCACGTTGGTCAGATTAGCAGGAGGTTTTTTTATGTGGAATTTTAATTAAGGCATACCTGTTCTCTGTGACATACTTAATGAAGTGAATGTTCAGACTTGGGAAAGAATCATATTTTAACAACATAGTATTAATTTAGTCATAGTGCACAATATTGGTCAAAAAATCCAGCAGTGATTTATTTTAATTAAATGTTAGGGTTAATAATATCTTTTTCGTTACTTATAGTATCAAGACATTTGCAAGTACAAACTCTTTCTACTTCTGCAAAATTTCATTCAAGGCAAATGAAATCCAGCTTGGCTCCGAGAGAGACTATATTTGTCCCCACTGCAATATCAAATAGTTTTCCATGATGAACATCATAAAGCAAACAGACTCCATCTGCCTTGCAATTGGAGCATTACTTATTCAACTTTTTTAGGTTTAAATATTAAAATCGCATTCTATTCTGTTAAAAGTAAGAAGCCCTTTTTCCTCACAGATGGAATCAGAACTAATCAGTAGGTTCTTACTCCTGAAGCCTTTCATCAGGGATGCCCTTTGTTATCTTTATTCATTGATTCGTGCCCTTAAAAACAACTTCTGCTGGAATTAGCACAATTTTAGACATAGAGATTTGAGCATGTTAACAATCAAGCCATAGTAATACTAAATTTAATGAGAATTGATACAAGTTGCTTTATTATTTCAATTTAACCTGCCGTGGTTAAAAATATTTCTGCAATTATCTTGAAAGTGCCAGTTTATTTTTTTTCTGTCTTCTACCCATGACTTTTTTCATCTTTAGATTTTTTAGACAAAAAAAGGAATGTAATTTGTCTGTTTCACAGGCATACACTAATTGCCTCTCTTAGTATTACTTAAAGACTGGGATTTGTTGAATAAGCTTTGTCTCTTTTGATTTCTGACAGAATTAGAAATCTAAAATTACTATATGCACATATATATTTTTAGTGCTGAAAAGTCCACTGAAAAAATAAATAGTACGAAGAAACAATTAAGTTACATACCTAACCTCGCAGCTCACTATGTTTGGATCTTATATACATGGCCAGTCTCCATATTTTGTGAAGAAAAAACAAGAGGGAGACAAATTTGAAGGTTTTAGTCTGCTTTAACTGGTATTCTGACTGTTAGACAAAATATGCACCCTTTTCTCCAAAAAAATGTTTGCTTTACTTCTTCCCAGTTCTGCTGCTCTTTCTCACTCAGTACATTGAATGCAGAAAGGTGCTGCAATAAGCATGTACCTCTTTATTTTTAGCAGGTACAAAGCAAGAAAAGTGTTAAAGAACAAAAAGAGTTTTTTCCAACCATTTAGAGGTTCAGAACAGATTCTGCATGGTCTCTGCAGTTAATGACAGGGATGAACCATTTTGAATGCACCCGGCCCCTCCTTGCTTCAGCTGATCCTAATAATTATCAGAGCTGGTGCTCATTGCTTTTGTTAATCATGAATTTAATTCAACTCCAGAACATATTCAGATCAAAATTCTATTTACCATTATTCTGTGCAAAGACTAATAAAATATAAAGCAAACAATAGACTCATTATGAAAGCAGCATGTTCAAAATACCAACCTAGCATTTTTATAACACATAAAATCCTGTAGGTTTAACAAATTCATGGCGGAAGTGTGGGTTGGAATTTTTTTTTAATGAGAAATGAGTGATCTTCTTTTATAGTGCATTCATTTTTGTGTGGCTGAAAACAAGGGTCTAAATTAATCTCCAGTGTGCATTTGAGTAATAATAATCAGAACATTATGTAGAGACTTGATTAAAACATCCTCATGTTCATTTAACGTATCCATTGTAAATGGGTTTAGTGGGTTATTCAAAACCAGCAAAGCTTTATGTATTTTAATTCAAAGTAAGTGCAAATGATGTCATGTAGTTTATGTGATAGATGAAGTTTTGAATTAGACAACTAATTTCAGCAACTTAGAGAAAGAATGATCTCAATAATTGGAGATCATTCCTATCCATGGTCACCGGAGAGAGAGAGGCTCCTCTAGATAGTATTTCATAGAAGTAGACAGAGTTGGGTGGTCAAAACTTATTTTGCAAGAGAGTCTCTCTAGACTTTAGAAGGAGTAGAGATTCCTCTGCCTGAAATTAGATCTGACCCTTTCAGATCACCCCTTTGGGTGATACATTTACATGCTTGTCATTCTGGACAAAGTCCTAATTCATGCATAATATACCTTCTGTAACATTCTTTCCTTCTTAGTTGCTATCTTTTTCTGTTATTTATCAAAAAATCCTCCAGGACATGGACACTATTGCTGGCTTTTCTTATTTTACTAATGCTTTTTATACAAGAACACCTTATTTTGTACTTCTGTTGCTGTAACTTAGGTCTTCTTTCTGCCTGATGGTGTATCATCAGAAGAGGAGAAGTGATCAGTCTTTTGTGGCTTTTTGTGTGGATAATGTAAGAATAGAACATTAGTTATAAAACTAAGATATATATAAGAAAGTCTTGGGCTTAGCACGTTAAAGTAAATTTCAGTATTTAAAAGCTTATTTTAATTATATTTTTTCGTTGTGTGTCATCCCTTTGATGCCTCTACTTACCTCACATAATGTTAAAAAATGGAAAAAGTATTTATGACTTATAATACTTACTTGAGCAGATGCTATAAAACAATGTAGTTGTCATGACTTCTGTCAGAGTCCTGTACTCCCCGTTGACAATATGGTCTTGGTAAAAGTTAAAGGGGTGTTTCAATATCTGGTAATCAGTAGAAGCAATCTTCCTATTCCTTGGTGAAAATGAGTAATTCCACTTAAATTAAGTATTATGTAACAAGTGCAGTGTGTTGCTGTTTATAATGTTGTTTAAATTATGACATTTTTGCTTATTTTTATCCATACTGTTCTTATTATAAATCGGATGACTTTTTAAACTTATATTAGACTGTTGTTTTTTTCTGCAGATTTCTTTTCAATTGTGTCTATGTGTGTAAGGTTAAAAGCTTAAAAAACCAAAAAACAAATCCAAAAGCCAACTCCAAACAAATTTGGTTTTTACATCAGTTGAGAAGTATTTAGGGAAATGCCATTTCCTAGTGTGATGGAAGGTTGATTGTGTGAGTCAGTTTTCCTTTCTTCATGAATCATATCAGAATATTGAAATATAAACATTTTGAGTGGGTGTTGTTACCATGGTGCTGCTTCCCATTGTTGCAGTTAGTGTGGTGAAGTTAAGATGAGCTCCATTCTGCAGAGAGATAGAAACTGTATACAAAAATGTTTATCACAAAATGTGTTAGTGACTACTAAAGACGTAAAAGACTTATAAACCCTTAGTCCAATAAGTTGTTAAAAAAATTAAATAAATCTGTTCTTAAGGCACCCAAGATGCTTGTTAAGCAACCCTTTAAAATGTAGTTAAATGACATTTAATGTTAATGTTTCGCATTATTGTTATGGAATTAGAAGACTTCATTTTACTTTTACGTTCCCCTAGAGTATGTTATATCCAACAATATTGTCCTAACCAAGCATTTATCATTTCCCTAGCTTTTCTCTGGAAGCTTAAAATGATTTATGGGTATAGTGGAGTCTTCCAGGGTGATATTTTAATAAACTAGAGTATAAAATATACAAGTATGATAGCATATGGACCTTGTGTTGCCTCCAGCCTTAACAACAATGTATACACAACTTTAAAAACAGTCTGTACACAATTACACTAGCTGAATATACAGCCATAAGTTGGATGGCAATTTTCCATCTTTTTCAATATCTTTCAATCAACCTAGTCAAAATTTTAACTCAGAGCTACTAAGTGAAACGAAGTTGGTAGTACCTATGTTCAGCAAGAAATTTCAGATAATACTTTTATCTGAAATCATTGCAATTGTTATTACAGGCAGAAAAACTTTGTTAAAAGAAGAAAAAAGACATTTGACTTTTACTGTAGCATTACTTGCTTGGGTATAGTGTTAAGAGAATAGTAGCCTCAAAATCATGTAGAAACTATCTGAAATGTATTCCGCTATATCAAAAGTACACTTATCTTAATGAGTATTCATGTCTTGATACAACCTTAGAAATATTGTCCTCTCCCCTTCACCACCCCTCAGAAAAAGAAGTGATCAGGCTTTTTTTCATGTTATTGGCTCAAAGTATTAATTAACCATCTAAAACATCATAGTATATAAACAACAGAAAAACAGTGCGTATCAAATGTAAGTTTTACTTACAAATTTGAATCAAGAGTGAAATCTTGGGTTCTTTGAGATCCGTGGTAGTTTGCCCGTTAATTTAACAAAGTCAATATTTAATCTTTTGATTTTTTGTCAAAATCAGAACTCAATTTAAAAAAGTGAAATCAGATTTTTTAAAAAATCCAACTCTACAAATTACCTTAATGTTTTATTGGTTATTCTCTTATGCAATTCATTTCAATTAATTAATTGATTGCTTTTTAAAAATAAATTTAATCTTTCTTTCATCATGTTTTATTAAAAAGAAAAAAAGACACAATAGCAGAATGAATGGTAGATGAAATCTTTTACCATAGTAAAAGGGGAAAACCTGCCCATCTATTTCTACATGACTCTAAAACACAGGTTTTAATTCTGTCTGATCTGTCTGAAACTATAGTTCTTCCTAATTTACTCGCTTGGTGAATAGTCTGATCCTATTCTTATGGGAATCAGTATGAATAAAATACCTACTGACTTACTGGAAAGAAATACAGGACTAAAGTAAATCAGCCAAGAGAACAAATTTTCCATTCTAGGGTGCTTTATCTGAAAAGTTTAAAAGTGAAAGATTTGTGAAAAGGAATAGGAATGAGTAAATCAAAATTATATCATAATTTAACTTCTGATGTTTTACTTATCTGTGTGAGAGCTTAATATAGGAAAACAACTTCACCAACTTATTTTTTTCTGTGGGAAGTTGATAACATGGTAATTGTTTGAATATGAGAAAGAAATTGGAACTAGCAATGACATTTTTCATTTCTTTAGTAGAGTTTTTCCTTTCACTTTGGAGTACTGTATTCATATCCAGAACTGCATTAATTTAAAAAAAAAAAAAAAAGAGATATAATTTAATAAAAACAAGATTCAGGAATGATATAAATCAGTGGATTTCCTCCATAGTCTTTAAGCAAATTGGAGAGGGATGAACTAGAACAGAAAGATGCCTGCGAGTTTTCTCCTTTTTAAAATCATTCTGTCTCTCCTCACTGCATTCTTCCTATGTTAGACAAGATGATGATATTTCTCCAGACACAGGATAGGACAAGAAAGAGTCCTTAGTAAGCCCTTTATGGAGTTAACAGTCCCACAGCTCAAGTTGTGGGATTTTATTTATGGTGAGTATATGATCTGTTGTGTGTTTTTTCTCCAGAGGTAAGATTCCTCTTACCTAACTTTAATACTTACACCGATCTGCATATGAGGTAGCTGCTCTTTATAGCAATTCTGTAGCATGACTTATGTGCTAATGTCAATGCATGAAACATTAGAAGAATTGTGTTATACAACATTCCACTTCCATGTCTTGACTCTCAAAGGAACTTTAAGTGACAAGCTCAAATGCAGATTTAAAATACGGGCATCTAAATTATATGAGTCCTACTTTAAGGTTTCACAGTTGTTTGTTTGTAATCTTTGGAAACTGTAAGCTGCCTCAACATATATTTTGTTGTTCTAAAACAAGCCCAAAAATTAATGACAGCATTTTTAAGCAGACAAGAATAAATCTGTAGTAGAAATGTTATTTGTTTTTTAGGCAGAGATGTACAGCTGAAAAAAATAAGCAAGCTTTTAGGTGTACAGGGTTGTCTTCAGATCTCAGGGGCTTAATACACCAGCTGGTCTAATAAAATATATAGTTTCTACCTTGTTTTGTCTAAGCCATCCTGTCAACAACAACATTACTATTATTGTTTTTCATGGTATTTAAGTTTTCTTAGGACGGAATCACAGCATGCATTTCTTTAAGCTAGCTACATTGTGCAAAATAAGTATAGGGGGTTTTATTAAAATATTACTGTTTTGATTCTTTTTGGCAGCTGGAATAAACTGTGCTTCACATGTAACCCTTTTCCATTCTGTGCTTTCTTTGAAAGTGATGGTTGTGGTTACAAAACAACTGAAAGATTTCCTTTTATATTTCACTACTCTGAATAAAACTCAAACTAAACATAAAGAAAAATGAGTCCTTTCTGAAAGCCAAGATTTTGATTTGAGAACAGCAGTAGGCAGAATAGATGTTTTATTAGTAAGTAGGTGCGTTACAGTGTTTCAGTGCAGAGATGGTAAATTTATTTAAACTACTACTTCTGTTCACTACTTACATGTCTTCTAACAGGGCATTTTTAATGTCCCTATCAACCGGCATTAATTCTCAGGTGGGTGAAGAACCTGAGGGGAGATGTGATTTTCTTTTTGTTGTCATATAGCTCTGCCAGGAAACCTTGTCTCTTCCACACACAGCACGGGAGGCCAATGTCACTTGCTGTGAACTCCTTCTGCTTCCTCCACAGCTTTGTGCCTGGCACTAGAGCCCAAGCACCAGCACCAGGTGCCATGCTGGACCTGTCCTAACACACCAGCCTCCCTGAATTTTACACAATTTGTGATTTCAGTGACTGGAACAGGCCTCTTGCACATTGCAAACCTGCCCTTTGAAAGCATGGACCAGCAATGCACTTTGGGTCTTGATGTCACTTCCAGGACATGATTTGGTAGCAGCAGTAGCAGGGACCTCCGAAGGGGCCACCCTGCCTCCCTACAAACCCTGCTGTGATTGTTCCTGAAAATGACTCCTCTGTGCATCATCCCCTGTGTGAAACTTGAAGAGTGGCAGTGAACAAGCAAAATCTTGGTAGGAAGGCAGTGCAAAAATTACCCGCTGCAGACGGAGTCCACAGGGGTGACTGCTTCTGCAGGGTTGAAGGAGAACCTACCCACCCCCATTTGAGAAACAGAGGAGCCAGAGCCTCTGGCTGAGCAGTCACCCCTCCATGAAGTGGTAGAGAGTTGCTGAAATAGTATTTTTATTTTTCAGGTGTTTTGTTCCTTCAAAACAATTCCATTTGGTTTTTTTGAATTTTTGAACTAGCATTCAGAATTCAAAAAGTCACTCATGAATAACTTGGCAAAGGGCAAAAAATGCATTGTGATAAGCTAATTTAAATAGAAATAGGTTCATTCCTTTGTGTGGGTTGCATATGCTTTTTTTTTTTTTAAATCTAGATTTTTATGAGCAAATTCAGTTTTCTGAGGAGTTACTTCGACATCTTCTGGAAAAAAGAAAATAAGACTAGGTGAACCATTTGTCATTTTTGTACAGCTAGCAATATCTAGACTTTTTGGTCAAGTTTGAGGGATGACAGTTTCTTAAGATGAATGAGAGGACAGGAAGAGAGATTAAGGAAGAAAAGACACTTGAAAAATATGGATAATGTGACATTTACTGGAAATTATGTGATCATAAGAGGAAAAGCATTTATTTTTTTCTACTGCACAAATTCTTCTCTAGTGCACAAATAAAAAACTATACACTTAATGAGAAGTACTTTTATACAGCTACTGTTCTGACAAAGACAAGCTCAAAATATTGAAGGAGAGAAATATTTGAAAGAGCTATTCTGGCTTCTGAAAATTCAAGGACATTTCAAAATACTTTTACATGTGCTCTGTAATGCCTTATTCTAATATATTACAAATGCTAGTTGGCAGATTTTATCCCATATTTTCAAAAGCTAAATTCTGTACTGTTTTGCTCCAGGTGTCTTCTTTTCTATTTGGTTCATGAATATCCTCATGGTCTGTCATGGTAGATTTGATATGCACATAAAACTCAGGGAACAATGATTTATAAACTCCAGTCAGAAAGATATACAGATATATATGCCTGCTATGGGGTGAACAAAAAACCATAAAACACTGAAAATATCTTACTTTATGCTGTATTTTATCTAAGTTGAAAGAAAAGATTATCTTTAAATATAAGTTCAGGGTCCTATTATTACATAATATTTCCATAAGAAACATCATAATTTCTTTTAGTTGTCAGTATTGTGAATTTTGCTGACCTGTCTTTTTA
Organism: Gallinago jamesoni; assembly: GCA_025769975.1. NCBI lineage: Eukaryota > Metazoa > Chordata > Aves > Charadriiformes > Scolopacidae > Gallinago > Gallinago jamesoni. The sequence continues at coordinate 121,466,744 of JAOQGH010000001.1, read as the reverse complement.
AAACATCAATTCTAAAAATGTTACTTAATTCAGCAAAGATAATACAAACCCAGACAACATTAATGATGCTTTTAGGTCTTACAGGCCAAATTAAAAGACTTGCATTATTTGAAAACTTTCTTTGCATTTCTGAATGTATGGCAAAGTGACTCTTCTAAAAAAATGTGCCAGCTGACCTAATTCCCTTATTAAACTGAGTGCTTCATAGTATCAAAGGACAGAAAACTTGCATTAACTTGATTAAAAATCCTATACTGAGTCGATAGAAAAATGATGAATTTACTCTTGGGATTTTAAAAGGATTTTGTGAGCAGAAAGGAGACTTTTTTTAATAAGTAAATTGTTACAGAATGAATAGCTACATGTGTAGAAAGTCCTTATAGTTCCTGTTATGTTACATTACGGAAGAGTAAATGAAGTGAGAAGAGTACGAAATGCAATTCTGACTCAAGAACTGAATTGGAGAGGGTCTTAATTTTTGTTTGTTTATGGCAGTTGATAGCATCAAGTTAAATTAGCTGAAATACCGTTAAATTTTTGGATTGTGTTTTCACCACACATTGCAAAAGGTGTTTATTTTCTTAGATGCCTTTCAGCATTATTGGCATTTTAGGATAGAAAAAAGTTGTTTTCTCCAATTTCAGGCACTAAACACAAAGCTAAGCCAGTACTAGAATAGGTCTGTCATAGAATAAAAATACTGAAGTTGTTTAGCAGGGACACTATATCCATTTTCTTGTTTTCTTGTAGGCTGCACAGGATTTTGAAAAAATCATTCACACTGCAGTGGTGGGCTGTTGTGTTCAAAGATTTGAAAGAGGATGAAAAGTGCATTCACCTACAGTTAAGAGACATTTGATGATTTTTTATTTATTCAAGTATAAATCACAATCACATGACTCTTTCAAAATCAGTTTTACCTGTTGTAATTTTAATTCAGAATATTTAAGTGTTTATAATTAAACACATGCACATACCCATTCACTAAATTTGGATGGAGCTCATTGATTACCAATCAACAAGGAAGATTCCCAGATCAAATAAATCCTCTTTTCTTTCTCCAAAATTTTTTTCAACTTTTTTGTCTGTGAGGAGAGAAGAGGAAAGGAAAGGGGATAAAAGGAGAGGAGAATAAGTTGCTTGTGTGTTTGTCTAGTTTTGTGTGCGTGGAAAAAAACTATATTTTTAACAGTGTTTAGCTGTATTTAACCTTTACCAAATTTTGAGTAACATGTCTTTGAAGAAATACATGGGACTTTCTCCCCTGGAAGGAAAAGGCACTTTTAACAGGAGAAAGATAATTTCAAAATCTTGCTTACAATACATTATCAGAAAGCTCTTCTATGAGATAAAAGACAGATTTTCATGCCTATAGTGATGCAGAAACTCTTTTCCCTGAATAAGATGACAGTATTGCTCTGGGTAGGTGAAAGTGCTGCTGTGAATTCAAAGCAAGACAGTAGTACAAGAGTGGATAAACAAAAAATTTGTTTGACATGAACATAACTTTCCTTCTACCATGGAACAGGAGCTTGGGAAAAGTTTAACAATACACCCTGAAAGATTCAGTGGATATGGGGGAAAATGAATATGCAAAGATGGAAGGAGTAAGAAGCTTCCACGAGTAGAGATGAGGAAAATACAGATAGAGCAAACAGTGATTTTTTTCTAAAGGAGGCCTACTGTACACATATTTATGATTTTTCCTACTGTATGAATCTGTACCATTTTTCACAAGACAGTATTGACACTGAAGACCACGGTGAGCTAGTCAGAAGGCAGAAATACTTTTAAGTGAATACAGTTGTATCTGCCATGATGAATGGCTGCTGTAATCACAGCTTCTAAAACCCATTTTAGGTTTCAACAGTCCATGGTACAATGGAACTCTTCAGAAGTACAATAGCTGTTGACATTCCATTAAAGAAAACAATGCAAGTAGAATAAATATGCTTAGAGTTCTTTTAACGCTGTACAACTAATTTATAAAAGAAGGAGCAGAGTGAAAAACAAGAGGGCAAACTGCTGTGAAAAGTAACTGAAGATATGAATACTTGGGAAGGCTAAAATACTGCTACAGCTACAGTGAAAACTACTTGGCATTCTTTAAACTATTAAATAGATTTTGTATTTTAAGGTTGCATATAGAGATATTTTTTATGATTAACAGGGGTATCACACTGAGTTTTGATTCTAATTTCTGTTTAAAAAAAAAAAAAAAGGGTTATGTAAGGCTATTAATTTATTGTTTATGTACCAGTAGGCTCCATAAAAAGTATTTTACAAGACTTTCTCAGTTGTATTATGAATTGTTAGATTCTGGGAGCAGTTCAAAGGTGATGGATTCTTAGTTAAGTTTCTTCATTGTGTATTTCTGCATTCAGCTGGTGAAGAATGTATTCTACCTGAATCTCACTCAAATGATGCTTCTATGTAAGTTTACTGCCCCAGGTTTGTACAGATTGATCCAATGAAAACAATAGTTGAAAGTAGAGCTACTTATTATTTATTTATTATTAAATTTACTTATTTAAATAATATTTAATTTATTATTAAATTTACTTATTTAATAAATAAGGATTCCCACCTACCCCCCCCCACCACCATCCCCTGTAAAGGGTAGTTTTCACAATCATTTTAGATTTTATATGAAATCCATTGAAGAGTTGTGCCTTTGCCTGTCAGCTTTGCCTTTACCTGTTATCATGAAATATTTCAACTGCATTTTGCAGCCTTTTTGTGTTCAAAAAATTTTATAATCATTGTCCTCATTCTAAGTAACATAACAAGTGCGATGCTTCAAATTACCTTTGAAACTGTTACTGTGTAATGTACTGCATGATTTTGGTTTACTTGCTTAGTTGCTTTTAGTCTAGAAATGGCATTATAGCAAAACAAACAACACTGTCAAATATATGAACCTATTTTTCTCCCTCCCTAAGGTTATGTTGGCTACCTATACAGACTTGAGAAATACCAGTGTATCTTATGCACAAATGTTGAATAATATTGAAATGTAAATGCATAAAGAATATCAGAATAAGTTTTTTTAAAAAGATGAAATGAATGTTTAATATGGCTTTGTTATACAAATATCTTGTCACAGCCTGTAAGCACTTCTCTATCCTCCCCTTGCTACAGTAAAAAAAGGCCAGCACTCTGGCTATGCAAAATGAGAAATATTTTTTATTTTTTCTGATAAAAGTAAGGGGGGATTTTTTCATCCACATATCACATTGTTTTAAAATAACCTTGACTGGCCTTTAGAACTTCATTCCATATGTCTGGTACTCCATCCAGACATTATAAGGGTTAGACTGCAAGCTGCAAAAAATTGTAAATGTGAGTCTGAAGCAGCTCAACAACTAGACAAGAACTTAGAATTCTTCTAATCTTTTTTTTATGTCACCTGTAAGGAAGTGAATGCTTACATTATAAATCAGACTTTTAAACATTGCTTCCTAATGCCTTGATTTCACAGAATCACAGAATATTCATGGTTGGAAGGGACCTTTGAGATCACTGAGTCCAACTACAAAAAAACCAAACCAAACCAAAGCAAGAAACCCCCAAAAAACTCAGCAAACAAACACATACCCCGCAGACAGACAAAACCCAACAATCTTGGGCATTAGAGCATGCCCTGAAGTGCTACGTCTACATGTTTCTTAAATACCTTAATTACCTTAAATTTATTTTCTAGGAGATTTATTTCTGCCTAACTCAGCAGGAAAACTTAGCTAAAATTATTTAGATACTGTTTTTCCAGAATCATGAGTCAAGTCTTAATGGTCAATGAAACATGAATGCAGAAGTAAACGAAAAAAATATATAATCAAGAACTTAAACTGTGTGGAAGTGAGGAAATTTGGGAATTTAGAGAAAGCGGATACTGTAGCAAATGAGGCTCAAAAAATCTTAGTAATACTACTGATGATTAATTATTAGGATGTGCTGCTTAAAAGATTACACTATTCACAAAGCTCTTCTTCTGAGTGACATAGTTCTGATACTTGCACAGTGGTTCCAACAAATGATGACTTTTGTGACATTGCTAAAGTTGTTGAAGTGTCACCCCTTTCTGGCAACCATTCTAGAAAAACAGGGGTTTTTTTTACCAATAAAACAAACTACATGTTCTAAGCAGCTGCTGTAATACTGAATTACAAGAGCAGTACTAGCTCTTCTGGAATTCTGGAATTTTCTAGGCAGTTCCAGGCTTGGAGATCTTTTTTAAAAAATTTCCTTAGTTTCACTGCTAATGAATTCAAAACCTCAAAACTCAAAATCTCTCTTAATGTCTCAGTCATCTGTAGCAGATTCATAATGAAATGGAGAAGAATACACTAAATATCTGTTTATAAATTAACAGGCTTGTCTCATTGTGATTCTTGTCTGAGTAATGTCTACATCACAGAAAATGCCATTACAATCAGCAATAATTTTTATTCTCATTTATAATCTCAACAGAGAAAGTGAAACCTGAGTAGTTTTGGAGGCTGTGCCAGCCCCACCGTTAGGCGGAGTCCCAAATGTACATTAACCAGGAAGGTGTGGAGAAACCTTCTCTTCTGCTCTGGCTTGTAGATAAATAAAATAATTTGGTTCATGGTATCGTGATCATTCACTACTTAGACAAGTAACTTCATTTAAAATCACATGGGCTGTGTCCTGTTTCTAAACTTTTTTTTTTTCAACAGTTTGCCTGTGGCTGTTATGGAAATGGAAAAATAAGTCTTGAATTACAAATCAAGATGTTTATTAAAGTGTTTCCTAGGTTAACACTCTTTTTTTTCACACAGCAGGGAAGAAAACAGTTGTGGTATTCCCTTATGTCACTGCAAGATACTTCAGCCCATCTGTCCTTTGCAGCTACATAGTTCAGCAGCTGACTATAGGTATTAGTTTGTGCACTGAATCCTAACAATGTCCTGAAGAGATGATCAGTCTTTTGTATTTGCTTTTGAAACTCATCATTGCTGTAATCAGAATCCTAAAGCCCACTTGGCGTTCTCTGGAGGCTCTGTTATTTCACAAAATAATTTCACAGGTTTAAAATGAAGTTGAAGACAGTTACTATGAGACTAGTGTGGGTATATATATATTTTAATTATATTTAACTGGAAAAATTGTTAGTCATTTTACTCAATAGTTAGACAACTGTCTTTAAATAGCAACTTATAGGGTGAAAATCACTATTATCATTCAGAAAGGCAGTATTACTTCAAAACAAACAAACAGACAAAGAAAAACCCACCAACTAACAGGATAACCATTATTGATAGTCTGTCCTGCCTATCCCAAAATTTGAAGGGAAGGCAGAATATTTATACTATGCTGTCAGCGTTCTGCACAAATTTAAAGTCTTTGTCTTTAAGTTCACAGCTACTGCTCCTAGCTCATCAACACTACAGCAAAATGAAATACTGAACTTTGCTGTGAGAGCTGAGACAGGCATCGAAATTTTCCAGAAAGGTCAGCTGAAATATTCCTGTGCTGTTCCCCATCTCTCTCCCTGCTGGATCTCAGGGGGTCTGCCGCCCTGCCCCTCAGAGGCAAGCTGTGCAAATTGCTTTCCAAAAGCAGCTACTTGGTAATTATTTCTCTGTCTAAAGATGCCAGTGCTTCTAGACAAGGTAACATGTCAAACTGCACAATACACAGTTGCCCAAAACTGTCAAACCTTCTGCTGTTGATGCAACAGGTAAATCTCAAGGAGTGGTGTTGGCAGGTAAAAGCTGTTCATTTCTAGCTAACCAAACCTAGGCTTTTATGGAGACAGGTTGGAAGTAAGAGACAGTTCTAGAACTAACCATTAGCTTTGTACTCAGTAAAACACAGGCTACAGTTCCTTCTTGGATCAGCATCCTTCTTATCACCCCCTTGCTGACCTTCAGACCATTTCTAGAACTACATTCCCTTCCCCTCACATAGCAATGAAATGGTTGTCCAAATGTGACTGTCATTCTGCTTCTCCAGGAGGTCAAAACTTAAAATTATAAAAAAAAAGCAACACCTCTCTTTCTGTCATTAGTGCTGGCTTGGGGCAAGCAAAAGATGACCCTTAGATCAGGACCAATCTGTCTGTAAACTCTAACTTTTCTTCAGATAATACTTTCCTCTCTTACTCTTGTTTATCAAGGAACTAGATACCTTATGAAGTGAAGAATAGTCGCAAGTTTCATAGTTGCACATATGTGTATGACGGTGCACACCTGGATACAAGAAAGCAAGAATAAATAATACAGTTATTTGGACCAGAAACATACTTGCTATGATCCCATTTTTTTTTGCTTAATCTTGACCCACACTGAAAAGACTTGGTCTTCTCTGGTGCTAGTCATGGACATTCGGGCTCTTAGCAACCATTTTTAGTTTTCAATGATTCTCACATTTAACATAATAACTAGAACCAACTCAGCAAAATAAAAGCTAAAAAAATAAAATTGGTTCATTGTATTCTCTTATGATTTCACTTAAATAAATTTTCAAGGAACTGGTTTAGAACTGCGTTCACAAAAGAGCAGAACATAATCAAAGGGTATTATCCATTGCATTGAATAAGGGAGTGATGTTTTAAAATTGCTTTGCAATAGACAAGTAAATAAATAAGCTTTATAAACACAGAAGGAAGTGATTAAAAAAATAATCAGTTTTGAAAGAGGATGTGCAGCAAAATATCCTTAGAATGTCAGCCCTATTTTCTCAAAGCAGTGCATCTTTTTTCCATCCACAATATTTTCCAGTTCCTTGCAAATAAATAAATAAATTTAAAAAAATACAGTGGTGGAAAAAAAGGACATGATGTCAGGCTAATGTCAAGCTAAGTACATTTAATACATTTTCTTTACCATTTTCTTGTGTTCCTTAAAGAAAGTATATTTTTCTTTCTGGCTTCTATGCTAAAATTATAGTAAAATGTAATCAAATGAAAATATGAAGCAGAAGCAACTACTTGAAATTAGAAGGGATATTTCCTCTGTATTTGGTATTTAAAACAAATCTTGGATTAGCAAAATATTAATACAATAGGCTGCAGCTATCTAGAGATATTAAACTACTGTTGCAGTTGTTATTTCTAAAAATAATTATTACCACTGAAATTCCAAGGAAGTTTGGTGAGTTTTTGTTTGGCTTTTTGTGGGGGTTTTTGTTGTTTTTTTTTTCTGTTCTTTTTTTATAAAAATAAATTTGAATTTTGACTAATATTTTGATTAGAACACTATACAGTAAGTTTTCCAAGCAGTTTCTTTTCTGATTGCTTTTTTTTTCTTTGAGGTATAGACAACAAAGTAGTAATGACAGTGGCCTATAGAGGGAAAAGAAAAGGGAACATGAATCTGTGCATAATCTTAACTGTATTCTCAAAGAAGAGAAATTTATGTTGACAAAATAGGATGGCATTAAAAGACCCTTTGACAGCAGCTTTCTGCTTATTACTACTTCACAGTATCTGAGAAATGATGATTCTTATAGTGAGAGATGCAAGTCAGTAGGGCATTTTCTCTCTGAAGAGTTACTGCCTCTCAGATGAGTACATTAGTATCAATAGCATATTTTACAGAAGAAAAGTCAATTTTAAATAGTAGGACCCTGGTTTGGCAAACCAAACCTCACTGGCATAACCAATTGGTGGCTGCCTCCTTATAAGCACTGAAATTACTGCCTTGTATGTATTAGAGTTATGTTTGAAAACATCAGATCTCTAGCTGGGCCCTAATTATGAGTTTCAGTAAGGTCTAGCTATAAGAAGATAAAAAAAAAATCTCATAAATTGCCTGTTAATACTGATATTCACACTACAATTACCAGTTTACTTCATGAGGCATTTAGTTCATCAGAAACTCCATACTCTGTTAAACTTCCATTAGAAAAGAATTATATCTGTGCAAAATAATCTTTAAAGGTTTGTACTGTTGTGATACTGTTTTATTTGGTAGTTAGCACTGGAACTGACTGATACTTGCATCTTTCAGTTACTTTCAGATTTGCTTGATCCTACTGGGGAAATAAATCTATGATCCAACTGAGTTACGTCCCTGTTATCACAAAGTCTTCTGCCAAGAGCTGGCATCAATTTGAGCTGTTACTGATTTTTAGTTTTTAAGTTAAACCAGGGGATGTGTAGCACATAGAGATATATTAGTATTTTCAGTACAGATCATAAAGTACAAAAGAGCTCTTAGGTAATTTTATTAAGGAAGAAAGGGCATTAATGATCTTTATATGAGCTTTTATAAAACTGCAACCACTTGTTTGTATAGATGTGCAGCATGGCTTTTAATGATTCCTAATGTTTGTATTTACTATGTGCACTATATATTCATCTATTCATTCTTTATTTTCCCTGTTGCCAACTCCTCTATTCTTTTAGTTAAATCAGAACCAAAGTAGAAATTTAGATTTATTGTAATAACAATATGGGTATGTATTCTGTTTGTGAATTGCTAGTAGTGTATAAAGCAGTGAGAAAGAGAAATACAAGGAAGCTAGACTGACTTTCACTTTTAAATAAGCAATATACAGGGAAAAAATGTATATATTTTAATACTGAACATCTGAATTAAGTTAGTAGCTTCTAGACCAGCAGGTATGACATGACTTACAGACTGAGATATTCTAGTACAAATCCAAATATATATCTATATTTGATGCTAAGATACTAATTCATAACAATGCCAAAAAAATATTTATTCAAGATTTGGTTTTATTTTTATAAAAGTTTCCTGGATTATTTATCACTCTAACATAATAGTGTTTCAAGGAATGTAACAATTTTTTTACATTTTCACATGCACACCTTTCACTTTCTAATAAGACAAGAAGTCCAGATAGATTGCTATATTTTTAGCATGGTTAAGTATCTTTGAATAGCTCTGAATATTTTGGTATCTTGTGTTGCAGTGGTAACTAAATAATATATGATTTCATATTAAAACTCGCAATACTGACCAGAGGTACTGCCTGTAGAGCTATAAATAAATAGTATATATGAGTGCTTTTGAATTAAATGTATGTAAAACAAGATGACTAATCATCTTCCTTCATGTTCTTTCTTAATAATCTCCCTGAATACCCAAATATATTCAAAATGCAGAGTTGCAACATTCTAAGTTCCCAATAGATAACAAACTTAGTGAACAAAACAGATTTGTAGTCTAAGACATGAATTTTTCATTGAAATATTAAGAAAGCAGTTACAGAGTGTGTTTAAGCTTTCTCTTAGACAAATGAAGTAGCTACTGAATTCTGCATTGAAGGCAAATGCTAAGAAGTTTAAATAGGAAACATATTCATGCAGAATGTGTTTATACTTGGTTATATTATATACTATACATTACTATTATTATATATTATTATATATTATTTAATATTATTTAATATTATTTAGTATTAAAACTCCTTTTTTCATGTACTGTAGCTCATGTAAGTAAGCTTTCTTCTCATTTTTAGTCTTGGGAAAAGGTTTTTCTGTTAGAGGATTCTGGCATTTAATTACAGAACCTTTCAGAAGCTCTTAAAGATTTTGCTCTGAATTAACCCATATCTCCACATGTGAACTGTAGCAGTTGCATAAGGATAAACAAAGGAAGAGAGTAAGCATTACCATGGTATTTCCTGAAAATATCTTCCAGTTTCCTCTTACTTTAAGTTCAGGGAAATCCTTTAGTGCTGACTGTACCTAATAGTCTTTTTTTTCAATCCCTGTTTCACCAATTTGTCCAGTCCTGTGTACCCTTTAAGGTGCCACAATATCTTGCAGGAAATAATTCCACTGTTTCAATCAAGCATCATGTAAAAAACAGTATCTTTGTTTGTTTTGAAACTTTGTTCTGTTAGTTCTGTTTGACGGTCTTCAGTTCTTGTATAAGAAAAGCTAATGAATGTTCTTTCCCAGCTCTTCTGGCCACTCATGATTTTATTATAACCCTCTCTAATATCTGCCTTTGAACATCTGTTTTCTGAGTGAAAAATCTCAGATTACTTACTTATTCTTCATATGAACATTGCTTCTTATGTTGAAAGGAATGTACGTATATAGGAATGTATGTTTGTAAAACAATATTCAGCTATAAAAATTTGAAAACAAATATTTGAGGAAGATGATATATAAGATCAAATATGTCATTTGAGATTTGTCACCTCTTCCATTACCTATGTCTTTCTTTTTTTTTTTTTTTTAATTTTATATGTTGCCTTAATCTTTCAGCAATCAAATAAATACTTCGAGTTATTTCTGAATTATTTATATATCTTCACATGTTTTTTGTGGCTTAGAATTTTTTGATGGTGAAAGTAATTCAGCTGGAAAAACCTAAAACTTTTTTGTTCTCATCATGAGACATTCCAATATCATCTTTAGGATAGGATAAGATAATAATACAGTACATATATGATCATAAGTGTCTATTCTGTCTAGCTGAATATCTTGACAGGTCATTTTAGTGCTTGTTAAGGTTAAGGTTAAGACGCTTGTTGAACACATGATAGTTGTAAACCTGATATTTATGATCAGTACGAGCCTTTCAGAAGAATGTAATATTTGTCAATAGTTATACATATAGATGTCAATATTTATAGAATACAGATAAGATGGTGATCAATTTTATCTTAATTATCTAGGCAGTCACCTAGATATGCTCCCAAATACCAAAATTATCTTGAAGGCTTTCAGGAGGAATAAACTCCACAAAAGTACAGACAGACACACATAACGTGTACGGTGTAGTCAGTGTGTAGTCTCACCTTTTTCTACCCACTAGGCTTAGGTGAGGTAGTCTAAGTATACTTAACTAAGTACCTAGTTAGGTACTTAGACTGAGGTAGTCATCTAGGTTCTTGCCATAGTCAGTGGAGAGCAACAAAAGATTGTGATTGACTGGTTCACACTTAGAGGTGTACATTTCTCTCTTACCTTAGTTATGGGAGACTGTATACACTTTATGTGGCTGCAGTTAGTGAAATTATATCCATTCAGGGTTAGCAGATATCATCAGTCATTTAGAACTGATGGCAACTCAATTCTTGTTAATAAAATAAAGAGCAGACTCATGGCTGAAATGCTCAGGTGCTCTCAGCTTTCTGCTACTGCTTTTCATTCTGACATTTGCCTTTCTTGTACTTCTGTATCCCTTTGAAGAAAGGACACAATTGTACTTTCATTCTCCTGCTTGTCAGACAGCATGTCTCTTTAGATTGTCCTTTACTTTTTTCTTGTGTTTGAGGTTTCTTGCAAGTTCTGCAACATAAGTACTAAATGACAGCGTTCCCTGTAAAATACGCCGGATTTAAGATACATCACCTTTGTCATAAAACATCAGTATTTCATCTAACCCTCCTTTCTTGTGGCTCCCAACCCAGAAATGGGCTGGACAGCAAACTAAATATCAAATTGCTCATAGCAAATTATTCAGATATCTAAATGTCCAAGTCCACAAAATAATCTGGTTTTAATGTTCCTGTCAACAAAGGATATCACAGTAGTCAGCATCAAATGAAGAAAAATAAAACACTTTTTAAAATTATTATTCTGTAAAAATGACCAATGCATAGCTGTCACTAAGCAAGACAAAAGATGTCCAGCATATGATAATACTGGAACAAGTTTTTTTATTTTAGCAATTTCCTCCTTCTCCCACTCTATTCTTACTCTTATTCATATATCTATACCAGCATAAAATAATTGTAGTAACACCCTGGAGAGATGTAGGCCATGTACCTCCCATGCAGTGATGTCATGGTGTATAGGAATTAAAGCTTTGTCAAGTTCTCGTCCCATAAGATGACTACTCAAAGATAATATATTAGCCCAGGATTGGAAACTAATCAACAATTTACAGTGTTGCTGTTGTATGACACAGTTATTATGAGGGGAATGCTAATAGGAAATATTCCCATATGGTAATATGTATCTTAACCTCATTAAACAGCCAATGAATAGATCTTAGGCTTATGTCTGAAAATTAAACACTGATGCCTACAAAAGATGTTACTTGGTGCAACTAATATTAGAGAATTTCTGTAATGGAAATCTTAAATCTGTTCCAAATAAAGGTAGAGACAATAATAAGAATTTCAAGGGTTACAACTGAGCCATATTTTAATTCTTGACACTCCTAATAAATTTCTCATATTAGTTTGGCTGATTAATACATATGGCATGAAGGATAAAAATTGCAGTTGGGACCAAAGAATGAATATGTCATTCTGACTGATCAACCTTTCTGACTACAACACTGTATCTCTCAGTGCTTTCCAGTTTCAAAATTGTAATTTATACTGAAACATGCAGACTTGTTGGAAACTCAATGGCTTTCAAAAATCAAAGGTGGTGTTAACAACAGTGCTCAAATTCATCTCTCTCTTCACCATTTTCCTTTTCTGTGGTTAGTTGCAGGGGATGGAATTTTTCATCCATAAAGAAGTTGTTGGAGAAGTGGCTTTGAAGATTTTCTAGGAGCACAAAATCAAGTATCTATGAAGATTTCAAAGTATCTTTATTGTGAACCCTGCTGTTTCCTTTGTCACTCTTGAAGGTGTCTAGATAGAGTTAACCAATATGCAACATTTTTTTATTCAAATGTAACTTATCTTCTTTTATAATGACCAGCATATACAAAAACATATATATTTTATATATATACAAAAATAACATTTATATGTTATATATATATATAAAACATTTATATATATACAAAAACATATATATTTTTTCGGTAGAATAAAATAGTAGAATTCAGTAGAATAAAGGTAGTTCATAAACAAGCTGAATTTTAGTCATTACTCCTTAATAGTCATCTGGTGACAATCGTATGAGCACAATAATTTTAATTTTATCTAGTTATCTTTAGTTTCTCTTTTTAACCACTGAACACCTATTTCATATTTTCAGCTGCTGCCTCCTGTATATCTACCTCCCGGAACACTAAATAGTGTATATCTCTTAGTGGGATCAAGCAAATTGCAAAAACTGAGTTCAGGTACTGGCATGAATATTTAAGAGTCTCATGCTTATAAGAAAAAGACTGTCTTACAGGTTTAGAGAAACTGTCACTCATTTGTTGAATTCTTTTGAACTATTATGTGTTGAAATCAGTTAAGCAGTATACGCAGTTTCATTTTTCCCAATAAAGTACAAAACATTCTCAGGGAAACAAAAAAAAATGGTTTTGAGGTCTCTTATTTGTTTGGGTTTTGGTTGTGTTGTTTTTTTTTTTATGTAAAAATATTTGAAAACAAAGGGGATCACAGAATCACAGAATCACAGAATCTTAGTGGTTGGAAGGGACCCTTGAGATCATCAAGTCCAACCACATTAAAA
>JAOQGH010000001.1:121412617-121453323 GCA_025769975.1 Gallinago jamesoni | reverse complement strand
TTTGTTTGTGAACAGTAGGTCTAGCAAGGCACCTCCCCTGGTAGGCTCACCTACCATTTGTGTCAGGAAGTTATCCTGGATATTATCAACTGCCCTCCGCAAGACAAAATAATTAGCTTAGATGATCCCCTAACCTGCTATAAAATAACACACCAATGGCAGAATCCCACATAACTCCTCGTTGGTTTCCTGCTCAAGATCCCTGTAATGTTTCTATACAGCATCATTTTAAACTCACTGTGTTGATTAACATGCAGCAGTCTACAGGTGCTTACAATCCGATGTCCGAATTTCGAAACTATCGTCTCTGCATGTATAATTCCTGACATGAAATTACTAAGATTTCTTAAGGTTCTAGTGCTATACTAAAGGAAATAGAAAAGATATTCTATACCTTCCCAGTGCTTTTTACTGTTTAAGTGGATAGGAGGAGCATCTTGTGACTGAACTGAGAAGTACTGAACAACGACTACATTTTCAGAATGTAAGAGCCTATGAAAGGTTTGAATGCTATCAGGATGGTCCTCTTTCTCAGATATGTTTACAGAAAGACAAGAGCGTGGAGTTTGAGGGATACTATTATGTACGTTATATTTCATATTGTCAAGGTCCTAATCTACAACTTCCCTACTCTCATTAATTACTCAAATGAAATTATGAAGTTATTTTAACAGAAGTGCAATGAATTACAAAGTATTACCATTATACTAGTGCTATCTTAAAGATAGTATAAACAGTTGATTCATCATCATGATTACAATTTATGTATGATTTGTTAACCTTTACGAGAGAGCTGAATTACTGGGAGACTGAAAATATGATCAAATTCACAATATGTAGTGACAACATTCTATTTATATGGAACCATTGTAATACATGTGTAAGAACATGGAGTTATATTAGCATTTACAGATGGGTTCTTGTCTATACAGAGCAGCATAACTCTTTCCCTGCTCTCACAGAGGGCATATAGTCTCCAGTAAGGGTATGGTATGATGACTTGGTAAATACTAGCAACAGCTCTCGAATAGTCACAAAACACAGCAGGCTTGAAATCTAGCCAGAGCTCTCTGACATTTTTATACTGTTTCCATGCCATCCTGAAATATTACATAGTCTTCAGTAGTAGTGCTTAAATTTGCCATGAGATAATTTTAACAACAGCAAAGAAATCTCCCATAATTGTTACAGATATGTTTAGCAGCAACATTCCTAATACTAGTTTTCAAACTCTTCCTTTATTTTACCCTTGTGTGTTTTTTTCCCTTTTCTCCACCCCCTTTTTATTTCATCTTTCCCACTTAGCTCCCACTCACTGAGGAATTCCAGTCTGCAGCATCTCTCCCTGAGGCTGATGTCTGAAATCCCTCGGTGGAACTGACTTTCCTTATGCTTTGTCATACTGATGATGACATTCAAAAGGGCATGAAATGGACTCTGTTGCTCCAGCTCTGCAGCTCTGCATCTTCTCATAAATACATTCCCCTATGTAGGTAAAAGTGGTTCACATAGGGCAGAATACCCTTATACTTACTGTGTTTTCCAAAATACTCTGTGGTAGATCCATCCTGTAAAGGAAAGAAACACTTTCCATAGTTGATTCAATTAACCACCTAATTTCTTACAGGCACTTATGGTAATTCTTACAGGCACTTATAGGTCTTATGGTAATTAATTCTGCCAATGTTTTTCAAATAAACATGATATTGTTCTTATGTAAATCAGTATGGTTACTTTACAACAAGCATTTCTATCCATTTACCTTTCTCATTCCTTCTCAAACCCATTTATTTTTCTGGAAACACTGAAACTTTTCAGATTAAAGGCAAACAAAACACTGGGGCTTATATGAGAAAATGATGTAGATACTTTTGTGATTTTATTAGTAAATGCAAGCTTGAAACATTAATAAACCCTCAGGTATCATATAATCAATATATTTTTACAGTGACAAACCCATTCATTGTTCATTATAAATATTCTTTTACCCCAGCAAAAAAATTGGAGGAAAACTCATAAAACTGTCACAGTTTAATAGATCTTCAGACGGAATACCCTTTAAACCTTTTCTTTTATAAAGATTTTTTCTGCATTAAAAAAAAATCAGGGAGGTTTGTAATAAATAATTACATATATAGTGACATATACAAAAACAGCAGTACTCAAAGTAGCTTTCCCATTAAGGAGCAAGCCAGAAGAAAGTTACAAAATTAAGACAGATTCACAGTAGAATGAGTAATTGTGGTTAACAAAAATAGAAATATAGTTTAAGAACTTAGTTATGTACAAAATATGTTTGTTTGTTTATTTAGAAAACTCCTTACTAGAATATTATGGTGTTTTTACTGACAGTGAGAAGGAATTTTATGTGTGTTGTTTCTGTTTTCAGACCATAACATTAAGTTGTAACTACTTCTCAGATGGCTGTGACAGAACAACTTTACTTCTTTTCTTGAAACTAAAGCCAGTTCTGGGCTCATCAGTACAAGGGAGACATGGTCTTACTGGAGCAAGCCCAGTGAATGGCCACAAAGATTATGCATCTAGAGCATCTTACATATGAAGAGAGGCTGAGAGAACTGGGACTGCTCAGCCTGGAAAAGGCTCAGGGGGATTTATCCATGTGCATAAATATCTGATTGAGGAGCAAATACAACAAACCAAACTCTTATCAGTGGTGCTTAGGAATGCAAGAAAAAACTTCTTCACTGCACAGATGGTCACACACAGGTATAGGTTGCCCAGAGATGCTGTGGAGTCGCCATCCTAGGAGGTATTGAAAACTCAACTAGACGTGGCCTTAGGCAACCTACTGTCATGGTCCCTGATCTGAGCAGAGGTTTGGACCAGATAATCTCCAGAGGTGCCTCACAGGCTCAGCTGGTCTGTGAATCTTTGAAAATATATTAATGAACAAAAAATGGCAAAATGAATAGATGTGGATCACAAGTGTCAATCCCAAAATCTTGACTTTGTCGAGCATTGATCTGTGCCATTCTTCTTGCCTCATCTTTTTCACTTATTTAATAAGAGGCTGCTGAGGTCAGGAACAAGTAAATGCAAGAGCAGGTAGAAAAGCACAAAATCTTCTGACTTCGGGTTATGTCTGAACTTTCTATGTTCTTTTTTTACTTGGAGAGATCTTTACAGACATTAGGTAGCCATACACAGGGCAACTAAGATGTAAATGCCGTAACAAAAAGATAAATGTCTGACAGTTACATTCAAAAAATATCAAGTTAAACTTTGTTGTCAATATAATAGTTTCCAGAATTTTGGTGATACCAGTTGGAAAAAGAGGAAGTTATATCAGTGGCAGCTTTTTGTAATTTGATTGAAATTATCAAACAGCTGCAACATCTATTAACTGAAGCAATTTTGAATTGTGGCAGTTATCATTTAGTTAGCGGATGCAGAGAAAGGAAGTATGTGCCTGAAAAAAATAAAAAGATGAGGTTTTATCATTGCCTGATAGACACTGATGGTCACTTTTTGCTGCACTGTTCTGGTCACAGTCTTTATTGGCCAGGCTTTATGGGGCTATTTCTGAGGTCAGGAGTCAGTAGCCATAGTGTGAAAGCCAGTATTCAGCAATGTCACCCCAGGCACTTGCTCTTTGCAGCCAGATTTCAGACGAACTGAGCTGCTGGGTTGGACCCTGTGCTCTGGACAGATTCCAGTAGGGGTAGTTACAGTCTGCTGAATGTAATTATCCCCTGCATTTTTAATTTGCTGTAGAATTCACTTCCGGTCTTGTGCAGTTCTGTGAACTGTTGTTAATTGCTTCATTTCATTCCAGAGAAAGCTGTATTTTCTACTAAAGTAGAAAATGAAATGATCCTTCCCTTTCTCCCTTTCCCCTCTCCTCTTCCTCTGGATGTACAAGGTTTTATATTTATTTACATAACTGGCTACTCTGATTACAAGCTATTGGTAAATATATTGGTAATATAGCTTATCAGTTATTTATGATACATTGTTTAATCATTTTCACATTCACTGCTTTTCCAAGTATTTCAAAGAGAATTAGAGCAGCAAGTGAAATAGTCAATATATCATCTCTCCAGCAGTGGAAAGCATGGCATGTTTTGGTTACATTCAGTGATCTGAGAGGTGTGCCTTAGATGTGTCACACTTATAGCAGTTTTGTCGAAAAGTAAATAATGTTTTTCTTATTGGCTACTTCAAAGTCTTTTAAGTCTGTGCTGATGGAACTGATCTTCAGAAGACACAGCCTTAGCAGTACTGCAGAAATCTACAATACCTGTATACCTATATAGAACACTTTCAGACAAAGTACATTTTTAATGCAAAATAAAATAGAATCAAAATAGCAGAGAGGACATAGATATCAACCACTGATTTGCAGGCATAAATGTAGGGGAGGTTGATGAAGAAAAGCAATTTATCTTTTTAAACAAGACCAAAGCTATATATTTCCAACACAGATGAGTATAGAGAAAATTTACTACATATGTCGAGCCTGCAGGTCTGTTCTGAAATTTGTCTGTCTGCTTCCTCCCAAAGACATAAATAACTCAAGGAAACAACGTTTCAGCCTGACCTTATGCTTAAGGGCTCACAATACAGTCCCTAAAGTAAGAATGCTGATTTTTGTGGAAAAACTAACAGTATTTTTCACAGTCCAGTGTTGTTTTTTTTTTTAATTCCTCTGAAATACCTGTCTCTGATTGACATTGTGAACCTCATTTAGTTTGCTCTGTTATTGTTTACCATGGCTCAAATCCCCAAAGATATTGAGATGCCTAACTTCCACTTAAGTCTATATTTACTGTAAGTCTGTCGGTTGCTTAAACAGTTTAATATTAGATGTCTATTGCATTTGAGGATCTGATCCTCAATGGTTATATAAGAAATAAAACCTATAAGCTATTATTATTTTTTTTAAGAAATGGCATTTTTCAATAATTTTATATGCATTTGAAAATAACAAAAAACTTTACAAATATAGAAACAACGTATTTCCCTGACTCTTGGTAACCTAATCTCATTTATGATTTTGGTCATAGACGTACAGCTGAGGACATCAGGATTCTTTAATCCTTCTTTGAACTCAAACAGAAATTTGCTGATACTCTGTATTTTGTAAGCATCTTTAATATATGTAAAAATATAGAAATAGTTGCATTAATTTTCACTTTTATTAAGGTTAAATTTAAAATTTTTACCATAACTTTATTTCAGCTATATTTATAAACGTTCCTCACTTTCATATGCAGCATAAGTATGCAAGAGAAATGAACACTATCTCATTTATGGTGCTAAAAATAAATATGCCCAGAGCAGATTTTGCAATATCAACTAGGCTGAAGGGATTACTTGATTTGAAGAGAGATGCAAAACACTATAATATCCTAGTCATGACAATGAGAAATAACTATTAGACCTGAATTTCAAATATGATAAAAAATATATATGTTGCTATGCAATATTAGATATTGCTAAATACTATTCAAGGTAACCATGATGAAAATGTTAACAAATTTTCAACTTCAAGTTGCAGAAGTTTTTTAAGTTGAAAATTGTATCTTCAATTTTAACTTGTGAACATGAAATACAAGTTTTGTTATTTTTTTTCTACTATAAAATATTCACTATTAAACAACTCTCCTCCTCCTGATGTTTTATTGTTCTGTATCATTTCATACAAAAAATCATTGAAAAAACCACACCCTTCTTGTAGCATGCAATGCAAGTAATATCATCCTATGGTGCACAAGTGCTTAGTATAACATTAACAAGCTAATGACCTTTATGCTTGTTGCTGGTGACATTTGGTGTCAGATTGTTCCCACTTAGCTTCATTAATAGATTATTTGGATACATCATGGAGGTAAATGTCATGCTTCAAATATAATTTGAAGTTTCACTGTCTGAATGAGTCTATTTCTCTCTGTTGTTGGGATTTATCAAATTTCTTAGTACATAACTTCTTCTCATGACAAGTATTCAGAAAGCTCATTAACACTCAAATACAGTTGATACACATTTTAGGAACTCCTCATTCTACAGTTCAGCATCTGTATGTGAATTAGCATATGGAGATATGAGTAATTGTTTTAATGAAAATTTTACCTCTGAACCACTTTTCTCTGAGTTCATTGTGAATATAATTAGGTCTGCCATAGTCCTCTTCCTGCAAGACTGCAGATAAGGCACAGAAAATAATATTTCTTCACTATAATCCTTCTGCTTAAAGATGATAGGGAGGCACTGATGAGTTTGGTACCATTCACATTCTCTGAACAAGAACCACTTCAATAATATAATATCATATAATGTCTTTTTTAAGAAACATTTGTTTTTAAACAAAGATGGAATAAATCTTTTAAACAAATGCATTATAGGGCACCCGCTATAATAAATGGAGAAACATATCCCATGTTCTTCAGTCCCACACAATCAAGAACTTGAACCCACACTTCATTTGACCTTTCATTAGTAATGACTAAAGGAACATATTTTCTCTCTGAATGTCAGTTTGACCCCTTTGTACATAGTTTTTAAAGTGCATTAATGTGACAGTAACCATTAAGTAAATCTTTGTCTTTATGGTTGCTGAAAGATTTTAACTTTGAACTAATTCAGAGATATATATTCCGTATATATGAGGGATATTTTCCATATATATATATATGTGTGTGTGTGTGTATATATATATATACACATATATATATATGTGTGTGTATATATATATATGTGAGACTTTGCTTCATAAAAAGTCTCCTAAGACTTGGGAAGGTGAAGTAGTTATTGATTTTTAGCACAGCTCAGTTGACAAATGTTCATATTGAGCTTTGACTGAACTCTGTAAATGTTCATAAATCTATCATGTAAAGATACTTTATTTAAGAAATAGATTTTCTCAGTATTTGCATCTCTATATCCTGAGGATGTAAATAATATTGACTTAAATAGAAATTCAGTTGTAAGGATATGGGAGACACCTCCCAAGCTGCAAGAAATTCTGGAAGACAAATGTTGTGCTAGTGTAGAGGGCCTGGTTTAATAGAGGGATTACTAAACTTTTATGAAACTTTCCAAATACTGGAGGCAGTAGTGAAATGCAGACTAGAAAAATAAATGCCAACAGTGTGATGAGTTGTAAACTTTTTTCTTTTACAGTTTTTTGCTGTGCCATAAACAAGTGCTTGGTGCTTGTAAAGCAGAGGCAGAACAAAGGATACCTAGATGTACCTTGGGTGACTTTCAGAGCTTTGGTAAAGCTGCAGCATATATTGAGTGATATAATGAGTGATAATGTGCTTTTCAAAGTGGGATGAAAAGCCCACTGGTTTTCATTTGAGAAGTTTATAGGCAATGATGATTTCATAACAGAGAGTTTACTGTTTGGTCAAATGAAATGCTTGCTGAAAACAATGGCCTACCCAAGTATGTTTCTCATTGAAGTTCTATCAGAAGAAGTCAATTGAAACTTTAGATCATACTAGGGTGGGATTTCACTCACATTCAGCAACAAAAAACCCACTTGCTATTTTACTGTTTTGTAAAGTAAAAGAGTGACCATTCATTGCCAAGAACATTTATGAGAGCAAAGGAAAATGGGTTAAAGAGAAGGGATCAAGTTTTGCCTTAGTATGCTTAATTCTACATCACAAGAAGAGAAAGAGTTCCAGACATCTTGGATGAGATTGGTCAGGGTTTTTAACAGTCAACAAAATAATTCATTGTCTTTCCAATAAACTGAAACAATAAACCAAGAAATTAGAAATGAAATAAGATGAAAATAAAGACCTGAGCCATTTCAACTGAAGTTTCTATTAAAATTTATAGTAGAATTTATGACATTGAAATGTGTAGAAAAGGATGTTTTACTTGTTTATCAGTGAAAAATAGTAATACAAACACAAATAAATAAATGAGAAGCAGACTTGCTGAAAAAATCTAGAGAGGCTAAGTGGTCATTTTCTAACATATGTGAAGGAATTAGTCAAAGTTTTCTAAAAAATTGAGAGATACAAATTTTGTGTCTTAAATGTTTAGCATGTGTATGTTTTCATTCTTATTTGTTTTACATGCAAATCTTCCTGGAAAGATCTTGTTTGCTTGTTTGTTTGTTTAAATATGAGCTACCTGATCAGAGATGACTGATCAGCAGGTACAATCAATTTTTCAATAAGAAAGTCACCTAAATCATTTGGAGTGCTGAATGTTCTCTAGGGGTTGAAAAGGTCAATTTCTGTCCATTTTTGCCAATTAAAGAAATTGGATATAGTAATAGTATAATTGGCATTGCAGAATGGTTGCTCATGCTCAAGTAGACTGATTCAATTATGTCAGACATAAAATGATACGTCAAGCACTGAAATTTGGTAAAGAAAGAGGTTTTTACAAGAAGGTAAAATTATCAGCTTTAATCTTGGAAGAGAGTTGACAGCATGGCATTCTGAAATTCTTGTTTGCACTGGTGGAAATTTCTGTACTACAGAACAGCCAAGGAATCTGAAATACAGAGTTAGTTACTTTTATAAAACTGCTCCTGTAAAGCTTATTTGGATGTGCAACATAGAAGTACAGTTATAAGAAGAGGCCTGGTAAATGAAGAAGGGTGATGAGAAAGAGAGCCTAGAATTTTCTTTTACATATACAAACTTACCATTTATATTTTAGTGGCTTTTCTTAAAACACACATCTAGAGAACATTCATTAGGCAAAATTACATAAAATGGATTGCTTTTCTTTGCTTACTAAAATTGTAGAGGACCCAAAATTATTTCATAATGCATCAATCTTGTTTGTGGTTTCAAGTTGGACAAGTTACCTAGTGCCATTATGGAGCTATACTTTAAATGAACCTTCATTTTGAAACCTGCTTTGTAAGAGGGTTATTACACTGGCATGGCCTGCATTAATTTTTGGCTGATCAACAAGGCAATGGCTTGGCCCTGCAAGGCCCATCAGAGTGTTTCATCAGTTGGCAGTGCCCACCTACCCTCTCAAGGGTCCTTTAGATGTGAATCCTGGCAAGCAACCACCCTCTAACTCTCTTTTCTGTGCCCTGCTTTTGCATCCATTACTGATGTGGCAGGCAACAGGCACAAGTCAGTCCCACAAAAAGCAATGTCATGGAACCAGAGGATTTGTAATGAAGATGATCAGGGGGCTGGAGCACCTCCTCTATGAAGTCAGGCTGAGAGTGTTGGTGGTGTTTAGCCTGGAGAATAGAAGGTTTGGGGAGACCTTATAGCAGTTTTCCAGTACTTAAAGGGGGCCTAGACAAAAGATGAGGAAGGACTCTTTATCAGGGAGCATAGCAATAGGACAAGGAATAACAATTTTAAACTGAAAGATGGTAAATCTAGATTAGATATTAAGTAAGAAATTTTTTACTATGGGAGT
Organism: Gallinago jamesoni; assembly: GCA_025769975.1. NCBI lineage: Eukaryota > Metazoa > Chordata > Aves > Charadriiformes > Scolopacidae > Gallinago > Gallinago jamesoni. The sequence continues at coordinate 121,443,942 of JAOQGH010000001.1, read as the reverse complement.
GGTGAGGCACTGGAGCAGGTTGCCCAGGGAAATTGTGGATGTCCCGTCCCTGGAGGTATTCAAGGCCAGGTTGGATGGGGCTTTGAGCAACTTGGTCTAGTGGAAAGTGTCCCTGTCCATGGCAGTGAGGTTTGAACTAGATAATCTTCAAGGTCCCTTCCAAACCAAACCATTTTATGATTCTATGATTTTGGCAACATCACCTGAACCCCTTGACCACCTCTGTAAGACACTGCATAGGCTTTCCCTGTAAAAGACTGGATATTGCCAGGTCAAAATACAGAGTTAACCCATGAGTTTGAGAAAGTCCTTCTAAATCCTGATACCTGCCCACCTGAAATGATTTGTTAACTGCTTTAAAGTCTTGATAGTAATTATGCTGGAAGTGCCTTTATGTTAAAAGAAAAACACATCCAAAAAAGCTTTCTCCTTAAGAGATCCTTAAGTGTGGAGCTTATTCTGCAATCACTCTATTAATATAATTACTTTTATTTATTAAAATAGCTATGTAATATAATCATTAGTATTTCTATGTAGATTATTATAGAAGTAGACAGAAGTGAATGGGTGGTAGCTGGATGTTTTGTTGTTGGTTTTTTTTTGGGGGCAGGGGGGGGAATGGGTTTATATTTTTTATATTTCCATTTGCCACTTAAAGACTTTTTAGAGAAAAAAGAAAAAAAAAAAAAGGAAGCTGAATCCCTTCCATGAATCTTTTTTCAGGAGTTATAGAAGTGCATAATATAGCCAGTCTGAAATGATGATTCATCAAAACGCCTCTCATTTAGACTGTTTGCATTGTACTACTTTTTTAAAAAATAATGTTACTTTGAATTTTTAAAGTATTTCTAAGTAGCAGTATAAAAGAAATATTTGGAATTTAGCTGGTGGCTTTATGAATGCTTTTTAACTTGTGTCCTCCTCATAAATTACATGACCAAATTACATGACCAATATCTAATAGTCCTGTTATACAATTGCCATATTTGTTAATCTTTTCTCTTTATCAAAAGAATTTGCAGAAAATCAACCTTTTAGCATTTATTGTGTGATCCCCATTTATGTCATGCAAAGTTTATTATGCTTTTATCTATTTCAAAAAAGTAATTCCCAAAACCAAATTGCTGTCTTCAAGAACTCATGTTGGGATATACAGTCTGTCACCTTCAGGTCACAAGTTTAAATTTATCAGGGTCAATTGCATCTGAAGATCGTTATTATCCAGTAGCTCACTAAGATAAGAAACTTGTACGACAGTGGCTTTTGCTCAATAAATAAAGTTTCCATTACTGTTATTCCACACTTTTCATCTCTCTGAAGTTATTGTATCCATGTCAGAATTTAAGACTCCTTTAATTTTGTACTTCTTCATGCAATCTGTCTTCCTGACCCTTGAGTTCCAGACATCTCTGACTGATGTATGGTTTTCCTTCCTAGACCTCTAACTGAGTTAAATGCCCCTCCATGCTTTTGGTTGATTAGGGGCTGGCATGTCCAATGTCACGATGTAAAGCACAGCTCCTTCATGATTAATGAGTTTCAGCTCCCATACTTATTTTGGAGGAGCAGAGCAGAAATGCTGTAGGCATAGCTAAACTTAAAAAAAAAACCACAAACCAAAGCAAAAAATCTAAACAAAAAAACTGGAAAATAACGATGAAAGAACAAATACATAAAATACCACATTTTTTTTCTCTACATGATATCATTTTTGAAGTTGATCAAATGTTGAATCTAAAAGAATGATCATTTTTTTCTTGAATTCCTAGTTTCTAATTCAAACAAAATGCAGATTAAGAACTGCATCATGAAAATTAAAGCATTTTTTTTTAAGCTGATAAGAGAGAAAAAATATACATTAAAATAACTAAAGAAAATATTCACTTCTGGATATCTCTTAATCACCTGAAAGTTGACATACATATTATGAAAGTTACATACATAATGTATTTTATGTAGGGTAAAGTAACATGATAAATTTGTGTTATTGCTCTATTTTGGTAATCGCTGATGGAAAAGAAGAACTAACAAATTTAAAAAAAGCACAGAACTGAAATTCATGGATTTTATAAAAAGTGATTATCATAATAACTCATTAATGTAATAATACAATATCTTGTATGTTTTTATTTATTGGTATATTCTGTATAATTAAAAGCGAGATTTGATAAGTCTGTGAATCACATAATATCACAGTCATTGTTCTTATTTTATTTCTCATAAGTCTATTTGCCTCTAACAATTTTTATAATTAAGCCTATTTTTTATTTTAAAATCTAAGATTTTAAAGTTCTTTTCCTTGAAGTACCACAACAGGCTTTTACAGAATGGATATTATTAGAGTTTAATTGTTTATAAATATTTATAACTGGGCTCTGATAAAAAGAAAAAAAAAGAAAATCTGTTGCACATCTTTTGTTTTATGAACTTTTTGTATAAATATTGTTGAGAGGTTTTTATCATCTCCCACTTGTTTACTCAATCCATCTCGAGAGACAAATATGCACTTCATATAAATGAAGTAATTTTCACTTATGTGTTGTCTTATGTATAGACTATTGCAGTTGGTAAATGTTTCTGACAGCTGAAATAGAAAAGATTGCAAAATTACTTCTGTGTGAGAATCCACAAGTTCATGGAAGGGAGTATGACTGTCCAGTTTTTTCTTGCTGGTCTCTTAGTAGTTAAAACATTGTACAGAAGGCTTTTAATGAACAATTAAACTATTCTTTTATATACTTTCTAATCCTAGTTTTCAAAAGTTGGTTTCTGATTGGGGTTAGGGAAGGGGATTGAATATTAAATAAAAAAAAAATGGTGTGTGTGTTCTGTTCAGAAGCCAAATTGAGGATTAGAAGCGAAGAGACAAGCTGTGAAAAAAAAAAAAAATTGTGATGGAGATAAAATTTATACATATAGTGAAAAACATTCTAAAGAAAGTAATATTTTCCTTAATTTCAACCTTCACTATTTATATGGAAGTAATTGCCATGACATAATAGCACAACTCAGAGAATACCTATAGATTTTATTTTGTAAGTGTTCCTAAACCTAAAGTAATTTTTAGACATCAATTGAGAATTTAATATATTGTACCGAGAGCTATGAATTGAGTGAAACTAATCCACTTAACCATGGGCCACCAAACATCCATTGAGGAAGAGAGCTAACTAATGCCTCCCCTTGTCTTGGAATGAATCTTTTGGTTTGAATCTTTCCTGTTATACGAAGTATGCACCCAAAAATTATGCATTTAAAATATATATTTTAATTATATAACTACATAACTTTTTACTTTTATTCTCATAATAGAAGAAATTTTTGTCCAGACCCTCTTAAAAGGTGTTTGTAGACTGAAGAAAAGTTCTTCTTTCTCTAAGTAGCTTGTCATGTAAGGGTGAAAAAAACATCTGGAATAGAACTATGATTATTATGTAATAGATCAGAAGGAAATAATAAGATATTGTTACCTATAGTTAACTGCCTCTGGGGACACAGAGAAGGAAGTACTTTGTAAGCGGGAAGTGCAAGATGAACCCTTGATAGTGAAGGAGAAATGATAATATTGTTGATATACTGTGAAACCTTTTGTCTCCACTTTCATTTATGATAGGATAGGGAGGGGAACTCAACAGAGAAATAAAAAGAGGGAATTCATATCATCAAAGTTATAAGAGTCAATTATGAATTTGACACAAACATCTTGAATATCTTTGCATTTGAGATGGAGAAAACAATTTTATGCCAAGAAAGATTAAAATGATAAAAATTCAAAATTGTCTGTTGTAAAAATAAAACTTGTCAAGACAAAGATAGGTTAGAGGTGATGACTCAAGTAAGAAATACGATTTGAAGATGATATCTAAGTTAAAAGCCCGGATTGACAGAGATGGAGATTTTTGAAGAGAGCAAGGTACCAAGGAGGAACAGTGAGAAAAAGGTTCTTTTAGGCAACTTAAGCTTACTGCTGGACATCCAGTAAAACAAGTATCAAAAAGTCAAACAGAGGTGTTAGCTTTGACAGTCTGAGTGAGACTGTCTGACATTAATATCTGAGATAACCACACAAAGTCTTTTATAGCTGTGAGAAATAAGAGAAAAATAGGAAACCATTCTTTCCAAAACAGTTAGTTGAAACAGATCAGTGCCTAAAAACGTTGTGTTTTTTTCTGTTTGTAAGGATTGTAAGGAGTGATATGGTTTACCAGTACAATTATAAGATATGTAAACTGCAAACGCCTGAAGTTACATGTGGTAAATTTTCAGCAAGAATACAATGTTGGAATGCGTTGCCATGTAACAATATAAAGTAAATTTATTTTCTATGGAAAGATTTCAAAAAAGAAATAATTTAAACAGAAAATGCACAAGGCTAAGAGGACTCTGGTAACCATGGAGAAAATTGCCACAGGATTTGAGATGGTATTTTTATGTTTTGGATAAACTGAAATAGTGATTCAGGTATGGTAAAAAAAAAGAGTTTGAAAAGGATGGAAAAGCAAAAGAAACACAAAAACTGGAGAAGAAAGTTGCCTTAAGGAAGCTAGTAAGTGAAAGAAGGAAATTACAGAATCACAGAATCACCTAGGTTGGAAGGAACCTTTTAAGATCATCTAGTCCAACCAATTAAAAAAAAAAAACCACAAACAAAAAACCCACCACATCCACACCACACAAAACACCACCCAACACTAATCTGTATCGCCGAGCATCATGTCAACTCGTCTCTTGAATACCTCCAGGGATGGTGCCTCAACCACCTCCCTGGGCAGCCCATTCCAATGTCTGAAATTAGAATATACAGAAGATACTAAGGGCTTCATTTCAATAGTTTCTGGAAAATATATGAAAACTCAGCTAGGGGTAGATAATATAATATTCTGTGGCCGTAAAAATTGAAAAGAAAGAACACACAAAAAGTTGCTGGAGAGCAAAGTTGAATGTCTTTTCTTTAGAAATTGGGGGGGGGGGGAGGGCTTGAACATGTTTGGGCTGTGATACAAAAGGGGACAAAGGACAATAAACTCTGTGGGACAATGGTTTGCAGAAACTGGCAAGACTTTCAATAACATCTCCTATTGCTGCTGACACAGTTGAACATTTCTTTATCCTTAGAGTAAGATGCAATCAAGGAGAGTGAAAACTAAAGGAGAAACGTAGGGAGGAATTTAAATTTCGCATGATAAGCTGCAATAAGAAATTTAAACCTACTTTGATGTCAGGAAAGTTAGGGGAATGGCAGCCTCTGATGTGAGGAGGGTCTGGAAACGAATTGTCAACTCAGCACAAACCAAGAATGTTCATGGCAAGACAGAAGGTAACCATTTTTTGCTGAATTACTAAATGAACATAGCTACCAGTTTATTGGACCACAGGTGAATAATGTGCTAACTAAAATGCTTTGCTAGGAATAAACTATATGCAAATGTAGTGTAAAGTGGTCATGCTCTTTAAAGAGAATATGGTATGTGAGCAGGAGAAAGGAGAGACAAAACTGACATTTGAAAAGTGTACCTTGCCATGGAAAGGTTGTGACAATAAAGAAGATTTTTTTCAAGACCAAAGTTATAAAAGCTACAGAAAGATTAGAGGTAAGATCAGGTTTCATTAAGGTTCTTGAGGCAGGTAAGATAACTGAAACACATTATGAGAACAAAAATATCACACAGTAAATGTGAATCAGAGGTTATAATGAAAAGTGAGAAACAGACAAGAAACAAGTTTGATGAATGGAACTATTAGAGAGACAGGAAAGGAGAAATTCCGATTGACATGAGTGGCCATCATAATGACAGTTGATGTAAACTTACATGCAGTATGTAGCAGTATGCACACAGTTGTATTGTAATAGTTCAATGGCTCCTTGAACAGGGTACTCTTCCTTGGTCTCATGGACCTGTGAGGAACATGTTAAGCACCAAGATATTAGCTTGTCCCAACTGACTTCTATCTTCATTTAAACAAAAAAAAAATAATTACCATAATATCATAATACTGATTCATCTAAGAAATTTCCTTATCTAATATATCACCAGAATTCGAAGAATGAGAATTAGTAGCTTACTGGTGACCAGCATGTTTCTGAAATGCAATTTGATACAGTGAATGAGCCCAGAAATTCTGGATGACTTGGTCTGGCTGTGGTATAATCTAATCTATATTTCACATAGAAATATTTTTTGAAAAGGTCAAGTGGAAAGAACACTTTTATAGGAGGCACATTTAAGTATACAAAACATATGACTATCTTCACATTACAGATACGTTGAGATTACAGTGTACATTTACCTTATTCTCCAGGCAGCTTTCTAGAAAAGACAGGAAATTCTGACTAAGAAAACACATTTAGTCAAGTTTGCTTTATTTCCTGTTCCTCCATTGTAGTTCACTGATCTTCTAACCTATTCTTAATTCAACACAGTACATTTATTCTGGAAAGCACCTCAGAGAAGTCATGATTACTGAAATGTTTTTTTCCTGATATGAAAGTTAGACAAAAAAAACAGTGAATCAGCATGGTAGCTGTTTACAAGGGTTGATGGCAAAATGTATTTTGTGTAACAAGTCATCATCAGAAACAGTTTGTAATCTCAGCATTTTACTAACCCTGCAGTTATGTTTATTATAGGCTTTATACCTCCAAAAGATAAAGATGGCATACACAAATTTGTTTAAAACCTGCTATTTTAGAACCCTTTCCATAGCCATTTTTATTGATTCTGCTGTTAGTAAATGGTAAAAAAAAAAGAAAAAGAAAAAGAAAAAAGAAAAAAGAAATGGCAACATTTTCCTTTGTCAGAGCAACAGCAAAATGTTAGAGTAAAAGGCATTGAGTGCCTAATACCCACATTGGGAGAGGAAAGGTTAATGGGAGCCAGAAAAGCTTTCTCAGGAGCACAAGAATATGGACAGGTAATGAAAGTATTACTGTCTGCTGCCTTTGGGTTCTTTGAAAAGTAGTCAGGGAAGAAAAAAGAATGGACAAAGTCCAGGACTGGTTCTATGCATTAAGACAGGTTGGAAATTTAGAAACATATAAGGAAAGGATGAGCAAATTAAACCTGGGGAAGGCTGAAAATGTTTAGTTTCTGTTTAGTACTCTCCAGAAAGTAACCATGGTAGGGTAGCCCAAGGGCAGGACAAGATTTTCTGAAAAATATTGTTTGACTGAAAGATATGTTAGAAATTCATATCAGGGACTTGGACTTAAACTTCCTACAGTGAAAACAAGGGATTTGCTGTTCTGGAATGTGTGTGTCACATTCCTTCTTAAATGGTAAAATATATATATTTAAAAAGTAAGGTAATTACTTTATATTTTATCTTAGCCATCAAATTATAGGTGTCTCTCTTTTTCTTGCCCAATAAATTTATTAATAGCAATAGTTCTTAGAAACTTTCACCAAAAAATCTGTCTCTCAAAAAAAAAAAAAATCCCTCAAAATCCAACAATGATCTGTGTGGGGAACAGCATGAACTTATGCTTTGGCAGACCCAGGTTAAATCATGCAAGGTGTGCCAGGCAGAGTGAGATTTAATGTCTTCCATGGTTTATCCATGGTTGTTTGTTAGAGATTTTTTTACCCTCAAGAAAACCAAAACCATACCCAAAACCACTTTTGGTTTTGAAGATTGTTTGTCATTCTATCCTTTTCCTGTTTTCACTAGAAAAATGGAAATGGAAAGACTAATTCTTCCTGGAAAGCCTACTAGAATTTGACACCGTATGGCATGGGGTTTCCCTTTTCTGGGATCTCCCCACTTCCCTCACAAACAGGCACTCACCCACACCCACACAGGGCTGCACCGAAATGCCGTGGAGCTCAAGCTTCATGCAGGCTATATAACTTTTAGAGTGCCGTGTTATTGAATAATTCATTATTCTGTGGTGGCATACAGAGGATGTTTATTGTCTTCCAAGATTTTGTTATTTCCAAGCTCCTTTAAAAATACGTCTCCTAAATAGGGCATGAACCCATATGAGTTTCATTTGGTTTCCAGTCTTCAGATGCACTGAAGCGCCGTGTACTCTCTCCCTCTCTCTAGCAGTTGTATATGGAGTATAAGCCTCCTGTCAAACAGATAACACCTGCAGGTGGATGAACTATTGTAACCCTGAATGGAAGCTCTGTTACCCTTGAAGTTAAATTTCAAATATTCATACTTAAGGCAAGGATGCTGTTTGGTTAGTTTTTTTTCCCTAGGACAACATCTGCACAATGCTTTGGTAAACTACTGTCTTGAGAATAGAATTTGCAATATATGCAGATTTTTTGTGATTTTTTAATGAGGACTGTTGTATTTCTCTGGATACGGATTCCTAAATGTTCACATAAAAAACACATTTTTATGGAGTCACACTGAAACTGTAATTTTATTACTTTAGAATTTTTTCTATCTTGTAGAATATTTATTTTCTTCCATCCTTGGGGTTTGAATGTATTGTGCAGCCTAATGTCTGAATAACTTATTATAACTTATTTGTTAAATAATTAGCCTTGGAAATTCTGAAGGAGTCATGAGTACTGCAGTCAGTGAAAGACTTTATTCTTTAGACTATGAACGAGAAAACTGACTAAATAATGTTACTACTCAGTTTCCCTGCCCCCAGTGCCATGGCAGCATTACACATCTGCTCTTGGCTGAGTACTTTATTTAATTCAGTCAGAAAACTGCAAAAAAGCTCATCCAGGTTCATAAAGTTTGAAGGATATTTTCTACTATACTTGAAGTCTTAAAATGTACACCTGAATTTTCATTCTGTTTTTGAAAAACTAAATATATATTTTTTCATATCTTATGAGGAGCACATTTATAGTGAAATAGATGAAGTAAAGTATAATTATTTAACAGTTTTCAAAAATATTTTTGGGTTTGTAAAATACTGTTGTCATTGCTTTTGTAATTTTCCAAGTTACTGAAGTACAGTACTAAAAGTACTAGCTGTCTGAGATAACCTTTAGAACTTGCAGCAAGAATAATTTTGGACTATGCTGCTAACATATTGTGATTCTTGAGATGTCAGATTTGATCACTTTCTGAATAGATCCAATTTGGAACAGTTTATAAGCAGCCACGTCTGCCACTTCTGTGACAATACAGCTTGTAATGAGAGAAGATCAAATCACATTTGCATTTTGGCATAAATTATTTATTATATGTAGTCAGGATTAAAAAATAAAATCCAGTCCACACTATTCCCCAAAAGACAAACAAATATGATTTAATTTATTTTAATTAAGTTATCTGAAATAATGATATTTTAGTGATATTTAGTGATAATAGTAGTCTCAGCTAGTTACAGCAAGGATATTGAGGGATATAGTAAATGTTAATAACTAGATTTCAAAACTGGAGTTTTAAAAATACACTGTAAGAGGAAACTATGTCTCAAATACCTTCTTTTGGAGAAGTTTCACTGTTTTGAAATAATGCTTTAGAATATATTTTTTCCTATTTAATGTGTTCATTTCTCTTCATTTTAAATCAAGTGCCAGTGTGCATGGACTCTGTCCATTCATTTTCCAGCACAAGTATTACAATGAATTTAGAGCAAAATAATTTTGAATGCTAAAATCACTGAGCAGTCTTTTCTTCTGATGGTCAATAGAGGTCTCACAGGAGCTGTGGGCATTCACTACCACTCTGAGTAGAAATGTGATGAAAGCCACAGATGTGACTGCTGGGGAAGTAAATTGGAGGGAAGGGGGGAAATTCTGTTTGTCAGCAGAATATTGTATTCGACAATCTTTCAGATGTTTTCTCTTATAAGTCCTTTTTATCCTCGTATGTGGCCTGTCTTAAACTGGTCTGCATCAGTCTAGTAGTTTTATGTATGTTTCCAGAAAACTATTTCTATTTGGGGAACTGATGTTATATATGAGTTATAACATTCATGCCTCTAGTACAGCTCTCACTGGGTAAGTAATCAGTGCCATTTCAGAATATCACATTTGATAAATTTCTCTTTTTCTTCCTTTTCAACAAAACAGACTATTAGAGACCTCTAAACCCAGGGTAAAACATGCTATCAGCTTCAACATAACTGTCTGCTGGATTAACCTAAGGGTTTTAGCTGAGACAGAGGGAAGATTTAGACGCTACATTAAAATAGCCTCTTTGGAAAGAACGGAGGAAAAGTGATCTAAAGAATTATGTTCTGGCTTTTAGATCAGTATCACTTGCTATTTTGCTGTGTGTTTATATTATCAAGTATGCACAAAGTAGCTATAAAGAATATAGTTATAGTGCAAAATAATATCAAAGCTGTTTCCATCTTAATTTTATTTAAAAAAAAATATTAGTTTTAAAATGAACTGTGGAAACTAATTAATATGCACTACAGTTCAAATATATTACAATTAAAAGAGTGGGGTTTGGGGTAATTATCTCCTTAAGTACTTTTCACTTGTTATATAATTATGTTTATTATATATTTTTTAACTGTGATCTGCAGCTCTTATTTAAATAGCTGTTTGTGATTTATATAAAATGTTTTTTTTTTTCTTTCTTTTCTTTTGGAACAATTTGTTTACATTATTCTCCACTTGGTTTGGGGTTTTTTTTTTAGTTAACTCTGAAGTTTGGTAATTTCTTTGGAAACAAGCATAGCACTGCAATAATATTATAGAACAAACATAGTTAACTAAAATTATTTATTTTATTCTGGTTAAATGCAAAACCATTGAAAATAGAAATCCACGTGTTGCTAATTCACTAAGTATGCACTGAACTAAAAATGATATGTAACTACAAACACCATAGTGGGTTTCCAAATTTTGCCTACAGTACCCTAAAGATTGTTAATAGGTCTATATGGTCTGTATAAGTCTGAAGAAGCTTAGACACTGTGATTGCCGTGCTTCACAATATATTGCCATTACTGTCTTTATGCTGGGATTCTTAAACAGTGACTGATCAAGCAGTAACCTTGAAGTCTGGGATGTCATAATTAATAGAAATATGACCAAAATGTCAAAAAAATATTAGTTCAAGCAAAAAAAAAAAACAATTCTGAAGTTATCTGCCTAGTTTAAATGCTACACTGATGAGAAAAGATTACAAAAAATACCTGAGGAGCTTTGAGTTGTCTTTCAATTAATAAAGATTAATTTTCACATTGTATTGCACATATTAATGCACTATAGCTGTTAAAGCTGCAAAAGGCAATTCAATCTATGGGATCAGAATACAGCTAATCTGAGGGGTTCTGCTTGTTTTTTAAAAAATGCAGCCATCCACATACACAAAACTGAACTCTGAAATATATGTGTGTGCAGGTCAGGTCTTCAGCACCAGCTGTTGTATTTGACAGCTCTTCTCCTATCTGTCTGTGAAATTTCCCATATTACAGATGTAATGACTGCTTCTGTCATTTTTGTTCAGCATATTGATTACATTGATTTTTTCATGATAATGCAAATATATTGGAGAAAATATCTATAATCTCTAATATTTGGTTCATGTTATTAATCTGTTAAAAGTTAGACCAAACTATACAAACCGAAAGTGGTTATGGACTTTTTGGTTATTTCTCAGATATTTACTAACAAATTGAGAATTTACATCCAGATAGATCTAGAGTTTTCCATTAGGAAAAAAAAAAGGAATTAAACAATGCCATAATGTACACAAACACCTCTTTTTGCCATTTAAACACAAATTAATCTATTATAAACAAATCTACTTTACATCAATTGTCTGCCATGGATAATAGTCATATCTAACACTCCATTTTATCTTTTTTTCTAAGATATTTTTATTGGAAACACTTGAAAAAAGCATTTATTTTATATCTCATGGTATCATTTATCCCCCTTTCTGAATTCTAGGCACAGCATCAGTCTGGAAATACAAAACACTTTCTTCCAAGTCATCCCCTCGATACAGAGTATTTCTCCTAATCCAATTTACACGAGTGTACTTCTATCTAGATCCCACTTCTTCAAGGCTGCGTTAATGACAATAAATGCATCCTTACATATAACAATTATTTTAATCCTTGTTGAATATCTCTGTGGTCTTATCTATTACGCTCCAATGTTTTCCCCAAACTCCTATTATACTTATCCCTTTGCATAAATTCCTACTAGGAGAAATCTGTCTTACATTTCTACATCTTTATATGCTTGCCAAATTCTTATTTTGATAGAAAAGAATGAATTATGTGAATTAAATGAAGAATGAATTATAAAGGCACAAGAAGTTTTTAATGTGACCTTCAGGAAATGTTGATAGGGCCCTCAAGTAATAGTATATAATACTCATTGGAGAGTTGGATATTTAGCACTAAAACTCTTTTAGGAATGTATCTCTCTGAATACCTAGTAGCTTTTTTAAAATGTTTATACAATTAAATAAATAAACTACTAAGTTCTGATATTCTTGTGTTAATATCAATATCTGCAATGCCAAATATTGCTACATTTTTTGAGAGAAGAAATAATCACTACTATTAATACAAAATATTTGTATTTGTGTATTTTGTTGGTTTTGCTCTTAGTTTTTTTATTTTAAAATTCTGTATGGAAATTAAAATTATTAGAAACTTTACTACTTATCTCGAATGAAACAAGAATGACAGTTCATTGCAAAAAGGCTTTACATTAATCTAAGCAGTTTGTATTTATAATCTTTATTATATCAAAATAAATTAAATTAAATCTTATTGCACAGATTAATTGTCTAAGGAATTAAATAACAATATTCTCACGTTGGCACAATATTTCTGTATTCGTGTTAAAATTGTTCCCTCACAAGTTAAAATGTGATTATATTTTAGTACAGCATGGATTGCAAATGGGCCAATGATCACAAGTACAGCATGCTATGTTGACATACATAGAGAAGGGACTCTGCAGTACATAGAAAAAGATTTATCAGTCAGCATAAAGACAAAATCAATTCCTAATGAGAAGTTAACATTTATAGTGAGTTTTCTCTTGTTGCTGTTATTAACAAATCTATATCTCTTTTAAATAATTTCCTCTTACCTGACATTCTATTGTGTGCACACTGTTGACTGATTTAATGAGTCATGAATCTCTTCAAAATAAAAACAGGGATAATATAATAAAAAACAACTTCAGTAAATCATTACTAGCATGGCCCATTTGTGTTTATGGTTAATGTCTTTGTAAGACAAGAAAATAGTATTAAAACAAATAAAAATACTTAGGTTGTAAGACTTCTTTTCTGACTTCAACCACATACACCTTTGAATCACTGTGACATCAAGCAATGAAGAAAGGAGACAGAGGTCTGTATGTGCTAACAGCACTGCGTGTTCGGGGTTGTACTGCTTATTTAAATATGTGGAGATGTGAAAATTACCACTGAAAATACTTTCACCATCAAAAAAGTGCATAGTGTGTCTAACTGTAATCCAGCTGGGCAAGAAACTAACTGCTTTCCTGGATTACTGTCCCATGGTCATCATGAACAACAGATGGCTGTACTTCATTAGAAATGGCTCCATAATTACATTTACTTTACACCACAGCAGATTTCTGATGTATAACTGTAGGATCACACTTCATTTCATCAGATAGGCAAGCAAACAAACAATTGATGACCATGTGGCACTTTTTTGTGATTTCTAGATAAAAACAGTTCAGATTTCTTTTTCTGTTAGAGAAGGAAGATTCAGAGTTCGAAAATCATGCCTGATCAGCGCAAATGACATTCAGTGTGTATAAATTGCTCTAGCCCACTTAACCTAGCATTATTCCACTGAGGCTTTGTGGACAGAAATGTACAGTCTGTTAAAATGAAAACTCTGCCACACTGATGTCAGGCAAAGACAGGGATGTGAAAATGCTGTGAAATGTTGTTGTAGGTGTTGGTATCTGTTCCCAGGTAACAAGTGTTAAGATGAGAGGAAATGGCCTCAAGTTGCACCAGGGGAGGTTTAGATTGGATATTAGAAAAAATTTCTTCCTGAAAGGGTTGTGAAGCATGGGAACAGGCTACCCAGGGAAGTGGTTCAGTCACCATCCCTGGAGGTATTTAACAGCTGTATAGATGTGGTGCTTAGGGACATGGGTAGCGGTGGACTTGGTGGTGTTAGGTTTACAGTTGGACTCTCTGAGCAGCAAAATGGATGAACATCTGATTAAAGGAAAAAAAAAAGCTTTTGGGGATGGTTAAAGGAACTAATTCCCTTCGGGGATGATATGCCTAAAAGTGTCTTAACAAATGGGAGAGGTATCAGTCATTCTAATTTTCCAATGAATACGCTGAAGAAGTAATGAGGTTGAGCTGCAGTTCAAATGTTAGTTTTAATATTAAGAATGTCTTCATAACAATGAGAACACTTGGACAATAGATCATGTTGCCAAGGGAGGTTGCACTGGTAAAATGATCACTGGCTGAATACAATGGAAATGCATCCTGAGAGGAGCTTACTGGGCAGAAGCCCCTTCCTGTCATTGATGCTGCAAGGAGCTTTGTAATCCTGATAAGGCTTCTCACAAGTGTTTTGCGTACATTTTGTTCTTCATTTGAAGTGTATGAAATGGATGATAGGATTTTAAAGTCCAGTATGGAAAATCCTTCTGTAAGCATATAATTTGTCTGTAGATCTAGCTTCAGTTCACCAGAACGCAAAATACTTTCTGAAGATTAGTGCAATGCACTCACCAGCTCACAGAAAAACCCATTTACTATGAAAGTTGGTTGTGAAGCTACATGAGAATTTCCTCCCTGAGCTCCTTCATCACCTGAGGCATCAGAGACATTCAGAGGTGGTCAAATATGGCAGTGTATTCCTGAATTATTGTTATACATAAACCCTGATATTTCCTGTGGAAGCTCATGATTCACAACTGTGACTTTTTTAGTTATTTGCTAATCTCTTCAGAATTCCTTATGATACAACAAACTTTATGAGTCTTTTAGAGACAGCATCATTTAGGAACTTTAACAGTTTTTGAACAATGGTTTCATACTTGGAAAAGACATTCTTTAGATTGTGGACAGGCTTTCTATAGAATCTGCAAGCAACACAAATATTTATTTATTGGTGTATCATAGTCTGATATGTAGTAAAATAAAAAGTAAAATAAAAGTAGTAAAAAGTTTGAAAGTCTACTAGTCTAATATGTTTGAGGAGTATTAAAGACTATGTTTTTGTGATGGGAATTGAACACACAAAATCTGGTGTATAAGTCCTGCAATATTCACAAGAGGCAGATAGGCATGTCTATAAGGGCTTCATCACATCTAACTGCTACACCTGTAGGAGGATCTTGGGATGTTCACATGATAGGAACTCTGGAAAAAAACCAGCTGATTTCACTAAGTTAGTTGGTTACCTTTTATATCTCTGAAACTGAAGGGTAGAAATGCTACATTAATTTTAGGGCTTTTTGCTACCTCTTTAGAATTCTATGTCAATATAGTCTTTCATGAGGTTATAAACACTGTTACATTTCACATGGAAAGAATGTCTTTCTTATTTGCATGTGTGGAGGACAGCATTATCTAGCCTTATGTATGTTTAAAAAACTAAACCAGAATATTTCTGTTAACTGTTAACGGTTAAACTAGTTTCAAGCAACAGGGTCAATCTATTTTTTCTCTATCTGGATCATGTGCACTACACTGAATATATATATGAAAAAAAAAGGGGGTTTCATTTGTTAATCCAGACTTGCTAACATGTATATGAAATTGTACATAAATAAGAAAGACTAAGAAAACCTGGCCCACTGACACAGTTTTATACACTGTAACTTCAGTGGTGAGATGTGTTATGGGAAGGATGACATCAAAAGCCTGACTGGTTTTGGTTTTGCTTTGGGTTTTTTTTGGTTGTTTTGGGGTGGGTTTTTTTGGTTGTTTTTTTTTTTCCCTCATTTGAAATCTAAAAAGAAATTTTCTAAAATCTTAGAGTGATTTTGAATGCTTGCAATAACTTTTCACCTAAAACTCTTGACCACATACTAGCAATTTTCAGAGTCAGCCTGGATCCACCACTGTAATACTGTTATCTCTTACAGGAGAAAATGCCATCCTCACACAGTGCTACTGGCCCATAGAGCATTGTTAAAACAAGCAAATGTTAAGTGTTAATCTTTATTGGTCTGTGAACTTAATCATGCATAACCAGGAAGAGTTCATTTTTTTAATTAAATCGCCCCCCATACATTACTTACGTTATCCTCAAAGGAATATCAGTGAAGAGGGTCATTGTATGCTGGACCTCTTGCTGTTCGTTTAAATTAACACATCTTCTGATCATAGGTGTTACACGTGGTGCTGAATGTGAAGACTTTTACATATTAGAAAAATGGAATTTCTTTATGAATGGCATAATGAGATCAGGATTTCTGGGAAAACTGTTTGTCTGCAGCTTGTGTTTGTGAACAATATGCCCATTATTTTATAGTAGCTGGCATCTATGAAAATTCTGGAACAATAAAAGGTCTGATGCAAATTGCTTTTTAAAAATTATACAGGCTACTTTAATAGTATCTGGAGAAAAATATATCTTCTTTTATTAGATTGCCCATGACAGAACCAAATCAGTGTTTGAAAACAGTCTTGGAGAGGGAAATAGAAGGGAGGACTTTACCTCATTATTCATATGTCTATTATATTAATAAAAATTACTATTTGAGATGCTACAAATTTTTCTTCATCCACATAGCATTTACTTATCCCAGGGGCTAGCTGAACTACATATCAGAACAAGGTTTATTCACTTGCATATGTTCTTCCAAGAAAGTATTATTGGATTCATGTTGCCTATTTCCATTTTGAAAGGCTTTTTTTTTCCAGTGCCTTTTAACTTCCTAATATGTGCAGGCCACAGTTTTTAGTTTCAGGTGATTTACCATGGCTTCTTTGCTGAAGTTGAGAAAAGAATTCCTCAAATCACTACCAATTTCTGGGTTTGATACCATAAATCAGGTTACCATAAAGGAAATCTCACCAGCAGACAGTCTGTTTTCAGAGAATAGAGGCAAGGATATACAAGGATTTTGACCTACAGATCTACAAAAGAATTGTCATGCTACATTAATTCGTAGTGCATTGTTACTATTAGCTAGCTCAGCGACTTCAGAATAATAAGAATTTTGCTAAAATCACTGCAACTTCTCAGTCACCAGCCTAAAAATTATGAATTCTTATACCTGCTTCTTTTGCACTTTAAAGATGCTTTATTTAGAATGAGGAATATGACATGTCTGCAGTCTTGGTTGTCTTCAGTCTTACTGTACCTATTTTGAATGCGTGTAATGAAAGCAAGGAGACATCTGCATTATCTTAAACTTCCATGCAACAGTGGTTTTGCACTGATTATCTACAGTGTTTGATATATTGTTAGCATTAAAAAATTTCCTTCCTATTGCTTCAAGTTTGGCTGTATAAAGTCAGAGGGGCTGAGATGCCGAGATGAAATGGCTAGGTGTAATGCACTGGCATCCCAAGCAAGTTCATCATGAAATCAGCATACACCCCACAGGTTTTTCTTTGCTGCAGGGCCCTGGATGATGGTACATCCTGCCCTGTGGGACAGCCAGCAGGCCCACCCAAGCTTGTTCTAAACACAGCCAGGTGCAGCTTGGGGTCTGTATCAAATCAAATTGCCTTTGTGGCCATGTTAGCCTTTCTACCAGTAAAATAGTGTTTATTGAGTGCTACAGAAGACCTAGCTGAACCCTACTAGATCAAGCTATTTTTTTCCCCTCTTCATTATTCCAAAGTTACAGTACTTTCCCCATGTAATTTATAATTCCCTTTGCTGAGGATGCTGTGTTCTGCAAAACGTACCTCTACTTCCATCCTCATTCTATCTAGCCAGGACTGTGTTTCCACTATGCACCACATGGCCATATAGAGACACTTGTACCTATCCCATATCTAAATCATAACCAATCAATATATAGCTAGAGTTGAAATCTGCACTGTTCCATTGAACTAATTGAGATTATATAACATTTTCATGCAAAGGAGTAACCAAAATAGAATTTGCTCCTTGCTATACATTCACAAATTCTCATCAAAGTTGTATAAAGGGTTATCATCTTCCTTATAAGTGATGGAAGTCCACTTTTTCCAGCCAAGATCACATTCAAATTTTTTGTCATGTTATTACATTGACATTTGCTGATGGGAAAACAGACAAATTTCCTCACAACTTCCTTCCATTTAATTCTGTTTTTTGGCAGTCTCAATTATGCCTGTATCCTGAGGCAGTAAAGAGATAAAAACCAACAACTATAGAGCAACTTCCAGTTAATAAATTACAGGCTATCACAGGGGACAAGTTAGTAATCCTTTCTGACCTGAATGAAAACAAAACCCATAATTTAAAGAATTTGTCACTGACCTCGTTTAAAAAGCCCTCCTGTCAGGTACACAATATAGAAACATCTGTTCCTTGCCCCAGTAGTTCATTTATACTCCTTTTCTTAAAAGTTGTAATCTTGCCAAATATTTACTTTTGTGTTTTACTTGCTAATTAACTGTCATTGCTGTGAATAGTGTATTTAGTATAAAGAGAATTACATATTCTGTTCCTTATTAGGTTGCTTTAAAGCCACACCAAAAATATACTGAGACTTGGATGCTGCTTTGTAGTCTTTCAGAAGTATAAGTTTGCAGTTTGATTGATTAGTTTCCACCACCAAAGAGAAGCAGCTGCAGCTCTGAATAAAATTGTGCTAATGAAGCTTTCAAAGTGGTGATCAAAAGCAGACTTTGCTCTTTCAATTGTACACTTTTCTGAAGATAACTAATTGTGCTGTTTCAGCAAAATGTGCATATCAAAGCAGCTGAATCGTACATTTCAGTGGGAACTTTAGAGCATGTTTAACACATTATGATGGGCTAATCTTTGTCACATTTGGTCTGTCAGTTGCAGAAGAGTAGAAAGTGATTAACTGTATTTTTAGCACTGATTCATGTAGTCAATCAAGAGTCTGAATATGAAGAATATTCTATATTTGTTCATAGACAACTATATTTACATGGCTGTGAAGATACACACATCTAGATCACTGTGTTACCTATAGTATTGATAAAATGTACAGACCCTTTTTAGCCAATAGAAACTCATAAATTCAAGAAGAATTTCCATCCGCTGGACAAAGGAGACAAAGACGTATGAGGGATTGGGACACAATGCCATTGTCTGCCACAAGCTTTCTGTGAGGTGTCCTGGAAAAGTCTGCTAGATCTGAATTTTTAACACATTTTGGCATCTAAAGACAAAGCCATGTACCTTCAGGAATTTCATTTTGTATGCTCAGGCATAGGCAAATGCAAATTGTTCCCAGCTCAGTTAGAACTCCTTATATCTCTGCACTAATTTCAGAAAGCAAATTTTTCTGCCCATAGTGACTTCTGCGCAGCCATTTTCAGACATCTCCACCACTGAAGCTGCCTAACTCACGCTAGATCCACCACTTTCTGACACACACTTCAGTCCCTGTCCCTTCCGCACTGTAGGAAAAACCACAAACAGCAGGGAAATGATTTGTAATACTAAAAACTGTCAACAAAATAAAAAAATAAAACCAAATCAAAATCATAAAGATGACAAAATCAACTGAGTGAAAGATACTAAATAAAACCCAACAACCCACACATGGGGTCAACAGCTGAAATGAGTTACCGATAATGGTATTTTATACAATTTAAAAATTTCTTTTTAAAGTGTATGTGGCACCACTACAGTTTTCAGGACATGCAGCAAAGAACCTATGGCAGAGCCACCCAGCTTACCTGACAAAAGGTTTTTGTCTTGTCTGTTGAGCAGTTGTTACTTGCTTTGTAGTTGTGGATTTTATCCATTTAATCCAAAATACCTGCAGAATAAATCCAAGGACTTTGTTATGGATTTCAGGTTTAAATTGCTATGGTACATATACCAAATTTATCAAACAGCTTTCCAGAGTGTATCTACATAATAAAGTTATGGGACTACTTTGAATGATATTGAAGTGGGTAGCTCTTCTGGATGACAAGTTTTTTATTTTAACTCAATCCATTAGGTGTCATTATGCTGTCTGCCTACTATGTCTTTACTCTCAGCATTCAAATTTTAATAATAATTGTGTAACTATTGTGCAATATCCTTGGCTGCTTTAACATTCAACTGTGAAAGTACTAGGCTCAGTGAAGCTATCTTGGGATGCCTCAGAAAAGATATGTTATCTAAATGTTCAAAACGGTTTCTTGAGAAAACAACATGCCAAATATTTTCATGTTTTATATCAGCAGAGGGTAACTTTGATGGTATAAAGAAATATTCTGAACTTTCTAAATGTTTGTCAGGCCATTAATAGGAATTATTATTTCAGCAAAACCTTATTTTTTTGTATTTATTGTAATGTTGTACACCACCTCCACAGAAAACATTTGCTTTTTCATTCTGCCTTCTTTCTTTTCTCTATGCTATATATATTTTTTACCAACTTTGTTCCAATTAAGTGAAGTTACATGATTAAATCCTTGTTACAAAAAGTAATTCTCTTCCTGAACTTCTGTGAATTATTTTATTCATAAAGATAATACCATGAAGGCAGGCAAGAGAAAGGTCAAACTAAGACAAAACTTCAAATTCTTTTAGTATCTGTTAAATTTACTTCATCTATATCATATTCAAAGCCACCAGCTCTATTTCCATTCCTTATCAAACCAGAAATTAAGTGGAAAACTTTCCTTCTATTAGTACTGTTATAATTAGCTAACATGCTTTCCATTCTCTCTTCTTCAGTATCAAAAAATATTTCCTAATAATTTGTACTATTTTATGAAGTTTCAACAGCCATATAAAAATATTTTTTAGATGTAAGTTTTTTTCATAGAATCATAGAATCATAGAATGGTTTGGATTGGAAGGGACCTGCTGGCCACACTTCTCTTGATGCTGCCCAGGACATGGTTGGCTCTCTGGGGCTGCCAGCACTCACTGCCGGCTCATGTTGAGCTTCTCATCCACAAGCACTCCCAAGTCCTTCTTCTCAGGGTTGCTTTCCAGCCATTCTCCACCCAATCTGTATTTGTGCCTGGGATTGCCACGACCCAGGTGCAGGACCCTGCACTTGGCCTGGTTGAAATTCATGGGGTTTGCACAAGCCCACCTCTCCAGCCTGTCCAGGTTCCTCTGGATGGCATCCCTTCCCTCCAGTGTGTCGGTCGCACCACCAAGTTTGGTGTTATCGGCAAACTTGCTGAGGGTGCACTCTATCCCATTGTCCATGCCTCCAACAAAGATGTTGAACAACACTGGTCGCAGCACAGACCCCTGAGCTAAATTCTGACATCCAGTCACATTGATTTTTTTTTTTCTGAGTTTACTCTCATCATAAATCATCTTGTATTACTGTAATCTGAGATATGAAAACATATACCTCAAATTCAATAAATTGACTGCATTCCATCTTAGGTGTATGTTTCTTTACTTTATGTTTGTATACTCACATCCTTAAAGTCTTAAATATATCTCAAGATTTTTTTTAAAAAAATATACTGGAAATAATAGGATTTTTGCTAAAAATCAGAGAATAACAGAATTGTTTAATTGGAAATATTTTATGTGGAAATTGCACAAGGTATATATGAAACAGAACGGTTTTCATTATTATTTTCTTTTTTTAATTATAATTTATTGTTATTTATTCTATCCCCTATCTTTGTTATTCAAATTGTGGAGTGTTTGGATACTAATCATTGATTTTAGGGGTCTGGACACTGTGGTAACATTTAGGTTGCATCTTCTAGCTTTATTGACTAAAAAAAACCAGGATATTCTGAAAAATATCACTGGTGACCAGTGACAAGTTGTGTTCCTCAGGGGTCTGTGCTGCGACCAGTGTTGTTCAACATCTTTGTTGGAGACATGGACAATGGGATAGAGACCAAGTATGATGTTTATTTGAACTTATGAGTATTTTCTAAGTGTTAGAAAGTAAAAGTGTAAAAACTGCGTTCAGTGAGGTGCCTGTTACATCCTTATACTTCATCTCTGCAACTAGGAGTTTTCCCAAAAATCTCTCAAAGAAAACACCTTCAGAATCTTAGTGTTGACTGAAGGGAACATTTGATTCTACCTCTTTGTTAAGGAAAAAATAGAAAAAAAAAAAGCTGTTCTTGTCCTTCTTTTAGAATCCCTTTATTTTCGTTTATTTTTGTCTGAAAAGAGGAATGTATCATTACTTTTACCTAAAAGTATTTTTATGTTTCTTTTTCCTTTTTCTTTCCCAAACTACACTGCTAAGCTGCAGTTTATTTGCTGAGATAATATTTTTTTTAAATGGGTTACATAAGAATTTTGGTGAGAAAGGGTTAAATTTCTGCTATTGTTCATAGGAAAAGATAATATGTAGATGTAGTCTTTCTGGAAGTCTAGTGAGAATTACATTTTATATGTCATGAATGCAATAGTATGTTTGCCTTATTTCTTACAGACGGATCCAAAAATGTCATTAAAAGTCTTTTATAGCAAATAATTCTCTTCAGAAATTAAAAGGTGTTTTAAAATAAATGATATATAACAATTCTGGGAAGACAGTTGTTGGAATTCCCAGAAATGAAATTAAAAAATTTCACTGTGCATCAGAAAGATTGTTCTTTTCAAGGCCTCTAACTCAAGGTCCTATTAGATTCTTTTCATTCTTCCTGCCACTGAGCCGCAGGTGCCTCTTCACTGCTCTCAACCTAATCTAGAAATGATTCCTTAAATTCCTTAAGGAGTCACGTCCCCTCAGAGAATTAAGGAGGGTTTTCAGTAGCACCCTTGGCGTCCATGTTTTTGTGCCTGTTTTCCTGTAGAGCTGGGACTCTTAGTTCAAATGACCTATACAGGAAAATCTACATTAAAAAAAAAAAAAAAATTGTGGGGGAGAAAATATGAACTAGATAGATTTTCCATGTAAAACCTTAGATCCTTGTGCATTGAAATCCTTTGGCTCATTCTGTAGTCCAAATGAGAGTGGGAGCTGGAAAACATTTTACACACCAGTAGCAAAACACTTGGTGTGGTGTTGGGCACTACATTTTTTTCCTCTCAGAAAAAATCCACGTGTCATTAGTTCATTCCAGGGTCTAGAAGGACTCTCATGGTTATTTCTAATTTCAGATTTCAGGCTCTGTAGAGATTTCCATACTCTGTGACTGCAGTTAGAGAAAATTACCCCATTACTCTCATTATTCTTGGCCTCACAAATCTGTAGGAGTACTAATAAGCAAAAGCAAAAATCACACCACATTCACATAGTATTAATTACATTCTTATTGTGTAATTTTTTAATTTCTTTTTTCTTCAGAAATTTTACATTACTAAGATGTTTTAGTTCATTTTCCATTTTTTTTAAATTTTTTACTCTTAAAGTTTTTTAATTAATGACTTAATTAATGTGAATTTTGAACATCCTTTATTAAACACATGACAAAACAGGATAACACACAAGCCATTGGAAATAGGATGAGCTTGCAAGAAACTTAATGCCATTAAAGAGACTGGAGTTATTTCTTAAAAGACTGTATTTGTGTCCATAACCACGGAAGTGAACATGAAAGTATAGCTGTAGCTAAGCAAAAGACAGATGGAGAAGCCAGGCTTTCCTGTGAAACTTCAGCTTAGTTCACCCTCATCTCACTTGCTTCTTTCCCTCCTTAGCCTAAAGAGACCCCCTCTGCCAGCAGCCTTTTGAAACCTGGCTTCAGTCACTCAGCTGTGCCTAATTTCCAGAGTCTCAGGTGCAGTGATACCCTGTCTGCAAAAGCTGTTGGTATGGGAAAAGCAGAACAAAAGATGACCTTTTTTTTTTTTTTCTTTCCCTTTTCAAGCTCTAATGAGGTGGGATCACTGGGACAATCCAACAGTAAAATATTTCTCAGTTGAAATAAAACATTAATTGAGAGGGATTTTTTTTAAAGACTTTTTTTAAGTTTTTTTCTGACAAGTAATTTAAAAACTATATTTCAATACTAGCACTTCTGTTAGTTATTATTTTTCCAACCCAGTTCTCTTTCCCTGATAGAGAGCAGGGCCCAATAATTGAACACAGACATTCCCTTTCCTCTTCTGTGTCCAGAGTCAATGCCAACAGGGTATAACTTCTCTTGTGCAGTTACCACATGCCACAATTTAATCCTGATTCAATGTGACAGTAAGATCCTTTTCCTTCTGTCATTTTATTCTGCCTGCTGATGTCACTTTCCATGCCCAGTCCACCTTTCCTCTGCAGCAGTTCCATGAGCTGCATAGGTACACAGCACTGCATGCATGTAACTTTGCAGCTGGAGGAAGGTGAGTAACCTTTTTTGGCACAGGTCTTTACCATCCAAGTCTGTGACAAGAACATGAGAAGGAATTCTGGAGACCATCCTTACTGAATTTTACAATTAGTTTGTAATGCTGGGTTGTGTTCTTTTTAAAATATTCCTTTTCTGATAAAAGCTACTGGCAGTTCAATCAGCATCTCTGATATCTTTGATTAGTGCCAAATTTGAACATATTTCTGGCTGCAGAACTTATTACCAAGCATTTTATAGGACAAGTGTTTTCCAACAAGGGCTTCATTATAAAATATGTTGTTAGAAAATTCCTAGTAACTGATTTCTTTTCTGACATATGAACAATAAGGTCAGCTTAAGTGCAAACCAATTACATGTGAGTACATTGGTGTTTTTTTTCCTTTTCTTCCCTCAAAATATAATTGACAAATTTCCAATTAAGATATGTGTGCTTTACATTACCTAAATGAAGAAAGTAGAGTATATTTTTCTACAGTACAAGTAGATTAGTGAGCTTAATTGGATTTGCAGTGTATGCCCTGAATGCTTGGTTGATAATTAGGACACTAGCCTAGGAGTGTGACATATCTAGCTTTCCAGTATTACCAAAGATTTCCTGTAGCACTTTAGGTACCTGAATGAGTCTCTGAACCTCAGTCTTTACCTACAAAATGTGAATTTCATACCTCATGCATGAGATTACATTGAGGTTTGAAGTTCCCTGGACATAGAGTAACATTGTTACCTGATTCTGTATAAATATGAACTATTCATTCATTCATTTCCCAAGTCTGGTGGGCTAAAAGCATTGTAGTGATAGCTCTGCACTGAAATCCAATATGGAGAAAATAATGGCAACTACATGGTGCTGTCAAGCTGTTTAATCATCTATAGCGGGGGCTTGTACAAACCGGACAGGCAGCATTTAACCTGTTTATGTACTAGAACTGTCATTTTTAGAAGACTCTCTGCTTCCTTATTTTCCATTTCTTAGGTTACAACACTTCATCCCTACGTTCCCCCTATTCTTCCTCAGTGTCTCAGTGTTCTGACCACCTGAGGGTGTCCCCCACTCCACTGCTGCTTTCCCAGTTCCACCTGTCCCCAGCTGTTGGTGCTGGATGCGCTGCCCGACAAGCGGTGATGTATTTCCCGCCCTTCAGCCTTGCAGACATATGTGGCGATTTGCTGCTGCCCTCCTGCCAACTCCTTATGCTTTCACAGATGCCTCCTGTCCTTCTTTTGATCCTCTTTAATGCCAGGGAATGTGAACAAATGTAGCTTTCTCCTTGTTATGTGCTTGGAGAGTGGATCATGGGAGTCTCTCCTGTCTGCATGCAGCACTGTAAAAGAGCTACTCATGCTTTTTATGACTTGGGACTGACAGGAAATTTTGTTTGCCTCTCTGTTCACCTGTTGTTATTCTCATGTTCTTGGTTATCTAGGAAAGATCATTCCACTAGGTTCAACCTATACAAATCTCTCCTAAACAATCGGAAGCATCAGTGTTCTTTGGATAGCTGGGCAAATTCCAAATTCTTTCTGTTTGATATAAAAGTGTAAATGTACACATCATTTTGAGATTTACCATGTTTTCTTGAATCAAATTTATAGTTTTTTTATACTTAGGAGAGGACTGGTCCCTCTGTAGATCCTTCTCTTCATGGGATACTTCTGTGTTTTTTGATTGTGGGTTTCGTTTGGTTTTTTATTAGGAAAAAAATTTGAATAGGAGTCAGTATAGCCCTTTGAGTGGAATTATTCCCTTACATATGAACCTGCTCAAAGTGGAAAACTCTCAACAAGAAAAAAGAGCTTTGTGTCTATTTTTTTTAAGAAGTGAAAGAATAGTGAGTATTTTTCACCAATAAATTATTATCAGAAGTATTTGAATTTTGTCAAAACAATAATTGCTGTTTATCCTTAAGAAGTCTTTGATAACCTCTCTTCTCCTTTAAGTGGATGATTTGTAAAAGGGGGACACTTCCAGAAGGAAATAGCATGCCAGTACAACCACAGCTCTGCTCCCACTATCCTACCCTCTTTCAATAGCCTGCAGCATATTTGTATGATATAAAATTCTATTTTTTTCTCATTCCTTTTCTTTTGCCTTCCAAACATGTACAGGGGTGGGAATTTGTTCCAGTGGCTTCTTTTGTCTATGTCAGTGATAAATCATGAAAATCTAGCTGGTCAGTGTTTCAGATTGTGAAGATCATCCGTGTGGTGTAATAATATGACAGTATGTCTTGTGTCTTATGATGTAAAAGATAATGCTGATCAAAGCAAATTTTGAGAGGATCCAACTGGAGTTTTAGTATTGGAGAACTAGTAATTAGATGCGATCAATGTATTTGAGACTGTGGAATAAGTGGAACAGTACATCGCCCATCAAGAACCCTGGAGGTCTGAAGTGAAGCCCTCTAGCCAAAGGGAACTTTGCTGGTGTACCATGAGAATACCGTTGTTTTGTTAGATTTGTTTGATCTGATCTCTCCACTATGTGCTTTGCACATTTGACTCAGGGATTGCAGCCAGACAAGCTGCTTTCGTAACTTCTCCCAGATTTGGAATAGCTGAAGTTCATTACTTGTGTTTGAAATCTGCTTCACACTGATCCCTGGTTATCGGTAGACATAGCTATGACATTGAGTTGTATTATCACGTCTGCTCTTTCATGTTTCTATTAGCAAGCTTCGGTAAAAAGCCTTCAACCTGAGCAAATTTTTCAAGCAATTTTGTCAAGCAAAACTGATAAAAGAGAGAGGTGTCCACAGATCTTAAAAGGTGCATACCAAAATAAAACACTACATTTTTCAAGTTCAAAAGGAGGATGGGTCTTTTGAACAAAATGGCCAAAACCAACTATCTTCCATATTTCATCATAGTTTACTGGTTTATCATTCAATTCAGTCTTATTCAGATTCCATCCCAGTTCAACACTTAAGAAGGCCCAAAATTAGCTAACACACAGGGACATCAGAAAAATAACAGCCTGATATGGAAATAAACAGGAAGGTGATGCAATCTCTACAGCTCTCAAACCTGGGGAGATATCGTTGCTTCTGAGCATTATTATCCTCTAAGATGTTATTGGAGAAAAGACGGGAGAAATGCCATCTAACACAACATATTGGTGCTACTTCATCAAAAATTTATGGAAGTCTCTGACGGATGTGAAATCATCATAGTCATCTAACATTTTATTCATCATGTAAAGGTTGTGAACTTCTGAGACCAGTTGCACTTCCATAATTTCCACTGGAAAAGACTGAGGAAAATTTAAGAACTGAACATAAGAGCAAAGTTACTTTACCACAACTCTCTACATACCTCAATAGTAAAAGGAAGTTATGAATGCAAAGCACAGAAATGCCTTCTTGAGCTTAATAATGTAAGGGTAAGATCAGTTGCCTTGAGTAGTGAGTAGTAAGTATTTTAGTATTAATTTTATGGCTACTATCTCATTTATTAAATGAAAATACTTTAAAGAGTATTTTTATACTTTGAAGTACTATTATACTATAAAATAGCTTTAATGAAAAAGCTTTAAAAATAAATATATTTTTTTAATTGTACTGATTTGTAGACCTGAATATGACATTATTTTGAACCTTTCTTGAATTTAGGGATATTCTGACTATAAAATGTTCTTTATTAAGGCACAAATGAGCTGTATGTTTTCCTATGAAAACAAAAGATTTTGGATTTCAAATATTTTTCTTTTTTTGTCCAGTTACAATCATTAAGCTCACATCTGTGATTAGCTGTAGAAAAATACTGGGATGTTTGCATAAATTAACTAAAATACTCCCATTTTTAAATGACTTTCAGTGACATTTATATAGCTGAAAATATCCCTGTAATTGTGACTATCTATATCTTTCAGTACTTACAGTGTGGAAATTATTTTTCTTCCTTTTGTACATCTTATACAGTCTGAGATTTTTTTTTTTGTTGTTGTTGTTTGTTTGTGTGTTTGTTTTGTTTTGGTAATTCTAATTTAAAAAAAAAAAATTAAAAATCTACATTGTATAGAATAATGACCTGAGAAAGTATTTGTTGAACTAATAAACCCATTGTAGCAGTTGCGTTGTACAGTATTTTAATGTTTTACTGTAAAAACAGTAATAGTGAAATGACTTGAACAAACCAACATCTATTCTATTAGTGTCTTTCTACCACATAAAATATTGTGTCCTTGTAAAATAGTCTTTAACTGCAACTGTGTCACAACCATTCATGTTTAATGCTAATGAATCAATAAGAAATGTTAAGGACAGATGAGCCATTCATTCTGCTGTGTTTACTACAAAGAAGCAGGAGGACTGAGGGGGAAAACCACTGACAATCTTTTAAAGTTAATTTCTGAAAGCTCTGAACTGTAAACATAACATTGTATTTTTTTCTTCTGGTTTGTATTTTATCTTTACTTCCTAGAAGATAGTTTGCAATTATCTAACACTTAAACAATTACTTTTTTGACATTCTTATCTATGGAATGCATGTGCAAATGGTGTTCTAATTTGAATATTAACATTTTCTTAATTAGCTTATTCCTATAAAAAATCAAGCTAGTGGGTTAAGGGTAAAATTTTCTCTCCTGAAGACAGTTATCTAATTCTGAACCTGTTAGCTAGATAAACATGTTCATTGTTACCATGGTTCTGTATGGGTATGTTAGTAACTTTTTGGCAAGACCCATCAAATTTAAGATTTTTAAGGAATTGTGATCTTCCAACAAGAACATCACAATGTCACTATCTTTTGGGATAATTTAATGGTTGTTATTTACCATAACAATGTATAATTATCACAAGATAAATTAGACTAGAATTTGAAAAATTACAGTTCATGTCAAAAAACCTGAGATTTCTGTCTTGGATAATTTCCACTTATTCATGGTGCAAAAATCCTTCAGTGACATTTCAATTCTCTTTAATTATCCAGAAATCTTTGAATATTTTGTGTATATTCCCTTAAATCCTACTTCCCTTTAATACGTTTCCAAACAAATCTTTATTTAAGAGAGAGTCATCCTGCAGAGACACCAAAAAAGATTTGTTTTAGTATCTGTGGACAGAAGATGTTCAATAAGTATAGAACTTGAATTTGAGAAGTTAAATCCATATAAGTTACTATATGCTTTTCTTCCTATATTAAGTTCTGTCTTTCATTTACGCTTTTTCTTTACAATTCTGAGCAGACAAATACTTCAATTTGGCTTTCCATGTATTATGTACAAACAATTTGATTTTCAAGACTAAAGCACGAAAATGGCAAAAATATCCTGTTTATATTTATTTTGTTCTGATCACAATCCTGAGGAAGTGAAACAAACATGTTATGGATATTATTGAGCGACAATCCTGTTTTCATGCCACTTTAGACTTGTCTCCTGAGATAAGATACTTCAAAATATATAGTACTGAATCATGTTTAAATGTAGAGACTTTAGGTTGTGCCCATGAGAAATGGGACTGAGAAAATTGTCAGAATTCTTATGTCCAGGCCATGTCTTATTTGAACTGCATTACTCCAGCTGCAAAAAAAATTAGATAGATTTAAAAAGTATAAACGTATAAAGATAAGTCCAAGATATGAGTCCAAATCCAGCTATTGAACTGAAGATGTCAATCTAATTATAAATAACATGTGAGACTGCTTATCACTATAAAGTTAAAGGACGGAAAAACCCAAACTAACCAAAATCAGCTAAAACATTTCTTAAAGGACAAGTATTTAGACAATCTGAATTTATGAGCCCTCTGGTTATTCCACTTAAAATGTATTGTTTTTTCTTCACTTTTAATTTATCCTTTTAATTTGTATTTTGTTGCCAGATTTCTTTTGTAATACAACTTCCCAAACTGGTCAGCTGCAAAGGAAAAAAGATTAGAAGTTCTAAACAAATGCAAAATTTTTCCTCTACATGAATCAGCAGGAGATATTAAATGATTGTGTACTGTAGTACATACTGATTTCACCAGTCTGCCAAGGCAGAAATTTGGTCATGCTGGACACATTCTGAGGTGACGTGGGCACTTCACATTATTCATGTGAGATATTCTTTGTGTGTGTTATAACTATGTTCATGACAGTATCACAGAATGATCTGATATTATATACAAGCTTTATAATTCATTGTATTTGATGGTACCCATATAATTCTAATCCCGGTACCAGTCTAAGGAAACCATGAATCATGTTTCTAATAAATCATCAAGATGTGTATATTAAAAATATTTTTTAAGTAAGAAATCTAAAAAAAAAAAAAATGCACTGCACTATTATGCCTATAGCTCCAGGGAGAATACTCTATTAAGAAAATGGACTAAAAATACTGCATCCAAAGACAATGTACAAAATCTTTTAATTTTGGTAAAAATCTCACTACTTAAATTTCAGAATTCTCATATTACTTGTTTCTTTTAGAAACAATAATATACTTTCTGTCAAAAAATATTTGGTACCAAATTGCATGCAAATGTTATTTGATGCTATAAAACTACTGCCTACTTAAATCTGACTCTAAGTGTGAAGCAAATATTCGGGATCTTGTTCCTAATCTTGATTTTCTTGTTATTTTTTAGAAAACTTTCTTACACAGGTTGAACTCTAGACAAAAATATTTTATTTGATCCTAGCAATTGTTCTTACAATTAGCTTTCAACCTGAGAATGTAGAGGCAGGATTGTTTTCAGATTTTTAATTTTATAATAGTTTCACATGATTGAGTCTCAATTATTCTTCATCTCTTTTGGTTGGCTTACTGTCTTTTTCATGTGGGAATGTGTATTGCCATCCCTTTTTCATTGTCTTGCAGGCTGGCATGGTATTCATGTGTGAATGCAATCTCCACCTTTCTTGGTAGCTCATGGATTTTTCATGCTGGATATCTTATAAAAAGAGTGTGCCATTAAAACATAGGAATGTTTAATAATACTGGGTTCTGGTAGTAATGAAAGAAGGCTGAAAGAGGCTACTACTGCCTTGCCTTTCCTTTCCTTTCCTTTCCTTTCCTTTCCTTTCCTTTCCTTTCCTTTCCTTTCCTTTCCTTTCCTTTCCTTTCC